>CAXIIO010001299.1:600000-1163281 GCA_964028335.1 Altica lythri | reverse complement strand
GGTTTTAACTTTTTGTACGCTAATTAATAAAAAAGTTACGAGGGAATTACAAATTTTAACAAAAATTTTGTATTTCCCCCGTATATTGAAAACTATAAAAGATATAAAAAAACTAGTTGAAATTTTGAATTTTTAAGAAAATTTTCTATCTTTTAATAGGTTATACCTTTGTGTACGTTAATTATTAAACAAGTTACGAGGGATTTACAAATTTTAACAAAAATTTGGTATTTCTCCCGTATATTGAAAACTATAAAAGATATAAAAAGACTATTCGGAAATTTAGATTGCTAAGAAAATTTCCTATCTTTTAATAGGTTATAACTTTTTGTACGGTAATTAATAAAAAAGCTACGAGGGAATTTCAAATTTTAACAAAAATTTTGTATTTCCCCCGTATATTGAAAACTATAAAAGATATAAAAAAAATAATTGGATATTTGAATTGTTGAAAGAATTTCCTATCTTTTAATAGGTTATAACTTTTTAAACGGTAAATAATAAAAAAGTTACGAGGGAATAACAAATTTTAACAAAAATTTTGTTTTTCCCCCGTAAAAAAAAAAAATTAATTAGAAATTTGGATTGCTGAGCAAATTTCCTTTCTTTTGATAGGTTATAACATTTTGTACGGTAAATAATAAAAAAGTTACGAGGGAATTACAAATTTTAACAAAAATTTTGTATTTCCCCCTTATATTGAAAACATTGAAAACTATAAAAGATATAAAAAGACTAATCGGAAATTTGGATTGCTAAAAAAATTTCCTATCTTTTAATAGGTTATAACTTTTTGTACGGTAATTAATAAAAAGTTACGAGGGAATTACAAATTTTAACAAAAATTTTGGATTTCCCCTGTATATTGAAAACTATAAAAGATATAAAAAATTAATTAAAAATTTGGATTCTTGAGAAAATTTCCTATCTTTTGATAGGTTAAAACTTTTTGTACGGTAAATAATAAAAAAGTTACGAGGGAATTACAAATTTTAACAAAAATTTTGTATTTCCCCCGTATATTAAAAACTATAAAAGATATAAAAAGACTAATCGGAAATTTGGATTGCTTAAAAAATTTCCTATCTTTTTATAGGTTATAACTTTTTGTACGGTAAATAATAAAAAAGTTACGACGGAATTACAAATTTTAACAAAAATTTTGTATTTCCCTCTTATATTGAAAACTATAAAAGATATAAAAAGGCTAATCGGAAATTTGTATTGCTGAGAAAATTTCCTATCTTTTGATAGGTTATAACTTTTTGTACGGTAATTAATAAAAAAGTTACGAGGGAATTACAAATTTTAACAAAACTTTTGTATTTCCCCTGTATATTGAAAACTATACAAGATATAAAAAATAATTGGATTTTGGAGTTCTAAAAAAATTTCCTTTTTTTTGATAGGTTATAACTTTTGTACGTTAATTAATAAAAAAGTTACGAGGGAATTACAAATTTTAACAAAATTTTTGTATTTCCCCCGTATATTGAAAACCATAAAAGATATGAAAAAACTAGTTGGAATTTTAATTTTTAAGAAAATTTTCTATCTTTTAATAGGTTATAACTTTCTGTACGTTAATTAATAAACAAGTTACGAGGGATTTACAAATTTTAACAAAATTTGGTATTTCTCCCGTATATTGAAAACTATAAAAGATATAAAAAGACTAATCGAAAATTTGGATTGCTAAGAAAATTTCCTATCTTTTAATAGGTTATAAGTTTTTGTACGGTAATTAATAAAAAAGTTACAAGGAAATTTCAAATTTTAACAAAAATTTGGTATTTCCCCCGTATATTGAAAACTATAAAAGATATAAAAAAATTAATTGGATATTTGAATTTCTGAGAGAATTTCCTATCTTTTGATAGGTTATAACTTTTTAAAACTGTAAATAATAAAAAAGTTACGAGGGAATTACAAATTTTAACAAAAATTTTGTTTTTCCCCCGTATATTGAAAACTATAAAAGATAAAAAAAAATTAATTAAAAATTTGGATTGCTGAGCAAATTTCCTTTCTTTTGATAGGTTATAACATTTTGTACGGTAAATAATAAAAAAGTTACGAGGGAATTACAAATTTTAACAAAAATTTTGTATTTCCCCCTTATATTGAAAACTATAAAAGATATAAAAAGGCTAATCGAAAATTTGGATTGCTAAAAAAATTTTCTATCTTTTAATAGGTTATAACTTTTTGTACGGTAATTAATAAAAAAGTTACGAGGGAATTTCAAATTTTAACAAAAATTTTGTATTTCCCCGTATATTGAAAACTATAAAAGATATAAAAAGACTATTTGTAAATTTGTATTGCTGAGAAAATTTCCTATCTTTTGATAGGTTATAACTTTTTGTACGGTAATTAATAAAAAGTTACGAGGGAATTACAAATTTTAACAAAAATTTTGTATTTCCCCTGTATATTGAAACTATAAAAGATATAAAAAAATTAATGGATATTTGGATTGTTAAGAGAATTTTCTATCTTTTGATAGGTATAAAATTTTGTACGGTAAATAATAAAAAAGTTACGAGGGAATTACAAATTTTAACAAAAAATTTTGTATTTCCCCCTTATATTGAAAACTATAAAAGATATAAAAGACTAATCGGAAATTTGTATTGCTGAGAAAATTTCCTATCTTTTGATAGGTTATAACTTTTGTACGTAATTAATAAAAAAGTTACGAGGGAATTACAAATTTTAACAAAATTTTGTATTTCCCCTGTATATTGAAGAATATAAAAGATATAAAAAAAAAAATAATTGGAATTTTGGAGTTCTAAAAAAATTCCTTTCTTTTGATAGGTTATAACTTTTTGTACGGTAATTAATAAAAAAGTTACGAGGGAATTACAAATTTACACAAAAATTTTGTATTTCCCCCGTATATTGAAAACTATAAATAATATGAAAAACTAGTTGGAATTTTGAATTTTTAAGAAAATTTTCTATCTTTTAATAGGTTATAGCTTTCTGTACGTTAATTAATAAACAAGTTACGAGGGATTTACAAATTTTAACAAAAATTTGGTATTTCTCCCGTATATTGAAAACTATAAAAGATATAAAAAGACTATTCGGAAATTTTGTATTGCTGAGAAAATTTCCTATCTTTTGATAGGTTATAACTTTTGTACGGTAATTAATAAAAAAGTTACGAGGGAATTACAAATTTTAACAAAAATTTTGTATTTCCTCTGTATATTGAAAACTATAAAAGATATAAAAAAAAATAATTGGAATTTTGGAGTTCTAAAAAAATTTCCTTTCTTTTGATAGGTTATAACTTTTTGTACGGTAATTAATAAAAAAGTTACGAGGGAATTACAAATTTTAACAAAAATTTTGTATTTCCCCCGTATATTGAAAACTATAAATAATATGAAAAAACTAGTAGGAATTTTGAATTTTTAAGAAAATTTTCTATCTTTTAATAGGTTATAACTTTCTGTACGTTAATTAATAAACAAGTTACGAGGGATTTACAAATTTTAACAAAAATTTGGTATTTCTCCCGTATATTGAAAACTAATAAAAGATATAAAAAAGACTAATCGGAAATTTGGATTTCTTAGAAAATTTCCTATCTTTTAATAGGTTATAACTTTTTGTACGGTAATTAATAAAAAAGTTACGAGGGAATTTCAAATTTTAACAAAAATTTTTTATTTCCCCCGTATATTAAAAACTATAAAAGATATAAAAAAATTAATTTGGATATTTGAATTGTTGAGAGAATTTCCTATCTTTTGATAGGTTATAACTTTTTGTACGGTAAATAATAAAAAAGTTACGGGGGAATTACAAATTTTAACAAAAATTTCGTTTTTCCCCCGTATATTGAAAACTATAAAAGATAAAAAAAAATTAATTAGAAATTTGGATTGCTGAGCAAATTTCCTTCTTTTGATAGGTTATAACATTTTGTACGGTAAATAATAAAAAAGTTACGAGGGAATTACAAATTTTAACAAAAATTTTGTATTTCCCCCTTATATTGAAAACTATAAAAGATATAAAAAGACTAATCGGAAATTTGGATTGCTAAAAAAATTTCCTATCTTTTAATAGGTTATAACTTTTTGTACGATAATTAATAAAAAGTTACGAGGGAATTACAAATTTTAACAAAAATTTTGTATTTCCTCTGTATATTGAAAACTATAAAAGATATAAAAAAAAATAATTGGAATTTTGGAGTTCTAAAAAAATTTCCTTTCTTTTGATAGGTTATAACTTTTTGTACGGTAATTAATAAAAAAGTTACGAGGGAATTACAAATTTTAACAAAAATTTTGTATTTCCCCCGTATATTGAAAACTATAAATAATATGAAAAAACTAGTAGGAATTTTGAATTTTTAAGAAAATTTTCTATCTTTTAATAGGTTATAACTTTCTGTACGTTAATTAATAAACAAGTTACGAGGGAATTACAAATTTTAACAAAAATTTTGTATTTCCCCCTTATATTGAAAACTATAAAAGATATAAAAAGACTAATCGGAAATTTGGATTGCTAAAAAATTTCCTATCTTTTAATAGGTTATAACTTTTTGTACGGTATTAATAAAAAGTTACGAGGGAATTACAAATTTTAACAAAAATTTTGTATTTCCTCTGTATATTGAAAACTATAAAAGATATAAAAAAAATAATTGGAATTTTGGAGTTCTAAAAAAATTTCCTTTCTTTTGATAGGTTATAACTTTTTGTACGGTAATTAATAAAAAAGTTACGAGGGAATTACAAATTTTAACAAAAATTTTGTATTTCCCCCGTATATTGAAAACTATAAAAGATATAAAAAAACTAGTTGGAATTTTGAATTTTTAAGAAAATTTTCTATCTTTAAATAGGTTATAACTTTCTGTACGTTAATTAATAAACAAGTTACGAGGGATTTACAAATTTTAACAAAAATTTGGTATTTCTCCCGTATATTAAAAATTATAAAAGATATAAAAAGACTAATCGAAAATTTGGATTTCTAAGAAAATTTCCTATCTTCTAATAGGTTATAACTTTTTGTACGGTAATTAATAAAAAAGTTACGAGGGAATTTCAAATTTTAACAAAAATTTTTGTATTTCCCCCGTATATTGAAAACTATAAAAGATATAAAAAAATTAATTGGATATTTGAATTGTTGAGAGAATTTCCTATCTTTTGATAGGTTATAACGTTTTGTACGGTAAATAATAAAAAAGTTACGGGGGAATTACAAATTTTAACAAAAATTTTGTTTTTCCCCCGTATATTGAAAACTATAAAAGATAAAAAAAAAATTAATTAGAAATTTGGATTGCTGAGCAAATTTCCTTTCTTTTGATAGGTTATAACATTTTGTACGGTAAATAATAAAAAAGTTACGAGGGAATTACAAATTTTAACAAAAATTTTGTATTTCCCCCTTATATTAAAAACTATAAAAGTTATAAAAAGACTATCGGAAATTTGGATTGCTAAAAAAATTTCCTATCTTTTAATAGGTTATAACTTTTTGTACGGTAATTAATAAAAAGTTACGAGGGAATTACAAATTTTAACAAAAAATTTTGGATTTCCCCTGTATATTGAAAACTATAAAAGATATAAAAAAATTAATCAAAAATTTGGATTCTTGAGAAAATTTCCTATCTTTTGATAGGTTAAAACTTTTGTACGGTAAATAATAAAAAGTTACGAGGGAATTACAAATTTTTAACAAAAATTTTGTATTTCCCCCGTATATTAAAAACTATAAAAGATATAAAAAGACTAATCGGAAATTTGGATTGCTTAAAAAATTCCTATCTTTTTATAGGTTATAATTTTTTGTACGGTAAATAATAAAAAAGTTACGAGGGAATTACAAATTTTAACAAAAATTTTGTATTTCCCCCTTATATTGAAAACTATAAAAGATATAAAAAGGCTAATCGGAAATTTGTATTGCTGAGAAAATTTCCTATCTTTTGATAGGTTATAACTTTTTGTACGGTAATTAATAAAAAAGTTACGAGGGAATTACAAATTTTAACAAAAATTTTGTATTTCCCCTGTATATTGAAAACTATAAAAGATATAAAAAAAATAATTGGAATTTTGGAGTTCTAAAAAAATTTTCTTTTTTTTTGATAGGTTATAACTTTTTGTACGTTAATTAATAAAAAAGTTACGAGGGAATTACAAATTTTAACAAAAATTTTGTATTTCCCCCGTATATTGAAAACTATAAAAGATATGAAAAAACTAGTTGGAATTTTGATTTTTTAAGAAAATTTTCTATCTTTTAATAGGTTATAACTTTCTGTACGTTAATTAATAAACAAGTTACGAGGGATTTACAAATTTTAACAAAAATTTGGTATTTCTCCCGTGTATTGAAAACTATAAAAGATATAAAAAGACTATTCGAAAATTTGGATTGCTAAGAAAATTTCCTATCTTTTAATAGGTTATAACTTTTTGTACGGTAATTAATAAAAAAGTTACAAGGAAATTTCAAATTTTAACAAAAATTTGGCATTTCCCCCGTATATTGAAAACTATAAAAGATATAAAAAAATTAATTGGATATTTGAATTTTTGAGAGAATTTCCTATCTTTTGATAGGTTATAACTTTTTGAACTGTAAATAATAAAAAAGTTACGAGGGAATTACAAATTTTAACAAAAATTTTGTTTTTCCCCCGTATATTGAAAACTATAAAAGATAAAAAAAAAATAATTAAAAATTTGGATTGCTGAGCAAATTTCCTTTCTTTTGATAGGTTATAACATTTTGTACGGTAAATAATAAAAAAGTTACGAGGGAATTACAAATTTTAACAAAAATTTTGTATTTTCCCCTTATATTGAAAACTATAAAAGATATAAAAAGACTAATCGAAAATTTGGATTGCTAAAAAAATTTTCTATCTTTTAATAGGTTATAACTTTTTGTACGGTAATTAATAAAAAAGTTACGAGGGAATTTCAAATTTTAACAAAAATTTTGTATTTCCCCCGTATATTGAAAACTATAAAAGATATAAAAAGAATAATCGTAAATTTGTATTGCTGAGAAAATTTCCTATCTTTTGATAGGTTATAACTTTTTGTACGGTAATTAATAAAAAGTTACGAGGGAATTACAAATTTTAACAAAAATTTTGTATTTCCCCTGTATATTGAAAACTATAAAATATATAAAAAAAAATAATTGGAATTTTGGAGTTCTAAAAAAATTTCCTTTCTTTTGATAGGTTATAACTTTTTGTACGGTAATTAATAAAAAAGTTACGAGGGAATTACAAATTTTAACAAAAATTTTGTATTTCCCCCGTATATTGAAAACTATAAAAGATATAAAAAGACTAATCGGAAATTTGAAATGCTAAAAAAATTTCCTATCTTTTAATAGGTTATAACTTTTTGTACGGTAATTAATAAAAAAGTTACGAGGGAATTTCAAATTTTAACAAAAATTTTGTATTTCCCCCGTATATTGAAAAATATAAAAGATATAAAAAAATTAATTGAAAATTTGGATTCTTGAGAAAATTTCCTATCTTTTAATAGGTTTTAACTTTTTGTACGCTAATTAATAAAAAAGTTACGAGGGAATTACAAATTTTAACAAAAATTTTGTATTTTTCCCGTATATTGAAAACTATAAAAGATATAAAAAAACTAGTTGAAATTTTGAATTTTTAAGAAAATTTTCTATCTTTTAATAGGTTATACCTTTGTGTACGTTAATTAATAAACAAGTTACGAGGGATTTACAAATTTTAACAAAAATTTGGTATTTCTCCCGTATATTGAAAACTATAAAAGATATAAAAAGACTATTCGGAAATTTAGATTGCTAAGAAAATTTCCTATCTTTTAATAGGTTATAACTTTTTGTACGGTAATTAATAAAAAAGTTACGAGGGAATTTCAAATTTTAACAAAAATTTTGTATTTCCCCCGTATATTGAAAACTATAAAAGATATAAAAAAAATAATTGGATATTTGAATTGTTGAAAGAATTTCCTATCTTTTAATAGGTTATAACTTTTTAAACGGTAAATAATAAAAAAGTTACGAGGAAATAACAAATTTTAACAAAAATTTTGTTTTTCCCCCGTATATTGAAAACTATAAAAGATAAAAAAAAATTAATTAAAAATTTGGATTGCTGAGCAAATATTCCTTTCTTTTGATAGGTTATAACATTTTGTGCGGTAAATAATAAAAAAGTTACGAGGGAATTACAAATTTTAACAAAAATTTGGTATTTCCCCCTTATATTGAAAACTATAAAAGATATAAAAAGACTAATCGAAAATTTGGATTGCTAAAAAAATTTCCTATCTTTTAATAGGTTATAATTTTTTGTACGGTAATTAATAAAAAAGTTACAAGGGAATTTTAAACTTTAACAAAAATTTTGGATTTCCCCCGTATATTGAAAACTATAAAAGATATAAAAAAAATAATTGAAAATTTGGATTCTTGAGAAAATTTCCTATCTTTTGATAGGTTACAACTTTCTGTAAGCTAATTAATAAAAAAGTTACGAGGGATTTACAAATTTTAACAAATATTTGGTATTTTCCCCGTTTTTTGAAAACTATAAAAGATATAAAAAAATTAATTGGAACTTTGGATTTTTAAAAAAATTTCCTTTCTTTTGATAGGTTATAACTTTTTGTACGTTAATTAATAAAAAAGTTACGAGGGATTTACAAATTTTAACAAAAATTTTGTATTTCCCCCGTATATTGAAAACTATAAAAGATATAAAAAGACTAATCGGAAATTTGTATTGCTGAGAAAATTTCCTATCTTTTGATAGGTTATAGCTTTTTGTAAGGTAATTAATAAAAAAGTTACGAGGGAATTACAAATTTTAACAAAAATTTTGGATTTCCCCTGTATATTGAAAACTATAAAAGATATAAAAAAAATTAATTGAAAATTTGGATTCTTGAGAAAATTTCCTATCTTTTGATAGGTTATAACTTTTTGTACGGTAATTAATAAAAAAGTTACGAGGGAATTACAAATTTTAACAAAAATTTGGTATTTCCCCCGTATATTGAAAACTATAAAAGATATGAAAGAACTAATTGATACTTTGGATTTTTAAGAAAATTTCCTATCTTTTGATAGGTTACAACTTTCTGTACGTTAATTAATAAAAAAGTTACGAGGGATTTACAAATTTTAAGAAAAATTTGGTATTTCCCCCGTTTTCTAAAAACGATAAAAGATATAAAAAAATTAATTGGAATTTTGGATTTTCAAAAAAATTTTCTTTCTTTCGATAGGTTATAACTTTTTGTACGTTAATTAATAAAAAAGTTACGGGGGATTTACAAATTCTAACAAAAATTTTGTATTTCCCCCGTATATTGAAAACTATAAAAGATATAAAAAGACTAATCGGAAATTTGAAATGCTAAAAAAATTTCCTATCTTTTAATAGGTTATAACTTTTTGTACGGTAATTAATAAAAAAGTTACGAGGGAATTTCAAATTTTAACAAAAATTTTGTATTTCCCCCGTATATTGAAAAATATAAAAGATATAAAAAAATTAATTGAAAATTTGGATTCTTGAGAAAATTTCCTATCTTTCAATAGGTTTTAACTTTTTGTACGGTAATTAATAAAAAAGTTACGAGGGAATTACAAATTTTAACAAAAATTTTGTATTTCCCCCGTATATTGAAAACTATAAAAGATATAAAAAAACTAGTTGAAATTTTGAATTTTTAAGAAAATTTTCTATCTTTTAATAGGTTATACCTTTGTGTACGTTAATTAATAAACAAGTTACGAGGGATTTACAAATTTTAACAAAAATTTGGTATTTCTCCCGTATATTGAAAACTATAAAAGATATAAAAAGACTATTCGGAAATTTAGATTGCTTAGAAAATTTCCTATCTTTTAATAGGTTATAACTTTTTGTACGGTAATTAATAAAAAAGTTACAAGGGAATTTCCAATTTTAACAAAAATTTTGTATTTCCCCCGTATATTGAAAACTATAAAAGATATAAAAAAATTAATTGGATATTTGAATTGTTGAAAGAATTTCCTATCTTTTTATAGGTTATAATTTTTTGTACGGTAAATAATAAAAAAGTTACGAGGGAATTACAAATTTTAACAAAAATTTTGTATTTCCCCCTTATATTGAAAACTATAAAAGATATAAAAAGGCTAATCGGAAATTTGTATTGCTGAGAAAATTTCCTATCTTTTGATAGGTTATAACTTTTTGTACGGTAATTAATAAAAAAGTTACGAGGGAATTACAAATTTTAACAAAAATTTTGTATTTCCCCTGTATATTGAAAACTATAAAAGATATAAAAAAAATAATTGGAATTTTGGAGTTCTAAAAAAATTTTCTTTTTTTTGATAGGTTATAACTTTTTGTACGTTAATTAATAAAAAAGTTACGAGGGAATTACAAATTTTAACAAAAATTTTGTATTTCCCCCGTATATTGAAAACTATAAAAGATATGAAAAAACTAGTTGGAATTTTGATTTTTTAAGAAAATTTTCTATCTTTTAATAGGTTATAACTTTCTGTACGTTAATTAATAAACAAGTTACGAGGGATTTACAAATTTTAACAAAAATTTGGTATTTCTCCCGTGTATTGAAAACTATAAAAGATATAAAAAGACTATTCGAAAATTTGGATTGCTAAGAAAATTTCCTATCTTTTAATAGGTTATAACTTTTTGTACGGTAATTAATAAAAAAGTTACAAGGAAATTTCAAATTTTAACAAAAATTTGGTATTTCCCCCGTATATTGAAAACTATAAAAGATATAAAAAAATTAATTGGATATTTGAATTTTTGAGAGAATTTCCTATCTTTTGATAGGTTATAACTTTTTGAACTGTAAATAATAAAAAAGTTACGAGGGAATTACAAATTTTAACAAAAATTTTGTTTTTCCCCCGTATATTGAAAACTATAAAAGATAAAAAAAAAATAATTAAAAATTTGGATTGCTGAGCAAATTTCCTTTCTTTTGATAGGTTATAACATTTTGTACGGTAAATAATAAAAAAGTTACGAGGGAATTACAAATTTTAACAAAAATTTTGTATTTTCCCCTTATATTGAAAACTATAAAAGATATAAAAAGACTAATCGAAAATTTGGATTGCTAAAAAAATTTTCTATCTTTTAATAGGTTATAACTTTTTGTACGGTAATTAATAAAAAAGTTACGAGGGAATTTCAAATTTTAACAAAAATTTTGTATTTCCCCCGTACATTGAAAACTATAAAAGATATAAAAAGAATAATCGTAAATTTGTATTGCTGAGAAAATTTCCTATCTTTTGATAGGTTATAACTTTTTGTACGGTAATTAATAAAAAGTTACGAGGGAATTACAAATTTTAACAAAAATTTTGTATTTCCCCTGTATATTGAAAACTATAAAATATATAAAAAAAAATAATTGGAATTTTGGAGTTCTAAAAAAATTTCCTTTCTTTTGATAGGTTATAACGTTTTGTACGGTAAATAATAAAAAAGTTACGGGGGAATTACAAATTTTAACAAAAATTTTGTTTTTCCCCCGTATATTGAAAACTATAAAAGATAAAAAAAAAATTAATTAGAAATTTGGATTGCTGAGCAAATTTCCTTTCTTTTGATAGGTTATAACATTTTGTACGGTAAATAATAAAAAAGTTACGAGGGAATTACAAATTTTAACAAAAATTTTGTATTTCCCCCTTATATTAAAAACTATAAAAGTTATAAAAAGACTAATCGGAAATTTGGATTGCTAAAAAAATTTCCTATCTTTTAATAGGTTATAACTTTTTGTACGGTAATTAATAAAAAGTTACGAGGGAATTACAAATTTTAACAAAAATTTTGGATTTCCCCTGTATATTGAAAACTATAAAAGATATAAAAAAATTAATCAAAAATTTGGATTCTTGAGAAAATTTCCTATCTTTTGATAGGTTAAAACTTTTTGTACGGTAAATAATAAAAAAGTTACGAGGGAATTACAAATTTTAACAAAAATTTTGTATTTCCCCCGTATATTAAAAACTATAAAAGATATAAAAAGACTAATCGGAAATTTGGATTGCTTAAAAAATTTCCTATCTTTTTATAGGTTATAATTTTTTGTACGGTAAATAATAAAAAAGTTACGAGGGAATTACAAATTTTAACAAAAATTTTGTATTTCCCCCTTATATTGAAAACTATAAAAGATATAAAAAGGCTAATCGGAAATTTGTATTGCTGAGAAAATTTCCTATCTTTTGATAGGTTATAACTTTTTGTACGGTAATTAATAAAAAAGTTACGAGGGAATTACAAATTTTAACAAAAATTTTGTATTTCCCCTGTATATTGAAAACTATAAAAGATATAAAAAAAATAATTGGAATTTTGGAGTTCTAAAAAAATTTTCTTTTTTTTGATAGGTTATAACTTTTTGTACGTTAATTAATAAAAAAGTTACGAGGGAATTACAAATTTTAACAAAAATTTTGTATTTCCCCCGTATATTGAAAACTATAAAAGATATGAAAAAACTAGTTGGAATTTTGATTTTTTAAGAAAATTTTCTATCTTTTAATAGGTTATAACTTTCTGTACGTTAATTAATAAACAAGTTACGAGGGATTTACAAATTTTAACAAAAATTTGGTATTTCTCCCGTGTATTGAAAACTATAAAAGATATAAAAAGACTATTCGAAAATTTGGATTGCTAAGAAAATTTCCTATCTTTTAATAGGTTATAACTTTTTGTACGGTAATTAATAAAAAAGTTACAAGGAAATTTCAAATTTTAACAAAAATTTGGTATTTCCCCCGTATATTGAAAACTATAAAAGATATAAAAAAATTAATTGGATATTTGAATTTTTGAGAGAATTTCCTATCTTTTGATAGGTTATAACTTTTTGAACTGTAAATAATAAAAAAGTTACGAGGGAATTACAAATTTTACCAAAAATTTTGTTTTTCCCCCGTATATTGAAAACTATAAAAGATAAAAAAAAATAATTAAAAATTTGGATTGCTGAGCAAATTTCCTTTCTTTTGATAGGTTATAACATTTTGTACGGTAAATAATAAAAAAGTTACGAGGGAATTACAAATTTTAACAAAAATTTTGTATTTTCCCCTTATATTGAAAACTATAAAAGATATAAAAAGACTAATCGAAAATTTGGATTGCTAAAAAAATTTTCTATCTTTTAATAGGTTATAACTTTTTGTACGGTAATTAATAAAAAAGTTACGAGGGAATTTCAAATTTTAACAAAAATTTTGTATTTCCCCCGTATATTGAAAACTATAAAAGATATAAAAAGAATAATCGTAAATTTGTATTGCTGAGAAAATTTCCTATCTTTTGATAGGTTATAACTTTTTGTACGGTAATTAATAAAAAGTTACGAGGGAATTACAAATTTTAACAAAAATTTTGTATTTCCCCTGTATATTGAAAACTATAAAATATATAAAAAAAAATAATTGGAATTTTGGAGTTCTAAAAAAATTTCCTTTCTTTTGATAGGTTATAACTTTTTGTACGGTAATTAATAAAAAAGTTACGAGGGAATTACAAATTTTAACAAAAATTTTGTATTTCCCCCGTATATTGAAAACTATAAAAGATATAAAAAGACTAATCGGAAATTTGAAATGCTAAAAAAATTTCCTATCTTTTAATAGGTTATAACTTTTTGTACGGTAATTAATAAAAAAGTTACGAGGGAATTTCAAATTTTAACAAAAATTTTGTATTTCCCCCGTATATTGAAAAATATAAAAGATATAAAAAAATTAATTGAAAATTTGGATTCTTGAGAAAATTTCCTATCTTTTAATAGGTTTTAACTTTTTGTACGCTAATTAATAAAAAAGTTACGAGGGAATTACAAATTTTAACAAAAATTTTGTATTTTTCCCGTATATTGAAAACTATAAAAGATATAAAAAAACTAGTTGAAATTTTGAATTTTTAAGAAAATTTTCTATCTTTTAATAGGTTATACCTTTGTGTACGTTAATTAATAAACAAGTTACGAGGGATTTACAAATTTTAACAAAAATTTGGTATTTCTCCCGTATATTGAAAACTATAAAAGATATAAAAAGACTATTCGGAAATTTAGATTGCTAAGAAAATTTCCTATCTTTTAATAGGTTATAACTTTTTGTACGGTAATTAATAAAAAAGTTACGAGGGAATTTCAAATTTTAACAAAAATTTTGTATTTCCCCCGTATATTGAAAACTATAAAAGATATAAAAAAAATAATTGGATATTTGAATTGTTGAAAGAATTTCCTATCTTTTAATAGGTTATAACTTTTTAAACGGTAAATAATAAAAAAGTTACGAGGAAATAACAAATTTTAACAAAAATTTTGTTTTTCCCCCGTATATTGAAAACTATAAAAGATAAAAAAAAATTAATTAAAAATTTGGATTGCTGAGCAAATATTCCTTTCTTTTGATAGGTTATAACATTTTGTGCGGTAAATAATAAAAAAGTTACGAGGGAATTACAAATTTTAACAAAAATTTGGTATTTCCCCCTTATATTGAAAACTATAAAAGATATAAAAAGACTAATCGAAAATTTGGATTGCTAAAAAAATTTCCTATCTTTTAATAGGTTATAATTTTTTGTACGGTAATTAATAAAAAAGTTACAAGGGAATTTTAAACTTTAACAAAAATTTTGGATTTCCCCCGTATATTGAAAACTATAAAAGATATAAAAAAAATAATTGAAAATTTGGATTCTTGAGAAAATTTCCTATCTTTTGATAGGTTACAACTTTCTGTAAGCTAATTAATAAAAAAGTTACGAGGGATTTACAAATTTTAACAAATATTTGGTATTTTCCCCGTTTTTTGAAAACTATAAAAGATATAAAAAAATTAATTGGAACTTTGGATTTTTAAAAAAATTTCCTTTCTTTTGATAGGTTATAACTTTTTGTACGTTAATTAATAAAAAAGTTACGAGGGATTTACAAATTTTAACAAAAATTTTGTATTTCCCCCGTATATTGAAAACTATAAAAGATATAAAAAGACTAATCGGAAATTTGTATTGCTGAGAAAATTTCCTATCTTTTGATAGGTTATAGCTTTTTGTAAGGTAATTAATAAAAAAGTTACGAGGGAATTACAAATTTTAACAAAAATTTTGGATTTCCCCTGTATATTGAAAACTATAAAAGATATAAAAAAAATTAATTGAAAATTTGGATTCTTGAGAAAATTTCCTATCTTTTGATAGGTTATAACTTTTTGTACGGTAATTAATAAAAAAGTTACGAGGGAATTACAAATTTTAACAAAAATTTGGTATTTCCCCCGTATATTGAAAACTATAAAAGATATGAAAGAACTAATTGATACTTTGGATTTTTAAGAAAATTTCCTATCTTTTGATAGGTTACAACTTTCTGTACGTTAATTAATAAAAAAGTTACGAGGGATTTACAAATTTTAAGAAAAATTTGGTATTTCCCCCGTTTTCTAAAAACGATAAAAGATATAAAAAAATTAATTGGAATTTTGGATTTTCAAAAAAATTTTCTTTCTTTCGATAGGTTATAACTTTTTGTACGTTAATTAATAAAAAAGTTACGAGGGATTTACAAATTCTAACAAAAATTTTGTATTTCCCCCGTATATTGAAAACTATAAAAGATATAAAAAGACTAATCGGAAATTTAAAATGCTAAAAAAATTTCCTATCTTTTAATAGGTTATAACTTTTTGTACGGTAATTAATAAAAAAGTTACGAGGGAATTTCAAATTTTAACAAAAATTTTGTATTTCCCCCGTATATTGAAAAATATAAAAGATATAAAAAAATTAATTGAAAATTTGGATTCTTGAGAAAATTTCCTATCTTTCAATAGGTTTTAACTTTTTGTACGGTAATTAATAAAAAAGTTACGAGGGAATTACAAATTTTAACAAAAATTTTGTATTTCCCCCGTATATTGAAAACTATAAAAGATATAAAAAAACTAGTTGAAATTTTGAATTTTTAAGAAAATTTTCTATCTTTTAATAGGTTATACCTTTGTGTACGTTAATTAATAAACAAGTTACGAGGGATTTACAAATTTTAACAAAAATTTGGTATTTCTCCCGTATATTGAAAACTATAAAAGATATAAAAAGACTATTCGGAAATTTAGATTGCTTAGAAAATTTCCTATCTTTTAATAGGTTATAACTTTTTGTACGGTAATTAATAAAAAAGTTACAAGGGAATTTCCAATTTTAACAAAAATTTTGTATTTCCCCCGTATATTGAAAACTATAAAAGATATAAAAAAATTAATTGGATATTTGAATTGTTGAAAGAATTTCCTATCTTTTTATAGGTTATAATTTTTTGTACGGTAAATAATAAAAAAGTTACGAGGGAATTACAAATTTTAACAAAAATTTTGTATTTCCCCCTTATATTGAAAACTATAAAAGATATAAAAAGGCTAATCGGAAATTTGTATTGCTGAGAAAATTTCCTATCTTTTGATAGGTTATAACTTTTTGTACGGTAATTAATAAAAAAGTTACGAGGGAATTACAAATTTTAACAAAAATTTTGTATTTCCCCTGTATATTGAAAACTATAAAAGATATAAAAAAAATAATTGGAATTTTGGAGTTCTAAAAAAATTTTCTTTTTTTTGATAGGTTATAACTTTTTGTACGTTAATTAATAAAAAAGTTACGAGGGAATTACAAATTTTAACAAAAATTTTGTATTTCCCCCGTATATTGAAAACTATAAAAGATATGAAAAAACTAGTTGGAATTTTGATTTTTTAAGAAAATTTTCTATCTTTTAATAGGTTATAACTTTCTGTACGTTAATTAATAAACAAGTTACGAGGGATTTACAAATTTTAACAAAAATTTGGTATTTCTCCCGTGTATTGAAAACTATAAAAGATATAAAAAGACTATTCGAAAATTTGGATTGCTAAGAAAATTTCCTATCTTTTAATAGGTTATAACTTTTTGTACGGTAATTAATAAAAAAGTTACAAGGAAATTTCAAATTTTAACAAAAATTTGGTATTTCCCCCGTATATTGAAAACTATAAAAGATATAAAAAAATTAATTGGATATTTGAATTTTTGAGAGAATTTCCTATCTTTTGATAGGTTATAACTTTTTGAACTGTAAATAATAAAAAAGTTACGAGGGAATTACAAATTTTACCAAAAATTTTGTTTTTCCCCCGTATATTGAAAACTATAAAAGATAAAAAAAAAATAATTAAAAATTTGGATTGCTGAGCAAATTTCCTTTCTTTTGATAGGTTATAACATTTTGTACGGTAAATAATAAAAAAGTTACGAGGGAATTACAAATTTTAACAAAAATTTTGTATTTTCCCCTTATATTGAAAACTATAAAAGATATAAAAAGACTAATCGAAAATTTGGATTGCTAAAAAAATTTTCTATCTTTTAATAGGTTATAACTTTTTGTACGGTAATTAATAAAAAAGTTACGAGGGAATTTCAAATTTTAACAAAAATTTTGTATTTCCCCCGTATATTGAAAACTATAAAAGATATAAAAAGAATAATCGTAAATTTGTATTGCTGAGAAAATTTCCTATCTTTTGATAGGTTATAACTTTTTGTACGGTAATTAATAAAAAGTTACGAGGGAATTACAAATTTTAACAAAAATTTTGTATTTCCCCTGTATATTGAAAACTATAAAATATATAAAAAAAAATAATTGGAATTTTGGAGTTCTAAAAAAATTTCCTTTCTTTTGATAGGTTATAACTTTTTGTACGGTAATTAATAAAAAAGTTACGAGGGAATTACAAATTTTAACAAAAATTTTGTATTTCCCCCGTATATTGAAAACTATAAAAGATATAAAAAGACTAATCGGAAATTTGAAATGCTAAAAAAATTTCCTATCTTTTAATAGGTTATAACTTTTTGTACGGTAATTAATAAAAAAGTTACGAGGGAATTTCAAATTTTAACAAAAATTTTGTATTTCCCCCGTATATTGAAAAATATAAAAGATATAAAAAAATTAATTGAAAATTTGGATTCTTGAGAAAATTTCCTATCTTTTAATAGGTTTTAACTTTTTGTACGCTAATTAATAAAAAAGTTACGAGGGAATTACAAATTTTAACAAAAATTTTGTATTTTTCCCGTATATTGAAAACTATAAAAGATATAAAAAAACTAGTTGAAATTTTGAATTTTTAAGAAAATTTTCTATCTTTTAATAGGTTATACCTTTGTGTACGTTAATTAATAAACAAGTTACGAGGGATTTACAAATTTTAACAAAAATTTGGTATTTCTCCCGTATATTGAAAACTATAAAAGATATAAAAAGACTATTCGGAAATTTAGATTGCTAAGAAAATTTCCTATCTTTTAATAGGTTATAACTTTTTGTACGGTAATTAATAAAAAAGTTACGAGGGAATTTCAAATTTTAACAAAAATTTTGTATTTCCCCCGTATATTGAAAACTATAAAAGATATAAAAAAAATAATTGGATATTTGAATTGTTGAAAGAATTTCCTATCTTTTAATAGGTTATAACTTTTTAAACGGTAAATAATAAAAAAGTTACGAGGAAATAACAAATTTTAACAAAAATTTTGTTTTTCCCCCGTATATTGAAAACTATAAAAGATAAAAAAAAATTAATTAAAAATTTGGATTGCTGAGCAAATATTCCTTTCTTTTGATAGGTTATAACATTTTGTGCGGTAAATAATAAAAAAGTTACGAGGGAATTACAAATTTTAACAAAAATTTGGTATTTCCCCCTTATATTGAAAACTATAAAAGATATAAAAAGACTAATCGAAAATTTGGATTGCTAAAAAAATTTCCTATCTTTTAATAGGTTATAATTTTTTGTACGGTAATTAATAAAAAAGTTACAAGGGAATTTTAAACTTTAACAAAAATTTTGGATTTCCCCCGTATATTGAAAACTATAAAAGATATAAAAAAAATAATTGAAAATTTGGATTCTTGAGAAAATTTCCTATCTTTTGATAGGTTACAACTTTCTGTAAGCTAATTAATAAAAAAGTTACGAGGGATTTACAAATTTTAACAAATATTTGGTATTTTCCCCGTTTTTTGAAAACTATAAAAGATATAAAAAAATTAATTGGAACTTTGGATTTTTAAAAAAATTTCCTTTCTTTTGATAGGTTATAACTTTTTGTACGTTAATTAATAAAAAAGTTACGAGGGATTTACAAATTTTAACAAAAATTTTGTATTTCCCCCGTATATTGAAAACTATAAAAGATATAAAAAGACTAATCGGAAATTTGTATTGCTGAGAAAATTGCCTATCTTTTGATAGGTTATAGCTTTTTGTAAGGTAATTAATAAAAAAGTTACGAGGGAATTACAAATTTTAACAAAAATTTTGGATTTCCCCTGTATATTGAAAACTATAAAAGATATAAAAAAAATTAATTGAAAATTTGGATTCTTGAGAAAATTTCCTATCTTTTGATAGGTTATAACTTTTTGTACGGTAATTAATAAAAAAGTTACGAGGGAATTACAAATTTTAACAAAAATTTGGTATTTCCCCCGTATATTGAAAACTATAAAAGATATGAAAGAACTAATTGATACTTTGGATTTTTAAGAAAATTTCCTATCTTTTGATAGGTTACAACTTTCTGTACGTTAATTAATAAAAAAGTTACGAGGGATTTACAAATTTTAAGAAAAATTTGGTATTTCCCCCGTTTTCTAAAAACGATAAAAGATATAAAAAAATTAATTGGAATTTTGGATTTTCAAAAAAATTTTCTTTCTTTCGATAGGTTATAACTTTTTGTACGTTAATTAATAAAAAAGTTACGAGGGATTTACAAATTCTAACAAAAATTTTGTATTTCCCCCGTATATTGAAAACTATAAAAGATATAAAAAGACTAATCGGAAATTTAAAATGCTAAAAAAATTTCCTATCTTTTAATAGGTTATAACTTTTTGTACGGTAATTAATAAAAAAGTTACGAGGGAATTTCAAATTTTAACAAAAATTTTGTATTTCCCCCGTATATTGAAAAATATAAAAGATATAAAAAAATTAATTGAAAATTTGGATTCTTGAGAAAATTTCCTATCTTTCAATAGGTTTTAACTTTTTGTACGGTAATTAATAAAAAAGTTACGAGGGAATTACAAATTTTAACAAAAATTTTGTATTTCCCCCGTATATTGAAAACTATAAAAGATATAAAAAAACTAGTTGAAATTTTGAATTTTTAAGAAAATTTTCTATCTTTTAATAGGTTATACCTTTGTGTACGTTAATTAATAAACAAGTTACGAGGGATTTACAAATTTTAACAAAAATTTGGTATTTCTCCCGTATATTGAAAACTATAAAAGATATAAAAAGACTATTCGGAAATTTAGATTGCTTAGAAAATTTCCTATCTTTTAATAGGTTATAACTTTTTGTACGGTAATTAATAAAAAAGTTACAAGGGAATTTCCAATTTTAACAAAAATTTTGTATTTCCCCCGTATATTGAAAACTATAAAAGATATAAAAAAATTAATTGGATATTTGAATTGTTGAAAGAATTTCCTATCTTTTTATAGGTTATAATTTTTTGTACGGTAAATAATAAAAAAGTTACGAGGGAATTACAAATTTTAACAAAAATTTTGTATTTCCCCCTTATATTGAAAACTATAAAAGATATAAAAAGGCTAATCGGAAATTTGTATTGCTGAGAAAATTTCCTATCTTTTGATAGGTTATAACTTTTTGTACGGTAATTAATAAAAAAGTTACGAGGGAATTACAAATTTTAACAAAAATTTTGTATTTCCCCTGTATATTGAAAACTATAAAAGATATAAAAAAAATAATTGGAATTTTGGAGTTCTAAAAAAATTTTCTTTTTTTTGATAGGTTATAACTTTTTGTACGTTAATTAATAAAAAAGTTACGAGGGAATTACAAATTTTAACAAAAATTTTGTATTTCCCCCGTATATTGAAAACTATAAAAGATATGAAAAAACTAGTTGGAATTTTGATTTTTTAAGAAAATTTTCTATCTTTTAATAGGTTATAACTTTCTGTACGTTAATTAATAAACAAGTTACGAGGGATTTACAAATTTTAACAAAAATTTGGTATTTCTCCCGTGTATTGAAAACTATAAAAGATATAAAAAGACTATTCGAAAATTTGGATTGCTAAGAAAATTTCCTATCTTTTAATAGGTTATAACTTTTTGTACGGTAATTAATAAAAAAGTTACAAGGAAATTTCAAATTTTAACAAAAATTTGGTATTTCCCCCGTATATTGAAAACTATAAAAGATATAAAAAAATTAATTGGATATTTGAATTTTTGAGAGAATTTCCTATCTTTTGATAGGTTATAACTTTTTGAACTGTAAATAATAAAAAAGTTACGAGGGAATTACAAATTTTAACAAAAATTTTGTTTTTCCCCCGTATATTGAAAACTATAAAAGATAAAAAAAAAATAATTAAAAATTTGGATTGCTGAGCAAATTTCCTTTCTTTTGATAGGTTATAACATTTTGTACGGTAAATAATAAAAAAGTTACGAGGGAATTACAAATTTTAACAAAAATTTTGTATTTTCCCCTTATATTGAAAACTATAAAAGATATAAAAAGACTAATCGAAAATTTGGATTGCTAAAAAAATTTTCTATCTTTTAATAGGTTATAACTTTTTGTACGGTAATTAATAAAAAAGTTACGAGGGAATTTCAAATTTTAACAAAAATTTTGTATTTCCCCCGTATATTGAAAACTATAAAAGATATAAAAAGAATAATCGTAAATTTGTATTGCTGAGAAAATTTCCTATCTTTTGATAGGTTATAACTTTTTGTACGGTAATTAATAAAAAGTTACGAGGGAATTACAAATTTTAACAAAAATTTTGTATTTCCCCTGTATATTGAAAACTATAAAATATATAAAAAAAAATAATTGGAATTTTGGAGTTCTAAAAAAATTTCCTTTCTTTTGATAGGTTATAACTTTTTGTACGGTAATTAATAAAAAAGTTACGAGGGAATTACAAATTTTAACAAAAATTTTGTATTTCCCCCGTATATTGAAAACTATAAAAGATATAAAAAGACTAATCGGAAATTTGAAATGCTAAAAAAATTTCCTATCTTTTAATAGGTTATAACTTTTTGTACGGTAATTAATAAAAAAGTTACGAGGGAATTTCAAATTTTAACAAAAATTTTGTATTTCCCCCGTATATTGAAAAATATAAAAGATATAAAAAAATTAATTGTAAATTTGGATTCTTGAGAAAATTTCCTATCTTTTAATAGGTTTTAACTTTTTGTACGCTAATTAATAAAAAAGTTACGAGGGAATTACAAATTTTAACAAAAATTTTGTATTTCCCCCGTATATTGAAAACTATAAAAGATATAAAAAAACTAGTTGAAATTTTGAATTTTTAAGAAAATTTTCTATCTTTTAATAGGTTATACCTTTGTGTACGTTAATTAATAAACAAGTTACGAGGGATTTACAAATTTTAACAAAAATTTGGTATTTCTCCCGTATATTGAAAACTATAAAAGATATAAAAAGACTATTCGGAAATTTAGATTGCTAAGAAAATTTCCTATCTTTTAATAGGTTATAACTTTTTGTACGGTAATTAATAAAAAAGTTACGAGGGAATTTCAAATTTTAACAAAAATTTTGTATTTCCCCCGTATATTGAAAACTATAAAAGATATAAAAAAAATAATTGGATATTTGAATTGTTGAAAGAATTTCCTATCTTTTAATAGGTTATAACTTTTTAAACGGTAAATAATAAAAAAGTTACGAGGAAATAACAAATTTTAACAAAAATTTTGTTTTTCCCCCGTATATTGAAAACTATAAAAGATAAAAAAAAATTAATTAAAAATTTGGATTGCTGAGCAAATATTCCTTTCTTTTGATAGGTTATAACATTTTGTGCGGTAAATAATAAAAAAGTTACGAGGGAATTACAAATTTTAACAAAAATTTGGTATTTCCCCCTTATATTGAAAACTATAAAAGATATAAAAAGACTAATCGAAAATTTGGATTGCTAAAAAAATTTCCTATCTTTTAATAGGTTATAATTTTTTGTACGGTAATTAATAAAAAAGTTACAAGGGAATTTTAAACTTTAACAAAAATTTTGGATTTCCCCCGTATATTGAAAACTATAAAAGATATAAAAAAAATAATTGAAAATTTGGATTCTTGAGAAAATTTCCTATCTTTTGATAGGTTACAACTTTCTGTAAGCTAATTAATAAAAAAGTTACGAGGGATTTACAAATTTTAACAAATATTTGGTATTTTCCCCGTTTTTTGAAAACTATAAAAGATATAAAAAAATTAATTGGAACTTTGGATTTTTAAAAAAATTTCCTTTCTTTTGATAGGTTATAACTTTTTGTACGTTAATTAATAAAAAAGTTACGAGGGATTTACAAATTTTAACAAAAATTTTGTATTTCCCCCGTATATTGAAAACTATAAAAGATATAAAAAGACTAATCGGAAATTTGTATTGCTGAGAAAATTTCCTATCTTTTGATAGGTTATAGCTTTTTGTAAGGTAATTAATAAAAAAGTTACGAGGGAATTACAAATTTTAACAAAAATTTTGGATTTCCCCTGTATATTGAAAACTATAAAAGATATAAAAAAAATTAATTGAAAATTTGGATTCTTGAGAAAATTTCCTATCTTTTGATAGGTTATAACTTTTTGTACGGTAATTAATAAAAAAGTTACGAGGGAATTACAAATTTTAACAAAAATTTGGTATTTCCCCCGTATATTGAAAACTATAAAAGATATGAAAGAACTAATTGATACTTTGGATTTTTAAGAAAATTTCCTATCTTTTGATAGGTTACAACTTTCTGTACGTTAATTAATAAAAAAGTTACGAGGGATTTACAAATTTTAAGAAAAATTTGGTATTTCCCCCGTTTTCTAAAAACGATAAAAGATATAAAAAAATTAATTGGAATTTTGGATTTTCAAAAAAATTTTCTTTCTTTCGATAGGTTATAACTTTTTGTACGTTAATTAATAAAAAAGTTACGAGGGATTTACAAATTTTAACAAAAATTTTGTATTTCCCCCGTATATTGAAAACTATAAAAGATATAAAAAGACTAATCGGAAATTTGAAATGCTAAAAAAATTTCCTATCTTTTAATAGGTTATAACTTTTTGTACGGTAATTAATAAAAAAGTTACGAGGGAATTTCAAATTTTAACAAAAATTTTGTATTTCCCCCGTATATTGAAAAATATAAAAGATATAAAAAAATTAATTGAAAATTTGGATTCTTGAGAAAATTTCCTATCTTTCAATAGGTTTTAACTTTTTGTACGGTAATTAATAAAAAAGTTACGAGGGAATTACAAATTTTAACAAAAATTTTGTATTTCCCCCGTATATTGAAAACTATAAAAGATATAAAAAAACTAGTTGAAATTTTGAATTTTTAAGAAAATTTTCTATCTTTTAATAGGTTATACCTTTGTGTACGTTAATTAATAAACAAGTTACGAGGGATTTACAAATTTTAACAAAAATTTGGTATTTCTCCCGTATATTGAAAACTATAAAAGATATAAAAAGACTATTCGGAAATTTAGATTGCTTAGAAAATTTCCTATCTTTTAATAGGTTATAACTTTTTGTACGGTAATTAATAAAAAAGTTACAAGGGAATTTCCAATTTTAACAAAAATTTTGTATTTCCCCCGTATATTGAAAACTATAAAAGATATAAAAAAATTAATTGGATATTTGAATTGTTGAAAGAATTTCCTATCTTTTAATAGGTTATAACTTTTTAAACGGTAAATAATAAAAAAGTTACGAGGGAATAACAAATTTTAACAAAAATTTTGTTTTTCCCCCGTAAAAAAAAAAAATTAATTAGAAATTTGGATTGCTGAGCAAATTTCCTTTCTTTTAATAGGTTATAACTTTTTGTACGGTAATTAATAAAAAGTTACGAGGGAATTACAAATTTTAACAAAAATTTTGGATTTCCCCTGTATATTGAAAACTATAAAAGATATAAAAAAATTAATTAAAAATTTGGATTCTTGAGAAAATTTCCTATCTTTTGATAGGTTAAAACTTTTTGTACGGTAAATAATAAAAAAGTTACGAGGGAATTACAAATTTTAACAAAAATTTTGTATTTCCCCCGTATATTAAAAACTATAAAAGATATAAAAAGACTAATCGGAAATTTGGATTGCTTAAAAAATTTCCTATCTTTTTATAGGTTATAACTTTTTGTACGGTAAATAATAAAAAAGTTACGACGGAATTACAAATTTTAACAAAAATTTTGTATTTCCCTCTTATATTGAAAACTATAAAAGATATAAAAAGGCTAATCGGAAATTTGTATTGCTGAGAAAATTTCCTATCTTTTGATAGGTTATAACTTTTTGTACGGTAATTAATAAAAAAGTTACGAGGGAATTACAAATTTTAACAAAAATTTTGTATTTCCCCTGTATATTGAAAACTATAAAAGATATAAAAAAAATAATTGGAATTTTGGAGTTCTAAAAAAATTTCCTTTTTTTTTTTATAGGTTATAACTTTTTGTACGTTAATTAATAAAAAAGTTACGAGGGAATTACAAATTTTAACAAAAATTTTGTATTTCCCCCGTATATTGAAAACTATAAAAGATATGAAAAAACTAGTTGGAATTTTGATTTTTTAAGAAAATTTTCTATCTTTTAATAGGCTATAACTTTCTGTACGTTAATTAATAAACAAGTTACGAGGGATTTACAAATTTTAACAAAAATTTGGTATTTCTCCCGTATATTGAAAACTATAAAAGATATAAAAAGACTAATCGAAAATTTGGATTGCTAAGAAAATTTCCTATCTTTTAATAGGTTATAACTTTTTGTACGGTAATTAATAAAAAAGTTACAAGGAAATTTCAAATTTTAACAAAAATTTGGTATTTCCCCCGTATATTGAAAACTATAAAAGATATAAAAAAATTAATTGGATATTTGAATTTTTGAGAGAATTTCCTATCTTTTGATAGGTTATAACTTTTTGAACTGTAAATAATAAAAAAGTTACGAGGGAATTACAAATTTTAACAAAAATTTTGTTTTTCCCCCGTATATTAAAAACTATAAAAGATAAAAAAAAATTAATTAAAAATTTGGATTGCTGAGCAAATTTTCTTTCTTTTGATAGGTTATAACATTTTGTACGGTAAATAATAAAAAAGTTACGAGGGAATTACAAATTTTAACAAAAATTTTGTATTTCCCCCTTATATTGAAAACTATAAAAGATATAAAAAGGCTAATCGAAAATTTGGATTGCTAAAAAAATTTTCTATCTTTTAATAGGTTATAACTTTTTGTACGGTAATTAATAAAAAAGTTACGAGGGAATTTCAAATTTTAACAAAAATTTTGTATTTCCCCCGTATATTGAAAACTATAAAAGATATAAAAAGACTAATCGTAAATTTGTATTGCTGAGAAAATTTCCTATCTTTTGATAGGTTATAACTTTTTGTACGGTAATTAATAAAAAGTTACGAGGGAATTACAAATTTTAACAAAAATTTTGTATTTCCCCTGTATATTGAAAACTATAAAAGATATAAAAAAATTAATTGGATATTTGGATTGTTAAGAGAATTTTCTATCTTTTGATAGGTTATAAAATTTTGTACGGTAAATAATAAAAAAGTTACGAGGGAATTACAAATTTTAACAAAAATTTTGTATTTCCCCCTTATATTGAAAACTATAAAAGATATAAAAAGACTAATCGGAAATTTGTATTGCTGAGAAAATTTCCTATCTTTTGATAGGTTATAACTTTTGTACGGTAATTAATAAAAAAGTTACGAGGGAATTACAAATTTTAACAAAAATTTTGTATTTCCCCTGTATATTGAAGAATATAAAAGATATAAAAAAAAATAATTGGAATTTTGGAGTTCTAAAAAAATTTCCTTTCTTTTGATAGGTTATAACTTTTTGTACGGTAATTAATAAAAAAGTTACGAGGGAATTACAAATTTACACAAAAATTTTGTATTTCCCTCGTATATTGAAAACTATAAATAATATGAAAAAACTAGTTGGAATTTTGAATTTTTAAGAAAATTTTCTATCTTTTAATAGGTTATAGCTTTCTGTACGTTAATTAATAAACAAGTTACGAGGGATTTACAAATTTTAACAAAAATTTGGTATTTCTCCCGTATATTGAAAACTATAAAAGATATAAAACGACTATTCGGAAATTTTTGTATTGCTGAGAAAATTTCCTATCTTTTGATAGGTTATAACTTTTTGTACGGTAATTAATAAAAAAGTTACGAGGGAATTACAAATTTTAACAAAAATTTTGTATTTCCTCTGTATATTGAAAACTATAAAAGATATAAAAAAAAATAATTGGAATTTTGGAGTTCTAAAAAAATTTCCTTTCTTTTGATAGGTTATAACTTTTTGTACGGTAATTAATAAAAAAGTTACGAGGGAATTACAAATTTTAACAAAAATTTTGTATTTCCCCCGTATATTGAAAACTATAAATAATATGAAAAAACTAGTAGGAATTTTGAATTTTTAAGAAAATTTTCTATCTTTTAATAGGTTATAACTTTCTGTACGTTAATTAATAAACAAGTTACGAGGGAATTACAAATTTTAACAAAAATTTTGTATTTCCCCCTTATATTGAAAACTATAAAAGATATAAAAAGACTATTCGGAAATTTTTGTATTGCTGAGAAAATTTCCTATCTTTTGATAGGTTATAACTTTTTGTACGGTAATTAATAAAAAAGTTACGAGGGAATTACAAATTTTAACAAAAATTTTGTATTTCCTCTGTATATTGAAAACTATAAAAGATATAAAAAAAAAATAATTGGAATTTTGGAGTTCTAAAAAAATTTCCTTTCTTTTGATAGGTTATAACTTTTTGTACGGTAATTAATAAAAAAGTTACGAGGGAATTTCAAATTTTAACAAAAATTTTTTATTTCCCCCGTATATTGAAAACTATAAAAGATATAAAAAAATTAATTGGATATTTGAATTGTTGAGAGAATTTCCTATCTTTTGATAGGTTATAACTTTTTGTACGGTAAATAATAAAAAAGTTACGGGGGAATTACAAATTTTAACAAAAATTTTGTATTTCCCCCGTATATTGAAAACTATAAAAGATATGAAAAAACTAGTTGGAATTTTGAATTTTTAAGAAAATTTTCTATCTTTAAATAGGTTATAACTTTCTGTACGTTAATTAATAAACAAGTTACGAGGGATTTACAAATTTTAACAAAAATTTGGTATTTCTCCCGTATATTGAAAACTATAAAAGATATAAAAAGACTAATTGGAAATTTGGATTTCTAAGAAAATTTCCTATCTTTTAATAGGTTATAACTTTTTGTACGGTAATTAATAAAAAAGTTACGAGGGAATTTCAAATTTTAACAAAAATTTTTTATTTCCCCCGTATATTGAAAACTATAAAAGATATAAAAAAATTAATTGGATATTTGAATTGTTGAGAGAATTTCCTATCTTTTGATAGGTTATAACTTTTTGTACAATAAATAATAAAAAAGTTACGGGGGAATTACAAATTTTAACAAAAATTTCGTTTTTCCCCCGTATATTGAAAACTATAAAAGATAAAAAAAAAATTAATTAGAAATTTGGATTGCTGAGCAAATTTCCTTTCTTTTGATAGGTTATAACATTTTGTACGGTAAATAATAAAAAAGTTACGAGGGAATTACAAATTTTAACAAAAATTTTGTATTTCCCCCTTATATTGAAAACTATAAAAGATATAAAAAGACTAATCGGAAATTTGGATTGCTAAAAAAATTTCCTATCTTTTAATAGGTTATAACTTTTTGTACGATAATTAATAAAAAGTTACGAGGGAATTACAAATTTTAACAAAAATTTTGTATTTCCTCTGTATATTGAAAACTATAAAAGATATAAAAAAAAATAATTGGAATTTTGGAGTTCTAAAAAAATTTCCTTTCTTTTGATAGGTTATAACTTTTTGTACGGTAATTAATAAAAAAGTTACGAGGGAATTACAAATTTTAACAAAAATTTTGTATTTCCCCCGTATATTGAAAACTATAAATAATATGAAAAAACTAGTAGGAATTTTGAATTTTTAAGAAAATTTTCTATCTTTTAATAGGTTATAACTTTCTGTACGTTAATTAATAAACAAGTTACGAGGGAATTACAAATTTTAACAAAAAATTTGTATTTCCCCCTTATATTGAAAACTATAAAAGATATAAAAAGACTAATCGGAAATTTGGATTGCTAAAAAAATTTCCTATCTTTTAATAGGTTATAACTTTTTGTACGGTAATTAATAAAAAGTTACGAGGGAATTACAAATTTTAACAAAAATTTTGTATTTCCTCTGTATATTGAAAACTATAAAAGATATAAAAAAAAAATAATTGGAATTTTGGAGTTCTAAAAAAATTTCCTTTCTTTTGATAGGTTATAACTTTTTGTACGGTAATTAATAAAAAAGTTACGAGGGAATTACAAATTTTAACAAAAATTTTGTATTTCCCCCGTATACTGAAAACTATAAAAGATATAAAAAAACTAGTTGGAATTTTGAATTTTTAAGAAAATTTTCTATCTTTAAATAGGTTATAACTTTCTGTACGTTAATTAATAAACAAGTTACGAGGGATTTACAAATTTTAACAAAAATTTGGTATTTCTCCCGTATATTAAAAATTATAAAAGATATAAAAAGACTAATCGAAAATTTGGATTTCTAAGAAAATTTCCTATCTTTTAATAGGTTATAACTTTTTGTACGGTAATTAATAAAAAAGTTACGAGGGAATTTCAAATTTTAACAAAAATTTTGTATTTCCCCCGTATATTAAAAACTATAAAAGATATAAAAAAATTAATTGGATATTTGAATTGTTGAGAGAATTTCCTATCTTTTGATAGGTTATAACGTTTTGTACGGTAAATAATAAAAAAGTTACGGGGGAATTACAAATTTTAACAAAAATTTTGTTTTTCCCCCGTATATTGAAAACTATAAAAGATAAAAAAAAAATTAATTAGGAATTTGGATTGCTGAGCAAATTTCCTTTCTTTTGATAGGTTATAACATTTTGTACGGTAAATAATAAAAAAGTTACGAGGGAATTACAAATTTTAACAAAAATTTTGTATTTCCCCCTTATATTAAAAACTATAAAAGTTATAAAAAGACTAATCGGAAATTTGGATTGCTAAAAAAATTTCCTATCTTTTAATAGGTTATAACTTTTTGTACGGTAATTAATAAAAAGTTACGAGGGAATTACAAATTTTAACAAAAATTTTGGATTTCCCCTGTATATTGAAAACTATAAAAGATATAAAAAAATTAATCAAAAATTTGGATTCTTGAGAAAATTTCCTATCTTTTGATAGGTTAAAACTTTTTGTACGGTAAATAATAAAAAAGTTACGAGGGAATTACAAATTTTAACAAAAATTTTGTATTTCCCCCGTATATTAAAAACTATAAAAGATATAAAAAGACTAATCGGAAATTTGGATTGCTTAAAAAATTTCCTATCTTTTTATAGGTTATAATTTTTTGTACGGTAAATAATAAAAAAGTTACGAGGGAATTACAAATTTTAACAAAAATTTTGTATTTCCCCCTTATATTGAAAACTATAAAAGATATAAAAAGGCTAATCGGAAATTTGTATTGCTGAGAAAATTTCCTATCTTTTGATAGGTTATAACTTTTTGTACGGTAATTAATAAAAAAGTTACGAGGGAATTACAAATTTTAACAAAAATTTTGTATTTCCCCTGTATATTGAAAACTATAAAAGATATAAAAAAAATAATTGGAATTTTGGAGTTCTAAAAAAATTTTCTTTTTTTTGATAGGTTATAACTTTTTGTACGTTAATTAATAAAAAAGTTACGAGGGAATTACAAATTTTAACAAAAATTTTGTATTTCCCCCGTATATTGAAAACTATAAAAGATATGAAAAAACTAGTTGGAATTTTGATTTTTTAAGAAAATTTTCTATCTTTTAATAGGTTATAACTTTCTGTACGTTAATTAATAAACAAGTTACGAGGGATTTACAAATTTTAACAAAAATTTGGTATTTCTCCCGTGTATTGAAAACTATAAAAGATAAAAAAAGACTATTCAAAAATTTGGATTGCTAAGAAAATTTCCTATCTTTTAATAGGTTATAACTTTTTGTACGGTAATTAATAAAAAAGTTACAAGGAAATTTCAAATTTTAACAAAAATTTGGTATTTCCCCCGTATATTGAAAACTATAAAAGATATAAAAAAATTAATTGGATATTTGAATTTTTGAGAGAATTTCCTATCTTTTGATAGGTTATAACTTTTTGAACTGTAAATAATAAAAAAGTTACGAGGGAATTACAAATTTTAACAAAAATTTTGTTTTTCCCCCGTATATTGAAAACTATAAAAGATAAAAAAAAAATAATTAAAAATTTGAATTGCTGAGCAAATTTCCTTTCTTTTGATAGGTTATAGCATTTTGTACGGTAAATAATAAAAAAGTTACGAGGGAATTACAAATTTTAACAAAAATTTTGTATTTTCCCCTTATATTGAAAACTATAAAAGATATAAAAAGACTAATCGAAAATTTGGATTGCTAAAAAAATTTTCTATCTTTTAATAGGTTATAACTTTTTGTACGGTAATTAATAAAAAAGTTACGAGGGAATTTCAAATTTTAACAAAAATTTTGTATTTCCCCCGTATATTGAAAACTATAAAAGATATAAAAAGAATAATCGTAAATTTGTATTGCTGAGAAAATTTCCTATCTTTTGATAGGTTATAACTTTTTGTACGGTAATTAATAAAAAGTTACGAGGGAATTACAAATTTTAACAAAAATTTTGTATTTCCCCTGTATATTGAAAACTATAAAATATATAAAAAAAAATAATTGAAATTTTGGAGTTCTAAAAAAATTTCCTTTCTTTTGATAGGTTATAACTTTTTGTACGGTAATTAATAAAAAAGTTACGAGGGAATTACAAATTTTAACAAAAATTTTGTATTTCCCCTGTATATTGAAAACTATAAATAATATAAAAAAACTAGTTGGAATTTTGAATTTTTAAGAAAATTTTCTATCTTTTAATAGGTTATAACTTTCTGTACGTTAATTAATAAACAAGTTACGAGGGATTTACAAATTTTAACAAAAATTTGGTATTTCTCCCGTATATTGAAAACTATAAAAGATATAAAAAGACTAATCGGAAATTTGGATTGCTAAGAAAATTTCCTATCTTTTAATAGGTTATAACTTTTTGTACGGTAATTAATAAAAAAGTTACGAGGGAATTTCAAATTTTAACAAAAATTTGGTATTTCCCCCGTATATTGAAAACTATAAAAGATATAAAAAAATTAATTGGATATTTTAATTGTTGAGAGAATTTTCTATCTTTTGATAGGTTATAACTTTTTGAACGGTAAATAATAAAAAAGTTACGAGGGAATTACAAATTTTAACAAAAATTTTGTTTTTCCCCCGTATATTGAAAACTATAAAAGATAAAAAAAAATAATTAAAAATTTGGATTGCTGAGCAAATTTCCTTTCTTTTGATAGGTTATAACATTTTGTACGGTAAATAATAAAAAAGTTACAAGGGAATTACAAATTTTAACAAAAATTTTGTATTTCCCCCTTATATTGAAAACTATAAAAGATATAAAAAGACTAATCGGAAATTTGGATTGCTAAAAAAATTTCCTATCTTTTGATAGGTTATAACTTTTTGTACGGTAAATAATAAAAATGTTACGAGGGAATTACAAATTTTAACAAAAATTTTGTATTTCCCCCGTATATTGAAAACTATAAAAGATATAAGAAGACTAATCGGAAATTTGGATTGCTTAAAAAATTTCCTATCTTTTTATAGGTTATAACTTTTTGTACGGTAATTAATAAAAAAGTTACCAGGGAATTTCAAATTTTAACAAAAATTTTGTATTTCCCCCGTATATTAAAAACTATAAAAGATATAAAAAAATTAATTGGATATTTGGATTGCGGAGAGAATTTTCTATCTTTTGATAGGTTATAACATTTTGTACGGTAAATAATAAAAAAGTTACGAGGGAATTACAAATTTTAACAAAAATTTTGTATTTCCCCCTTATATTGAAAACTATAAAAGATATAAAAAGACTAATCGGAAATTGAAATTTATAAAAGATATTAAATAATTAATTGGATATTTGGATTGTTGAGAGAATTTCCTATCTTTTGATAGGTTATAACTTTTTGTACGGTAAATAATAAAAAAGTTACGAGGGAATTACAAATTTTAACAAAAATTTTGTATTTCCCCCGTAATTGAAAACTATAAAAGATATGAAAAAACTAGTTGGAATTTTAAATTTTTAAGAAAATTTTCTATCTTTTAATAGGTTATAACTTTCTGTACGTTAATTAATAAACAAGTTACGAGGGATTTACAAATTTTAACAAAAATTTGGTATTTCTCCCGTATATTGAAAACTATAAAAGATATAAAAAGACTAATCGGAAATTTGGATTGCTAGGAAAATTTCCTATCTTTTAATAGGTTATAACTTTTTGTACGGTAATTAATAAAAACGTTACGAGGGAATTTCAAATTTTAACAAAAATTTGGTATTTCCCCCGTATATTAAAAACTATAAAAGATATAAAAAAATTAATCGGATATTTGAATTGTTGAGAGAATTTCCTATCTTTTGATAGGTTATAACTTTTTGAACTTTAAATAATAAAAAAGTTACGAGGGAATTACAAATTTTAACAAAAATTCTGTTTTTCCCCCGTATATTAAAAACGATAAAAAATAAAAAAAAATTAATTAAAAATTTGGATTGCTGAGCAAATTTCCTTTCTTTTAATAGGTTATAACATTTTGTACGGTAAATAATAAAAAAGTTACGAGGGAATTACAAATTTTAACAAAAATTTTGTATTTCCCCCTTATATTGAAAACTATAAAAGATATAAAAAAACTAATCGAAAATTTGGATTGCTAAAAAAATTTTCTATCTTTTAATAGGTTATAACTTTTTGTACGGTAATTAATAAAAAAGTTACGAGGGAATTTCAAATTTTAACAAAAATTTTGTATTTCCCCCGTATATTGAAAACTATAAAAGATATAAAAAGACTGATCGTAAATTTGTATTGCTGAGAAAATTTTCTATCTTTTGATCGGTTATAACTTTTTGTACGGTAATTAATAAAAAGTTACGAGGGAATTACAAATTTTAACAAAAATTTTGTATTTCCCCTGTATATTAAAAACTATAAAAGATATAAAAAAATTAATTGAAAATTTGGATTCTTGAGAAAATTTCCTATCTTTTGATAGGTTATAACTTTTTGTACGGTAAATAATAAAAAAGTTACGAGGGAATTACAAATTTTAACAAAAATTTTGTATTTCTACCGTATATTGAAAACTATAAAAGATATAAAAAGACTAATCGGAAATTTGGATTGCTTAAAAAATTTCCTATCTCTTTATAGGTTATAACTTTTTGTACGGTAATTAATAAAAAAGTTACCAGGGAATTTCAAATTTTAACAAAAATTTTGTATTTTCCCCGTATATTAAAAACTATAAAAGATAGAAAAAAATTAATTGGATATTTGGATTGTTAAGAGAATTTCCTATCTTTTGATAGGTTATAACATTTTGTACGGTAAATAATAAAAAAGTTACGAGGGAATTACAAATTTTAACAAAAATTTTGTATTTCCCCCTTATATTGAAAACTGTAAAAGATATAAAAAGACTAATCGGAAATTTGTATTGCTGAGAAAATTTCCTATCTTTTGATAGGTTATAACTTTTGTACGGTAAATAATAAAAAAGTAACGAGGGAATTACAAATTTTAAAAAAAATTTTGTATTTCCCCTGTATATTGAAAAATATAAAAGATATAAATAAAATAATTGGAATTTTGGAGTTCTTAAAAAAATTTCCTTTCTTTTGATAGGTTATAACTTTTTGTACGGTAATTAATAAAAAAGTTACGAGGGAATTACAAATTTTAACAAAAATTTTGTATTTCCCCCGTATATTGAAAACTATAAAAGATATGAAAAAACTAGTTGGAATTTTGAATTTTTAAAAAAATTTTCTATCTTTTAATAGGTTATAACTTTCTGTACGTTAATTAATAAACAAGTTACGAGGGATTTACAAATTTTAACAAAAATTTGGTATTTCTCCCGTATATTGAAAACTATAAAAGATATAAAAAGACTAATCGGAAATTTGGATTGCTAAGAAAATTTCCTATCTTTTAATAGGTTATAACTTTTTGTACGGTAATTAATAAAAAAGTTACGAGGGAATTTCAAATTTTAACAAAAATTTGGTATTTCCCCCGTATATTAAAAACTATATAAGATATAAAAAAATTAATTGGATATTTGAATTGCTGAGAGAATTTCCTATCTTTTGATAGGTTATAACTTTTTGTACGGTAATTAATAAAAAAGTTACGAGGGAATTTCAAATTTTAACAAAAATTTGGTATTTCCCCCGTATATTGAAAACTATAAAAGATATAAAAAAATTAATTGGATATTTAAATTGTTGAGAGATTTTTCTATCTTTTGATAGGTTATAACTTTTTGAACGGTAAATAATAAAAAAGTTACGAGGGAATTACAAATTTTAACAAAAATTTTGTTTTTCCCCCGTATATTAAAAACTATAAAAGATATAAAAAAATTAATTGGATATTTGAATTTTTGAGAGAATTTCCTATCTTTTGATAGGTTATAACTTTTTGAACTGTAAATAATAAAAAAGTTACGAGGGAATTACAAATTTTAACAAAAATTTTGTTTTTCCCCCGTATATTGAAAACTATAAAAGATAAAAAAAAATAATTAAAAATTTGGATTGCTGAGCAAATTTCCTTTCTTTTGATAGGTTATAACATTTTGTACGGTAAATAATAAAAAAGTTACGAGGGAATTACAAATTTTAACAAAAATTTTGTATTTTCCCCTTATATTGAAAACTATAAAAGATATAAAAAGACTAATCGAAAATTTGGATTGCTAAAAAAATTTTCTATCTTTTAATAGGTTATAACTTTTTGTCCGGTAATTAATAAAAAAGTTACGAGGGAATTTCAAATTTTAACAAAAATTTTGTATTTCCCCCGTATATTGAAAACTATAAAAGATATAAAAAGAATAATCGTAAATTTGGATTGCTGAGCAAATTTCCTTTCTTTTGATAGGTCATAACATTTTGTACGGTAAATAATAAAAAAGTTACGAGGGAATTACAAATTTTAACAAAAATTTTGTATTTCCCCCTTATATTGAAAACTATAAAAGATATAAAAAGACTAATCGGAAATTTGGATTGCTAAAAAAATTTCCTATCTTTTAATAGGTTATAACTTTTTGTACGGTAATTAATAAAAAAGTTACGAGGGAATTACAAATTTTAACAAAAATTTTGTATTTCCCCCTTATATTGAAAACTATAAAAGATATAAAAAGACTAATCGGAAATTTGTATTGCTGAGGAAATTTTCTATCTTTTGATAGGTTATAACTTTTTGTACGGTAATTAATAAAAAAGTTACGAGGGAATTACAAATTTTAACAAAAATTTTGTATTTCCCCCTTATATTGAAAACTATAAAAGATATAAAAAGACTAATCGGAAATTTGGATTGCTAAAAAAATTTCCTATCTTTTTATAGGTTATAACTTTTTGTACGGTAATTAATAAAAAAGTTACCAGGGAATTTCAAATTTTAACAAAAATTTTGTATTTCCCCCGTATATTGAAAACTATAAAAGATATAAAAAAATTAATTAAAAATTTGGATTCTTGAGAAAATTTCATATCTTTTGATAGGTTAAAACTTTTTGTACGGTAAATAAAAAAAAGTTACGAGGGAATTACAAATTTTAACAAAAATTTTGTATTTCCCCCGTATAATAAAAACTATAAAAGATATAAAAAGACTAATCGGAAATTTGGATTGCTTAAAAAATTTTCTATCTTTTTATAGGTTATGACTTTTTGTACGGTAATTAATAAAAAAGTTACCAGGGAATTTCAAATTTTAACAAAAATTTTGTATTTCCCCCGTATATTGAAAACTATAAAAGATATAAAAAAATTAATTAGATATTTGAATTGTTGAGAGAATTTCCTAACTTTTGATGGTTTATAACATTTTGTACGGTAAATAATAAAAAAGTTACGAGGGAATTACAAATTTTAACAAAAATTTTGTATTTCCCCCTTATATTGAAAACTATAAAAGATATAAAAAGACTAATCGGAAATTTGTATTGCTGAGAAAATTTCCTATCTTTTGATAGGTTATAACTTTTTGTACGGTAATTAATAAAAAAGTTACGAGGGAATTACAAATTTTAACAAAAATTTTGTATTTCCCCTGTATATTAAAAACTATAAAAGATATAAAAAAAATAATTGGAATTTTGGAGTTCTAAAAAAATTTCCTTTCTTCTGATAGGTTATAACTTTTTCTACGTTAATTAATAAAAAAGTTACGAGGGAATTACAAATTTTAACAAAAATTTTGTATTTCCCCCGTATATCGAAAACTATAAAAGATATGTAAAAACTAGTTGGAATTTTAAATTTTTAAGAAAATTTTCTATCTTTTAATAGGTTATAACTTTCTGTACGTTAATTAATAAACAAGTTACGAGGGATTTACAAATTTTAACAAAAATTTGGTATTTCTCCCGTATATTGAAAACTATAAAAGATATAAAAAGACTAATCGAAAATTTGGATTGCTAAGAAAATTTCCTATCTTTTAATAGGTTATAACTTTTTGTACGGTAATTAATAAAAAAGTTACAAGGAAATTTTAAATTTAAACAAAAATTTGGTATTTCCCCCGTATATTGAAAACTATAAAAGATATAAAAAAATTAATTGGATATTTGAATTTTTGAGAGAATTTCCTATCTTTTGATAGGTTATAACTTTTTGAACTGTAAATAATAAAAAAGTTACGAGGGAATTACAAATTTTAACAAAAATTTTGTTTTTCCCCCGTATATTGAAAACTATAAAAGATAAAAAAAAATTAATTAAAAATTTGGATTGCTGAGCAAATTTCCTTTCTTTTGATAGGTTATAACATTTTGTACGGTAAATAATAAAAAAGTTACGAGGGAATTACAAATTTTAACAAAAATTTTGTATTTCCCCCTTATATTGAAAACTATAAAAGATATAAAAAGACTAATCGGAAATTTGGATTGCTAAAAAAATTTCCTATCTTTTAATAGGTTATAACTTTTTGTACGGTAATTAATAAAAAGTTACGAGGGAATTACAAATTTTAACAAAATTTTGGATTTCCCCTGTATATTAAAAACTATAAAAGATATAAAAAGACTAATCGGAAATTTGGATTGCTTAAAAAATTTCCTATCTTTTTATAGGTTATAACTTTTTGTACGGTAATTAATAAAAAAGTTACCAGGGAATTTCAAATTTTAACAAAAATTTTGTATTTCCCCCGTATATTGAAAACTATAAAAGATATAAAAAAATTAATTAAAAATTTGGATTCTTGAGAAAATTTCATATCTTTTGATAGGTTAAAACTTTTTGTACGGTAAATAAAAAAAAGTTACGAGGGAATTACAAATTTTAACAAAAATTTTGTATTTCCCCCGTATAATAAAAACTATAAAAGATATAAAAAGACTAATCGGAAATTTGGATTGCTTAAAAAATTTCCTATCTTTTTATAGGTTATAACTTTTTGTACGGTAATTAATAAAAAAGTTACCAGGGAATTTCAAATTTTAACAAAAATTTTGTATTTCCCCCGTATATTGAAAACTATAAAAGATATAAAAAAATTAATTAGATATTTGAATTGTTGAGAGAATTTCCTAACTTTTGATGGTTTATAACATTTTGTACGGTAAATAATAAAAAAGTTACGAGGGAATTACAAATTTTAACAAAAATTTTGTATTTCTCCCTTATATTGAAAACTATAAAAGATATAAAAAGACTAATCGGAAATTTGTATTGCTGAGAAAATTTCCTATCTTTTGATAGGTTATAACTTTTTGTACGGTAATTAATAAAAAAGTTACGAGGGAATTACAAATTTTAACAAAAATTTTGTATTTCCCCTGTATATTGAAAACTATAAAAGATATAAAAAAAATAATTGGAATTTTGGAGTTCTAAAAAAATTTCCTTTCTTTTGATAGGTTATAACTTTTTGTACGTTAATTAATAAAAAAGTTACGAGGGAATTACAAATTTTAACAAAAATTTTGAATTTCCCCCGTATATCGAAAACTATAAAAGATATGAAAAAACTAGTTGGAATTTTGAATTTTTAAGAAAATTTTCTATCTTCTAATAGGTTATAACTTTCTGTACGTTAATTAATAAACAAGTTACGAGGGATTTACAAATTTTAACAAAAATTTGGTATTTCTCCCGTATATTGAAAACTATAAAAGATATAAAAAGACTAATCGAAAATTTGGATTGCTAAGAAAATTTCCTATCTTTTAATAGGTTATAACTTTTTGTACGGTAATTAATAAAAAAGTTACAAGGAAATTTTGAATATTAACAAAAATTTGGTATTTCCCCCGTATATTGAAAACTATAAAAGATATAAAAAAATTAATTGGATATTTGAATTTTTGAGAGAATTTCCTATCTTTTGATAGGTTATAACTTTTTGAACTGTAAATAATAAAAAAGTTACGAGGGAATTACAAATTTTAACAAAAATTTTGTTTTTCCCCCGTATATTGAAAACTATAAAAGATAAAAAAAAATTAATTAAAAATTTGGATTGCTGAGCAAATTTCCTTTCTTTTGATAGGTTATAACATTTTGTACGATAAATAATAAAAAAGTTACAAGGGAATTACAAATTTTAACAAAAATTTTGTATTTCCCCCTTATATTGAAAACTATAAAAGATATAAAAAGACTAATCGAAAATTTGGATTGCTAAAAAAATTTTCTATCTTTTAATAGGTTATAACTTTTTGTACGGTAATTAGTAAAAAAGTTACGAGGGAATTTCAAATTTTAACAAAAATTTTGTATTTCCCCCGTATATTGAAAACTATAAAAGATATAAAAAGACTAATCGTAAATTTGTATTGCTGAGAAAATTTCCTATCTTTTGATAGGTTAAACTTTTTGTACGGTAATTAATAAAAAGTTACGAGGGAATTACAAATTTTAACAAAAATTTTGTATTTCTACCGTATATTGAAAACTATAAAAGATATAAAAAGACTAATCGGAAATTTGGATTGCTTAAAAAATTTCCTATCTTTTTATAGGTTATAACTTTTTGTACGGTAATTAATAAAAAAGTTACGAGGGAATTTCAAATTTTAACAAAAATTTTGTATTTCCCCCGTATATTGAAAACTATAAAAGATATAAAAAGACTAATCGTAAATTTGTATTGCTGAGAAAATTTCCTATCTTTTGATAGGTTAAACTTTTTGTACGGTAATTAATAAAAAGTTACGAGGGAATTACAAATTTTAACAAAAATTTTGTATTTCCCCTGTATATTGAAAACTATAAAAGATATAAAAAAATTAATTGAAAATTTGGATTCTTGAGAAAATTTCCTATCTTTTGATAGGTTATAACTTTTTGTACGGTAAATAATAAAAAAGTTACGAGGGAATTACAAATTTTAACAAAAATTTTGTATTTCTACCGTATATTGAAAACTATAAAAGATATAAAAAGACTAATCGGAAATTTGGATTGCTTAAAAAATTTCCTATCTTTTAATAGGTTATAACTTTCTGTACGTTAATTAATAAACAAGTTACGAGGGATTTACAAATTTTAACAAAAATTTGGTATTTCTCCCGTATATTGAAAACTATAAAAGATATAAAAAGACTAATCGGAAATTTGGATTGCTAAGAAAATTTCCTATCTTTTAATAGGTTATAACTTTTTGTACGGTAATTAATAAAAAAGTTACGAGGGAATTTCAAATTTTAACAAAAATTTGGTATTTCCCCCGTATATTAAAAACTATATAAGATATAAAAAAATTAATTGGATATTTGAATTGCTGAGAGAATTTCCTATCTTTTGATAGGTTATAACTTTTTGTACGGTAATTAATAAAAAAGTTACGAGGGAATTTCAAATTTTAACAAAAATTTGGTATTTCCCCCGTATATTGAAAACTATAAAAGATATAAAAAAATGAATTGGATATTTAAATTGTTGAGAGATTTTTCTATCTTTTGATAGGTTATAACTTTTTGAACGGTAAATAATAAAAAAGTTACGAGGGAATTACAAATTTTAACAAAAATTTTGTTTTTCCCCCGTATATTAAAAACTATAAAAGATATAAAAAAATTAATTGGATATTTGAATTTTTGAGAGAATTTCCTATCTTTTGATAGGTTATAACTTTTTGAACTGTAAATAATAAAAAAGTTACGAGGGAATTACAAATTTTAACAAAAATTTTGTTTTTCCCCCGTATATTGAAAACTATAAAAGATAAAAAAAAATAATTAAAAATTTGGATTGCTGAGCAAATTTCCTTTCTTTTGATAGGTTATAACATTTTGTACGGTAAATAATAAAAAAGTTACGAGGGAATTACAAATTTTAACAAAAATTTTGTATTTTCCCCTTATATTGAAAACTATAAAAGATATAAAAAGACTAATCGAAAATTTGGATTGCTAAAAAAATTTTCTATCTTTTAATAGGTTATAACTTTTTGTACGGTAATTAATAAAAAAGTTACGAGGGAATTTCAAATTTTAACAAAAATTTTGTATTTCCCCCGTATATTGAAAACTATAAAAGATATAAAAAGAATAATCGTAAATTTGGATTGCTGAGCAAATTTCCTTTCTTTTGATAGGTCATAACATTTTGTACGGTAAATAATAAAAAAGTTACGAGGGAATTACAAATTTTAACAAAAATTTTGTATTTCCCCCTTATATTGAAAACTATAAAAGATATAAAAAGACTAATCGGAAATTTGGATTGCTAAAAAAATTTCCTATCTTTTAATAGGTTATAACTTTTTGTACGGTAATTAATAAAAAAGTTACGAGGGAATTACAAATTTTAACAAAAATTTTGTATTTCCCCCTTATATTGAAAACTATAAAAGATATAAAAAGACTAATCGGAAATTTGTATTGCTGAGGAAATTTTCTATCTTTTGATAGGTTATAACTTTTTGTACGGTAATTAATAAAAAAGTTACGAGGGAATTACAAATTTTAACAAAAATTTTGTATTTCCCTCTTATATTAAAAACTATAAAAGATATAAAAAGACTAATCGGAAATTTGGATTGCTAAAAAAATTTCCTATCTTTTTATAGGTTATAACTTTTTGTACGGTAATTAATAAAAAAGTTACCAGGGAATTTCAAATTTTAACAAAAATTTTGTATTTCCCCCGTATATTGAAAACTATAAAAGATATAAAAAAATTAATTAAAAATTTGGATTCTTGAGAAAATTTCATATCTTTTGATAGGTTAAAACTTTTTGTACGGTAAATAAAAAAAAGTTACGAGGGAATTACAAATTTTAACAAAAATTTTGTATTTCCCCCGTATAATAAAAACTATAAAAGATATAAAAAGACTAATCGGAAATTTGGATTGCTTAAAAAATTTCCTATCTTTTTATAGGTTATAACTTTTTGTACGGTAATTAATAAAAAAGTTACCAGGGAATTTCAAATTTTAACAAAAATTTTGTATTTCCCCCGTATATTGAAAACTATAAAAGATATAAAAAAATTAATTAGATATTTGAATTGTTGAGAGAATTTCCTAACTTTTGATGGTTTACAACATTTTGTACGGTAAATAATAAAAAAGTTACGAGGGAATTACAAATTTTAACAAAAATTTTGTATTTCCCCCTTATATTGAAAACTATAAAAGATATAAAAAGACTAATCGGAAATTTGTATTGCTGAGAAAATTTCCTATCTTTTGATAGGTTATAACTTTTTGTACGGTAATTAATAAAAAAGTTACGAGATAATTACAAATTTTAACAAAAAATTTGTATTTCCCCTGTATATTGAAAACTATAAAAGATATAAAAAAAATAATTGGAATTTTGGAGTTCTAAAAAAATTTCCTTTCTTTTGATAGGTTATAACTTTTTGTACGTTAATTAATAAAAAAGTTACGAGGGAATTACAAATTTTAACAAAAATTTTGTATTTCGCCCGTATATCGAAAACTATAAAAGATATGAAAAAACTAGTTGGAATTTTGAATTTTTAAGAAAATTTTCTATCTTTTAATAGGTTATAACTTTCTGTACGTTAATTAATAAACAAGTTACGAGGGATTTACAAATTTTAACAAAAATTTGGTATTTCTCCCGTATATTGAAAACTATAAAAGATATAAAAAGACTAATCGAAAATTTGGATTGCTAAGAAAATTTCCTATCTTTTAATAGGTTATAACTTTTTGTACGGTAATTAATAAAAAAGTTACAAGGAAATTTTAAATTTTAACAAAAATTTGGTATTTCCCCCGTATATTGAAAACTATAAAAGATATAAAAAAATTAATTGGATATTTGAATTTTTGAGAGAATTTCCTATCTTTTGATAGGTTATAACTTTTTGAACTGTAAATAATAAAAAAGTTACGAGGGAATTACAAATTTTAACAAAAATTTTGTTTTTCCCCCGTATATTGAAAACTATAAAAGATAAAAAAAAATTAATTAAAAATTTGGATTGCTGAGCAAATTTCCTTTCTTTTGATAGGTTATAACATTTTGTACGGTAAATAATAAAAAAGTTACGAGGGAATTACAAATTTTAACAAAAATTTTGTATTTCCCCCTTATATTGAAAACTATAAAAGATATAAAAAGACTAATCGAAAATTTGGATTGCTAAAAAAATTTTCTATCTTTTAATAGGTTATAACTTTTTGTACGGTAATTAGTAAAAAAGTTACGAGGGAATTTCAAATTTTAACAAAAATTTTGTATTTCCCCCGTATATTGAAAACTATAAAAGATATGAAAAAACTAGTTGAAATTTTAAATTTTTAAGAAAATTTTCTATCTTTTAATAGGTTATAACTTTCTGTACGTTAATTAATAAACAAGTTACGAGGGATTTACAAATTTTAACAAAAATTTGGTATTTCTCCCGTATATTGAAAACTATAAAAGATATAAAAAGACTAATCGGAAATTTGGATTGCTAGGAAAATTTCCTATCTTTTAATAGGTTATAACTTTTTGTACGGTAATTAATAAAAACGTTACGAGGGAATTTCAAATTTTAACAAAAATTTGGTATTTCCCCCGTATATTAAAAACTATAAAAGATATAAAAAAATTAATTGGATATTTGAATTTATGAGAGAATTTCCTATCTTTTGATAGGTTATAACTTTTTGAACGGTAAATAATAAAAAAGTTACGAGGGAATTACAAATTTTAACAAAAATTTTGTTTTTCCCCCGTATATTGAAAACTATAAAAGATAAAAAAAAATTAATTAAAAATTTGGATTGCTGAGCAAATTTCCTTTCTTTTGATAGGTTATAACATTTTGTACGGTAAATAATAAAAAAGTTACGAGGGAATTACAAATTTTAACAAAAATTTTGTATTTCCCCCTTATATTGAAAACTATAAAAGATATAAAAAGACTAATCGAAAATTTGGATTGCTAAAAAAATTTTCTATCTTTTAATAGGTTATAACTTTTTGTACGGTAATTAGTAAAAAAGTTACGAGGGAATTTCAAATTTTAACAAAAATTTTGTATTTCCTCCGTATATTGAAAACTATAAAAGATATAAAAAGACTAATCGTAAATTTGTATTGCTGAGAAAATTACCTATCTTTTGATAGGTTATAACTTTTTGTACGGTAATTAATAAAAAGTTACGAGGCAATTACAAATTTTAACAAAAATTTTGTATTTCCCCTGTATATTGAAAACTATAAAAGATATAAAAAAATTAATTAAAAATTTGGATTCTTAAGAAAATTTCCTATCTTTTGATAGGTTATAACTTTTTGTACGGTAAATAATAAAAAAGTTACGAGGGAATTACAAATTTTAACAAAAATTTTGTATTTCTACCGTATATTGAAAACTATAAAAGATATAAAAAGACTAATCGGAAATTTGGATTGCTTAAAAAATTTCCTATCTTTTTATAGGTTATAACTTTTTGTACGGTAATTAATAAAAAAGTTACCAGATAATTTCAAATTTTAACAAAAATTTTGTATTTCCCCCGTATATTAAAAACTAAAAAAGATATAAAAAAATTAATTAAATATTTGGATTGTTAAGAGAATTTTCTATCTTTTGATAGGTTATAACATTTTTTACGGAAAATAATAAAAAAGTTACGAGGGAATTACAAATTTTAACAAAAATTTTGTATTTCCCCCTTATATTGAAAACTATAAAAGATATAAAAAGACTAATCGGAAATTTGTATTGCTGAGAAAATTTCGTATCTTTTGATAGGTTATAACTTTTGTACGGTAATTAATAAAAAAGTTACGAGGGAATTACAAATTTTAACAAAAATTTTGTATTTCCCCTGTATATTGAAGAATATAAAAGATATAAAAAAATTAATTAAAAATTTGGATTCTTGAGAAAATTTCATATCTTTTGATAGGTTAAAACTTTTTGTACGGTAAATAAAAAAAAGTTACGAGGGAATTACAAATTTTAACAAAAATTTTGTATTTCCCCCGTATAATAAAAACTATAAAAGATATAAAAAGACTAATCGGAAATTTGGATTGCGTAAAAAATTTCCTATCTTTTTATAGGTTATAACTTTTTGTACGGTAATTAATAAAAAAGTTACCAGGGAATTTCAAATTTTAACAAAAATTTTGTATTTCCCCCGTATATTGAAAACTATAAAAGATATAAAAAAATTAATTAGATATTTGAATTGTTGAGAGAATTTCCTAACTTTTGATAGTTTATAACATTTTGTACGGTAAATAATAAAAAAGTTACGAGGGAATTACAAATTTTAACAAAAATTTTGTATTTCCCCCTTATATTGAAAACTATAAAAGATATAAAAAGACTAATCGGAAATTTGTATTGCTGAGAAAATTTCCTATCTTTTGATAGGTTATAACTTTTTGTACGGTAATTAGTAAAAAAGTTACGAGGGAATTACAAATTTTAACAAAAATTTTGTATTTCCCCTGTATATTGAAAACTATAAAAGATATAAAAAAAATAATTGGAATTTTGGAGTTCTAAAAAAATTTCCTTTCTTCTGATAGGTTATAACTTTTTCTACGTTAATTAATAAAAAAGTTACGAGGGAATTACAAATTTTAACAAAAATTTTGTATTTCCCCCGTATATCGAAAACTATAAAAGATATGTAAAAACTAGTTGGAATTTTAAATTTTTAAGAAAATTTTCTATCTTTTAATAGGTTATAACTTTCTGTACGTTAATTAATAAACAAGTTACGAGGGATTTACAAATTTTAACAAAAATTTGGTATTTCTCCCGTATATTGAAAACTATAAAAGATATAAAAAGACTAATCGAAAATTTGGATTGCTAAGAAAATTTCCTATCTTTTAATAGGTTATAACTTTTTGTACGGTAATTAATAAAAAAGTTACAAGGAAATTTTAAATTTTAACAAAAATTTGGTATTTCCCCCGTATATTGAAAACTATAAAAGATATAAAAAGACTAATCGGAAATTTGTATTGCTGAGAAAATTTCCTATCTTTTGATAGGTTATAACTTTTTGTACGGTAATTAGTAAAAAAGTTACGAGGGAATTACAAATTTTAACAAAAATTTTGTATTTCCCCTGTATATTGAAAACTATAAAAGATATAAAAAAAATAATTGGAATTTTGGAGTTCTAAAAAAATTTCCTTTCTTCTGATAGGTTATAACTTTTTCTACGTTAATTAATAAAAAAGTTACGAGGGAATTACAAATTTTAACAAAAATTTTGTATTTCCCCCGTATATCGAAAACTATAAAAGATATGTAAAAACTAGTTGGAATTTTAAATTTTTAAGAAAATTTTCTATCTTTTAATAGGTTATAACTTTCTGTACGTTAATTAATAAACAAGTTACGAGGGATTTACAAATTTTAACAAAAATTTGGTATTTCTCCCGTATATTGAAAACTATAAAAGATATAAAAAGACTAATCGAAAATTTGGATTGCTAAGAAAATTTCCTATCTTTTAATAGGTTATAACTTTTTGTACGGTAATTAATAAAAAAGTTACAAGGAAATTTTAAATTTTAACAAAAATTTGGTATTTCCCCCGTATATTGAAAACTATAAAAGATATAAAAAAATTAATTGGATATTTGAATTTTTGAGAGAATTTCCTATCTTTTGATAGGTTATAACTTTTTGAACTGTAAATAATAAAAAAGTTACGAGGGAATTACAAATTTTAACAAAAATTTTGTTTTTCCCCCGTATATTGAAAACTATAAAAGATAAAAAAAAATTAATTAAAAATTTGGATTGCTGAGCAAATTTCCTTTCTTTTGATAGGTTATAACATTTTGTACGGTAAATAATAAAAAAGTTACGAGGGAATTACAAATTTTAACAAAAATTTTGTATTTCCCCCTTATATTGAAAACTATAAAAGATATAAAAAGACTAATCGGAAATTTGGATTGCTAAAAAAATTTCCTATCTTTTAATAGGTTATAACTTTTTGTACGGTAATTAATAAAAAGTTACGAGGGAATTACAAATTTTAACAAAATTTTGGATTTCCCCTGTATATTAAAAACTATAAAAGATATAAAAAGACTAATCGGAAATTTGGATTGCTTAAAAAATTTCCTATTTTTTTATAGGTTATAACTTTTTGTACGGTAATTAATAAAAAAGTTACCAGGGAATTTCAAATTTTAACAAAAATTTTGTATTTCCCCCGTATATTGAAAACTATAAAAGATATTAAAAAATTAATTAAAAATTTGGATTCTTGAGAAAATTTCATATCTTTTGATAGGTTAAAACTTTTTGTACGGTAAATAAAAAAAAGTTACGAGGGAATTACAAATTTTAACAAAAATTTTGTATTTCCCCCGTATAATAAAAACTATAAAAGATATAAAAAGACTAATCGGAAATTTGGATTGCTTAAAAAATTTCCTATCTTTTTATAGGTTATAACTTTTTGTACGGTAATTAATAAAAAAGTTACCAGGGAATTTCAAATTTTAACAAAAATTTTGTATTTCCCCCGTATATTGAAAAATATAAAAGCTATAAAAAAATTAATTAGATATTTGAATTGTTGAGAGAATTTCCTAACTTTTGATGGTTTATAACATTTTGTACGGTAAATAATAAAAAAGTAACGAGGGAATTACAAATTTTAACAAAAATTTTGTATTTCCCCCTTATATTGAAAACTATAAAAGATATAAAAAGACTAATCGGAAATTTGTATTGCTGAGAAAATTTCCTATCTTTTGATAGGTTATAACTTTTTGTACGGTAATTAATAAAAAAGTTACGAGGGAATTACAAATTTTAACAAAAATTTTGTATTTCCCCTGTATATTGAAAACTATAAAAGATATAAAAAAAATAATTGGAATTTTGGAGTTCTAAAAAAATTTCCTTTCTTTTGATAGGTTATAACTTTTTGTACGTTAATTAATAAAAAAGTTACGAGGGAATTACAAATTTTAACAAAAATTTTGTATTTCCCCCGTATATCGAAAACTATAAAAGATATGAAAAAACTAGTTGGAATTTTGAATTTTTAAGAAAATTTTCTATCTTCTAATAGGTTATAACTTTCTGTACGTTAATTAATAAACAAGTTACGAGGGATTTACAAATTTTAACAAAAATTTGGTATTTCTCCCGTATATTGAAAACTATAAAAGATATAAAAAGACTAATCGAAAATTTGGATTGCTAAGAAAATTTCCTATCTTTTAATAGGTTATAACTTTTTGTACGGTAATTAATAAAAAAGTTACAAGGAAATTTTGAATTTTAACAAAAATTTGGTATTTCCCCCGTATATTGAAAACTATAAAAGATATAAAAAAATTAATTGGATATTTGAATTTTTGAGAGAATTTCCTATCTTTTGATAGGTTATAACTTTTTGAACTGTAAATAATAAAAAAGTTACGAGGGAATTACAAATTTTAACAAAAATTTTGTTTTTCCCCCGTATATTGAAAACTATAAAAGATAAAAAAAAATTAATTAAAAATTTGGATTGCTGAGCAAATTTCCTTTCTTTTGATAGGTTATAACATTTTGTACGATAAATAATAAAAAAGTTACAAGGGAATTACAAATTTTAACAAAAATTTTGTATTTCCCCCTTATATTGAAAACTATAAAAGATATAAAAAGACTAATCGAAAATTTGGATTGCTAAAAAAATTTTCTATCTTTTAATAGGTTATAACTTTTTGTACGGTAATTAGTAAAAAAGTTACGAGGGAATTTCAAATTTTAACAAAAATTTTGTATTTCCCCCGTATATTGAAAACTATAAAAGATATAAAAAGACTAATCGTAAATTTGTATTGCTGAGAAAATTTCCTATCTTTTGATAGGTTAAACTTTTTGTACGGTAATTAATAAAAAGTTACGAGGGAATTACAAATTTTAACAAAAATTTTGTATTTCTACCGTATATTGAAAACTATAAAAGATATAAAAAGACTAATCGGAAATTTGGATTGCTTAAAAAATTTCCTATCTTTTTATAGGTTATAACTTTTTGTACGGTAATTAATAAAAAAGTTACGAGGGAATTTCAAATTTTAACAAAAATTTTGTATTTCCCCCGTATATTGAAAACTATAAAAGATATAAAAAGACTAATCGTAAATTTGTATTGCTGAGAAAATTTCCTATCTTTTGATAGGTTAAACTTTTTGTACGGTAATTAATAAAAAGTTACCAGGGAATTACAAATTTTAACAAAAATTTTGTATTTCCCCTGTATATTGAAAACTATAAAAGATATAAAAAAATTAATTGAAAATTTGGATTCTTGAGAAAATTTCCTATCTTTTGATAGGTTATAACTTTTTGTACGGTAAATAATAAAAAAGTTACGAGGGAATTACAAATTTTAACAAAAATTTTGTATTTCTACCGTATATTGAAAACTATAAAAGATATAAAAAGACTAATCGGAAATTTGGATTGCTTAAAAAATTTCCTATCTTTTTATAGGTTATAACTTTTTGTACGGTAATTAATAAAAAAGTTACCAGATAATTTCAAATTTTAACAAAAATTTTGTATTTCCCCCGTATATTAAAAACTATAAAAGATATAAAAAAATTAATTGAATATTTGGATTGTTAAGAGAATTTTCTATCTTTTGATAGGTTATAACATTTTGTACGGAAAATAATAAAAAAGTTACGAGGGATTTACAAATTTTAACAAAAATTTTGTATTTCCCCCTTATATTGAAAACTATAAAAGATATAAAAAGACTAATCGGAAATTTGTATTGCTGAGAAAATTTCCTATCTTTTGATAGGTTATAACTTTTGTACGGTAATTAATAAAAAAGTTACGAGGGAATTACAAATTTTAACAAAAATTTTGTATTTCCCCTGTATATTGAAGAATATAAAAGATATAAAAAAAATAATTGGAATTTTGGAGTTCTAAAAAAATTTTCTTTCTTTTGATAGGTTATAACTTTTTGTACGGTAATTAATAAAAAAGTTACGAGGGAATTACAAATTTTAACAAAAATTTTGTATTTCCCCCGTATATTGAAAACTATAAATAATATGAAAAAACTAGTTGGAATTTTGAATTTTTAAGAAAATTTTCTATCTTTTAATAGGTTATAACTTTCTGTACGTTAATTAATAAACAAGTTACGAGGGATTTACAAATTTTAACAAAAATTTGGTATTTCTCCCGTATATTGAAAACTATAAAAGATATAAAAAGACTAATCGGAAATTTGGATTGCTAAGAAAATTTCCTATCTTTTAATAGGTTATAACTTTTTGTACGGTAATTAATAAAAAAGTTACGAGGGAATTACAAATTTTAACAAAAATTTTGTATTTCCCCCTTATATTGAAAACTATAAAAGATATAAAAAGACTAATCGGAAATTTGGATTGCTAAAAAAATTTCCTATCTTCTAATAGGTTATAACTTTTTGTACGGTAATTAATAAAAAAGTTACGAGGGAATTTCAAATTTTAACAAAAATTTTGTATTTCCCCCGTATATTGAAAACTATAAAAGATATAAAAAGACTAATCGTAAATTTGTATTGCTGAGAAAATTTCCTATCTTTTGATAGGTTAAACTTTTTGTACGGTAATTAATAAAAAGTTACGAGGGAATTACAAATTTTAACAAAAATTTTGGATTTCCCCTGTATATTGAAAACTATAAAAGGAATAAAAAAATTAATTCAAAATTTGGATTCTTGAGAAAATTTCCTATCTTTTGATAGGTTATAACTTTTTGTACGGTAAATAATAAAAATGTTACGAGGGAATTACAAATTTTAAAAAAAATTTTGTATTTCCCCCGTATATTGAAAACTATAAAAGATATAAGAAGACTAATCGGAAATTTGGATTGATTAAAAAATTTCCTATCTTTTTATAGGTTATAACTTTTTGTACGGTAATTAATAAAAAAGTTACCAGGGAATTTCAAATTTTAACAAAAATTTTGTATTTCCCCCGTATATTAAAAACTATAAAAGATATAAAAAAATTAATTGGATATTTGGATTGCGGAGAGAATTTTCTATCTTTTGATAGGTTATAACATTTTGTACGGTAAATAATAAAAAAGTTACGAGGGAATTACAAATTTTAACAAAAATTTTGTATTTCCCCCTTATATTGAAAACTATAAAAGATATAAAAAGACAAATCGGAAATTGAAAACTATAAAAGATATAAAAAAATTAATTGGATATTTGGATTGTTGAGAGAATTTCCTATCTTTTGATAGGTTATAACTTTTTGTACGGTAAATAATAAAAAAGTTACGAGGGAATTACAAATTTTAACAAAAATTTTGTATTTCCCCCGTATATTGAAAACTATAAAAGATATAAAAAAACTAGTTGGAATTTTGAATTTTTAAGAAAATTTTCTATCTTTTAATAGGTTATAACTTTCTGTACGTTAATTAATAAACAAGTTACGAGGGATTTACAAATTTTAACAAAAATTTGGTATTTCTCCCGTATATTAAAAACTATAAAAGATATAAAAAGACTAATCGGAAATTTGGATTGCTAGGAAAATTTTCTATCTTTTAATAGGTTATAACTTTTTGTACGGTAATTAATAAAAACGTTACGAGGGAATTTCAAATTTTAACAAAAATTTGGTATTTCCCCCGTATATTGAAAACTATAAAAGATATAAAAAAATTAATTGGATATTTAAATTGTTGAGAGAATTTCCTATCTTTTGATAGGTTATAACTTTTTGAACTGTAAATAGTAAAAAAGTTACGAGGGAATTACAAATTTTAACAAAAATTTTGTTTTTCCCCCGTATATTGAAAACTATAAAAGATATAAAAAGACTATTCGGAAATTTGTATTGCTGAGAAAATTTCCTATCTTTTGATAGGTTATAACTTTTTGTACGGTAATTAATAAAAAAGTTACGAGGGAATTACAAATTTTAACAAAAATTTTGTATTTCCTCTGTATATTGAAAACTATAAAAGATATAAAAAAAAAATAATTGGAATTTTGGAGTTCTAAAAAAATTTCCTTTCTTTTGATAGGTTATAACTTTTTGTACGGTAATTAATAAAAAAGTTACGAGGGAATTACAAATTTTAACAAAAATTTTGGATTTCCCCTGTATATTGAAAACTATAAAAGATATGAAAAAACTAGTTGGAATTTTAAAGTTTTTAATTAAAATGAGGTTTTTAACGTTTTTTGATGTAAAATTTAATGTAACATAAAAAAGTATACCTGAGTTTTTTCAAAAAAACTGATACTTTTCGAGATATATAGGGTCAAACAAAAAGTTTGTAAATATAAATTTGATCTGAGTTTTTCTGTCATAACTTTTAAAGTTTTTAATTAAAATCAGGTTTTTAACGTTTTTTGATGTAAAATTTAATGTTACATAAAAAAGTATGCTTGAGTTTTTCCAAAAAAACTAATACTTTTTGAGATATATAGGGTCAAACAAAAAATTTGTAAATATAAATTTGATCTGAGTTTTTCTGTCATAACTTTTAAAGTTTTAAATTAAAATGAGATTTTTTAATGTTTTTTGATGTAAAATTTAATTTAACATAAATAACTATTGCTGAGTTTTTTCAAAAGAACTGATACTTTTCGAGATATACAGGGTCAAACAAAAAATTTGTAAATATAAATTTAATCTCAGTTTGTCTGTCATAACTTTTAACATTTTTAACTAAAATAAGATTTTTTGATGTAGAATTTAATATTACACCAAAAAGTATTCCTGAGTTTTTTTAAAAAAACTAATACTTTTCGAGATATATAGGGTCAAACAAAAAGTTTGTAAATATAAATTTGATCTCAGTTTTTCTGTCATAACTTTTAAAGTTTTTAATTAAAACAAGATTTTTTAATGTTTTTTGATGTAAAATTTAATTTTACATAAATAAGTACTCCTGAGTTTTTTCAAAAGAACTGATACTTTTCGAGATATACAGGTTTAAACAAAAAGTTTGTAAATATAAATTTAATCTTAGTTTTTCTGTCATTACTTTTAACGTTTTTAATTAAAATACGATTTTTTAATGCAGAATTTAATATTACACAAAAAAGTATTCTTAAGTTTTTTTAAAAAAACTGATACTTTTCGAGATATACAGGGTCAAACAAAAAGTTTGTAAATATAAATTTAATCTCAGTTTTTCTTTTATAACTTTTAATGTTTTTAATTAAAATAAAATTTTTGGATGTTCTTTGATGTAGAATTTAATATTACACAAAAAAGTATTCGTAAGTTTTTTCCAAAAACCTAATAATTTTCGAGATATATAGGCTCAAACAAAAAGTTTGTAAATATAAATTTCATCTTAGTTTTTCTGTCATAACTTTTAAAGTTTTTAATTAAAATAAGGTTTTTAACGTTTTTTGATGTAAAATTTAATGTTACATAAAAAAGTATATTTGAGTTTTTTCAAAAAAACTGATATTTTTCGAGATATATAGGGTCAAACAAAAAGTTTGTAAATATAAATTTGATCTGAGTTTTTCTGTCATAACTTTTAAAGTTTTAAATTAAAATGAGATTTTTTAATGTTTTTCGATGTAAAATTTAATTTAACATAAATAACTATTGCTGAGTTTTTTCAAAAGAACTGATACTTTTCGAGATATACAGGGTCAAACAAAAAGTTTGTAAATATAAATTTAATCTCAGTTTTTCTGTCATAACTTTTAACGTTTTTAATTAAAATAAGATTTTTTAATGTAGAATTCAATATTACACAAAAAAGTATTCTTGAGTTTTTTTAAAATTACTAATACTTTTCGAGATATATAGGGTCAAACAAAAAGTTTGTAAATATAAATTTGATCTCAGTTTTTCTGTCATAGCTTTTAAAGTTTTTAATTAAAATACGATTTTTTGGGGTTTTTTGATGTAAAATTTAATTTTACATAAAAAAGTATTCTTGAGTTTTTTTAGAAAAACTGATACTTTTCGAGATATGCAGGGTCAAACAAAAAGTTTGTAAATATAAATTTATTCTCAGTTTTTCTGTCATAACTTTTAACGTTTTTCATTAAAATAAGATTTTTACATTTTTTTTTATGTAAAATTTAATTTTACATAAAAAAGTATTCTTGAGTTTTTTCAAAAAAACTGATACTTATCGAGATATACAGGGTCAAACAAAAAGTTTGTAAATATAAATTTAATCTCAGTTTTTCTGTCATAACTTTTAACGTTTTTAATTAAAATAAGATTTTTTAATGCAGAATTTAATATTACACAAAAAAGTATTCTTAAGTTTTTTTAAAAAACCTGATACTTTTCGAGATATACAGGGTCAAACAAAAAGTTTGTAAATATAAATTTAATCTCAGTTTTTCTTTCATAACTTTTAATGTTTTTAATTAAAATAAGATTTTTTGATTTTCTTTGATGTAGAATTTAATATTACACAAAAAAGTTATAACTAAGTTTTTTCAAAAAACCTAATAATTTTCGAGATATATAGGGTCAAACAAAAAGTTTGTAAATATAAATTTGATCTTAGTTTTTCTGTCATAACATTTAAAGTTTTTAATTAAAATGAGGTTTTTAACGTTTTTTGATGTAAAATTTAATGTAACATAAAAAAGTATACCTGAGTTTTTTCAAAAAAACTGATACTTTTCGAGATATATAGGGTCAAACAAAAAGTTTGTAAATATAAATTTGATCTAAATTTTTCTGTCATAACTTGTAAAGTTTTAAATTAAAATGCGATTTTTTAACGTTTTTTGATGTAAAATTTAATTTTACACAAAAAAGTATTCCTAAGTTTTTTTAAAGAATCTAATACTTTTCAAGATATATAGGGTCAAACAAGAAGTTTGTAAATATAAATTTGATCTCAGTTTTTCTGTCATAACTTTTTAGGTTTTTAATTAAAATAAGATTTTTTGGGGTTTTTTCATGTAAAATTTAATTTTACATAAAAAAGTATTCTTGGGTTTTTTTCAAAAAACCTGACACTTTTCGAGATATATAGGGTCAAACAAAAAGTTTTTAAATATAAATTTAATCTCAGTTTTTCTGTCATAACTTTTAACGTTTTTATTTAAAATAATATTTTTTGATGTAGAATTTAATATTACATTATTATTAATATTATTATATTTTTTTAAAGAAACCAATACTTTTCGAGATATATAGGGTCAAACAAAAAGTTTGTAAATATAAATTTGATCTTAGTTTTTCTGTCATAACTTTTAAAGTTTTTAATTAAAATAAGATTTTTTAATGTTTTTTGATGTAAAATTTAATTTTACATAAAAAAGTATTCCCGAGTTTTTTTAAAAACACTGATACTTTTCGAGGTATACAGGGTCAAACAAAAATTTTGTAAATATAAATTTAATCTCAGTTTTTCTGTCATAACTTTTAACGTTTTTAATTAAAATAAGATTTTTAAGGTAGAATTTAATATTACACAAAAAAGTATTCTTAAGTTTTTTTAAAGAAACTAATACTTTTCGAGATATATAGGGTCAAGCAAAAAGTTTGTAAATATAAATTTGATCTTAGTTTTTCTGTCATAACTTTTAAAGTTTTTAATTAAAATAAGATTTTTTAATGTTTTTTGATGTAAAATTTAATTTTACATAAAAAAGTATTCCTGAGTTTTTTCAAAAAAACTGATACTTTTCGAAATATACAGGGTCAAACAAAAAGTTTGTAAATATAAATTTAATCTCAGATTTTCTGTCATAACTTTTAACGGTTTTAATTAAAATAAGATTTTTTGATGCAGAATTTAATATTACACAAAAAAGTATTCTTAAGTTTTTTTAAAGAAACTAATACTTTTCGAGATATATAGGGTCAAGCAAAAAGTTTGTAAATATAAATTTGATCTTAGTTTTTCTGTCATAACTTTTAAAGTTTTTAATTAAAATGAGATTTTTTAATGTTTTTTGATGTAAAATTTAATTCTACACAAAAAAGTATTCTTAAGTTTTTTTAAAGAATCTAATACTTTTCAAGATATATAGGGTCAAACAAAAAGTTTGTAAATATAAATTTGATCTCAGTTTTTCTGTCATAACTTTTCAGGTTTTTAATTAAAATGAGATTTTTTGGGGTTTTTTCATGTAAAATTTAATTTTACATAAAAAAGTATTTTTGGGTTTTTTTCAAAAAACCTGACACTTTTCGAGATATATAGGGTCAAACAAAAAGTTTTTAAATATAAATTTAATCTCAGTTTTTCTGTCATAACTTTTAACGTTTTTATTTAAAATAATATTTTTTGATGTTTTTTGATGTAGAATTTAATATTACACAAAAAAGTATTCCTAAGTTTTTTCAAAAAAACTAATACTTTTCGAGATATATAGGGTCAAACAAAAAGTTTGTAAATATAAATTTGATCTTAGTTTTTCTGTCATAACTTTTAAAGTTTTTAATTAAAATAAGATTTTTTAATGTTTTTTGATGTAAAATTTAATTTTACATAAAAAAGTATTCTCGAGTTTTTTCAAAAAAACTAATACTTTTCGAGGTATACAGGGTCAAACAAAAATTTTGTAAATATAAATTTAATCTCAGTTTTTCTGTCATAACTTTTAACGTTTTTAATTAAAATAAGATTTTTGATGTAGAATTTAATATTACACAAAAAAGTATTCTTGAGTTTTTTCAAAAAAACTAATACTTTTCGAGATATATAGGGTCAAACAAAAAGTTTGTAAATATAAATTTAATCTCAGTTTTTCTGTCATAACTTTTAACGGGTTTTATTAAAATAAGATTTTTTGATGTTTTTTGATGTAGAATTTAATATTACACAAAAAAGTATTCTTAAGTTTTTTTAAAGAAACTAATACTTTTCGAGATATATAGGGTCAAACAAAACTTTTGTAAATATAAATTTAATCTCAGTTTTTCTGTCATAACTTTTAAAGTTTTTGATTAAATGAGATTTTTTGATGTTTTTTGATGTAGAATTTAATATTACACAAAAAAGTATTCATAAGTTTTTTTAAAGAAACTAATACTTTTTGAGATATATAGGGTCAAACAAAAAGTTTGTAAATATAAATTTAATCTCAGTTTTTCTGTCATAACTTTTAACGGTTTTTATTAAAATAAGATTTTTTGATGTTTTTTGATGTAGAATTTAATATTACACAAAAAAGTATTCTTAAGTTTTTTTAAAGAAACTAATACTTTTCGAGATATATAGGGTCAAACAAAACTTTTGTAAATATAAATTTAATCTCAGTTTTTCTGTCATAACTTTTAAAGTTTTTGATTAAATGAGATTTTTTGATGTTTTTTGATGTAGAATTTAATATTACACAAAAAAGTATTCATAAGTTTTTTTAAAGAAACTAATACTTTTTGAGATATATAGGGTCAAACAAAAAGTTTGTAAATATAAATTTAATCTCAGTTTTTCTGTCATAACTTTTAACGGTTTTTATTAAAATAAGATTTTTTGATGTTTTTTGATGTAAAATTTAATTTTACACAAAAAAGTATTCTTAAGTTTTTTTAAAGAATCTAATACTTTTCAAGATTATATAGGGTCAAACAAAAAGTTTGTAAATATAAATTTGATCTCAGTTTTTCTGTCATAACTTTTAAAGTTTATAATTAAAATGAGATTTTTTGGGTTTTTTTCATGTAAAATTTTATTTTACATAAAAAAGTATTCTTGAGTTTTTTCAAAAAACTGATACTTTTCGAGATATAGAGGGTCAAACAAAAAGTTTGTAAATATAAATTTAATCTCAGTTTTTCTGTCATAACTTTTAACGTTTTTAATTAAAATCGGATTTTTTGATGTTTTTTGATGTAGAATTTAATATTACACAAAAAAGTAATCCTAAGTTTTTTTAAAAAAATTAATACTTTTCGAGATATATAGGGTCAAACAAAAAGTTTGTAAATATAAATTTGATCTTAGTTTTTCTGCCATAACTTTTAAAGGTTTTAATTAAATTGAAATTTTTTAATGGTTTTTGATGTAAAATTTAATTTTACATAAATAAGTATTCTTGAGTTTTTTCGAAAGAACTAATATTTTTGAGATATACAGGGTCAAACAAAAAGTTTGTAAATATAAATTTAATCTCAGTTTTTCTTTCATAACTTTTAATGTTTTTAATTAAAATAAGATTTTTTGATGTTCTTTGATGTAGAATTTAATATAACACAAAAAAGTATTTCTAAGTTTTCTCAAAAAACCTAATAATTTTCGAGATATATAGGGTCAAACAAAAAGTTTGTAGATATAAATTTGATCTTAGTTTTTCTGTCATAACTTTTAAAGTTTTTAAATAAAATAAGGTTTTTAACGTTTTTTGATGTAAAATTTATTGTTACATAAAAAAGTATACTTGAGTTTTTTTAAAAAAACTGATACTTTTCGAGATATATAGGGTCAAACAAAAAGTTTGTAAATATAAATTTGATCTGAGTTTTTCTGTCATAACTTTTAAAGTTTTAAATTAAAATGAGATTTTTTAATGTTTTTCGATGTAAAATTTAATTTAACATAAATAACTATTGCCGAGTTTTTTCAAAAGAACTGATACTTTTCGAGATATACAGGGTCAAACAAAAAGTTTGTAAATATAAATTTAATCTCAGTTTTTCTGTCATAATTTTTAACGTTTTTGATTAAAATAAGACTTTTTAATGTAGAATTCAATATTACACAAAAAAGTATTCTTGAGTTTTTTTAAAATTACTAATACTTTTCGAGATATATAGGGTCAAACAAAAAGTTTGTAAATATAAATTTGATCTCAGTTTTTCTGTCACAGCTTTTAAAGTTTTTAATTAAAATACAATTTTTTGGGGTTTTTTGATGTAAAATTTAATTTTACATAAAAAAGTATTCTCGAGTTTTTTTAGAAAAACTGATACTTTTCGAGATATGCAGGGTCAAACAAAAAGTTTGTAAATATAAATTTATTCTCAGTTTTTCTGTCATAACTTTTAACGTTTTTTATTAAAATAAGATTTTTACATTTTTTTTTATGTAAAATTTAATTTTACATAAAAAAGTATTCTTGAGTTTTTTCAAAAAAACTGATACTTATCGAGATATACAGGGTCAAACAAAAAGTTTGTAAATATAAATTTAATCTCAGTTTTTCTGTCATAACTTTTAACGTTTTTAATTAAAATAAGATTTTTTAATGCAGAATTTAATGTTACACAAAAAAGTATTCTTAAGTTTTTTTAAAAAACCTGATACTTTTCGAGATATACAGGGTCAAACAAAAAGTTTGTAAATATAAATTTAATCTCAGTTTTTCTTTCATAACTTTTAATGTTTTTAATTAAAATAAGATATTTTGATGTTCTTTGATGTAGAATTTAATATTACACAAAAAAGTATTACTAAGTTTTTTCAAAAAACCTAATAATTTTCGAGATATATAGGGTCAAACAAAAAGTTTGTAAATATTAATTTGATCTTAGTTTTTCTGTCATAACTTTTAAAGTTTTTAATTAAAATGAGGTTTTTAACGTTTTTTGATGTAAAATTTAATGTAACATAAAAAAGTATACCTGAGTTTTTTCAAAAATACTGATACTTTTCGAGATATATAGGGTCAAACAAAAAGTTTGTAAATATAAATTTGATCTGAGTTTTTCTGTCATAACTTTTAAAGTTTTAAATTAAAATGAGATTTTTTAACGTTTTTTGATGTAAAATTTAATTTTAGATAAAAAAGTATTCCTGAGTTTTTTCAAAAAAACTTATACTTTTCGAAATATACAGGGTCAAACAAAAAGTTTGTAAATATAAATTTAATCTCAGATTTTCTGTCATAACTTTTAACGGTTTTAATTAAAATAAGATTTTTTGATGCAGAATTTAATATTACACAAAAAAGTATTCTTAAGTTTTTTTAAAAAAACTAATACTTTTCGAGATATATAGGGTCAAGCAAAAAGTTTGTAAATATAAATTTGATCTTAGTTTTTCTGTCATGACTTTTAAAGTTTTTAATTAAAATAAAATTTTTTAATGTTTTTTGATGTAAAATATAATTTTACACAAAAAAGTATTCCTAAGTTTTTTTAAAGAATCTAATACTTTTCAAGATATATAGGGTCAAACAAAAAGTTTGTAAATATAAATTTGATCTCAGTTTTTCTGTCATAACTTTTCAGGTTTTTAATTAAAATGAGATTTTTTGGGGTTTTTTCATGTAAAATTTAATTTTACATAAAAAAGTTTACTTGGGTTTTTTTCAAAAAACCTGACACTTTTCGAGATATATAGGGTCAAACAAAAAGTTTTTAAATATAAATTTAATCTCAGTTTTTCTGTCATAACTTTTAACGTTTTTATTTAAAATAATATTTTTTGATGTTTTTTGATGTAGAATTTAATATAACACAAAAAAGTATTCCTAAGTTTTTTAAAAAAAACTAATACTTTTCGAGATATATAGGGTCAAACAAAAAGTTTGTAAATATAAATTTGATCTTAGTTTTTCTGTCATAACTTTTAAAGTTTTTAATTAAAATAAGATTTTTTAATGTTTTTTGATGTAAAATTTAATTTTACATAAAAAAGTATTCTCGAGTTTTTTCAAAAAAACTGATACTTTTCGAGGTATACAGGGTCAAACAAAAACTTTGTAAATATAAATTTAATCTCAGTTTTTCTGTCATAACTTTTAACGTTTTTAATTAAAATAAGATTTTTGATGTAGAATTTAATATTACACAAAAAAGTATTCTTGAGTTTTTTCAAAAAAACTAATACTTTTCGAGATATATAGGGTCAAACAAAAAGTTTGTAAATATAAATTTGATCTCAGTTTTTCTGTCATAACTTTTAAAGTTTTTGATTAAATGAGATTTTTTGATGTTTTTTGATGTAGAAGTTAATATTACACAAAAAAGTATTCCTAAGTTTTTTTAAAGAAACTAATACTTTTTGAGATATATAGGGTCAAACAAAAAGTTTGTAAATATAAATTTAATCTCAGTTTTTCTGTCATAACTTTTAACGGTTTTTATTAAAATAAGATTTTTTGATGTTTTTTGATGTAGAATTTAATATTACACAAAAAAGTATTCTTAAGTTTTTTTAAAGAAACTAATACTTTTCGAGATATATAGGGTCAAACAAAAAGTTTGTAAATATAAATTTAATCTCAGTTTTTCTGTCATAACTTTTAAAGTTTTTAATTAAAATAAGATTTTTTGGGGTTTTTTGATGTAAAATTTAATTTTACACAAAAAAGTATTCTTAAGTTTTTTTAAAGAATCTAATACTTTTCAAGATTATATAGGGTCAAACAAAAAGTTTGTAAATATAAATTTGATCTCAGTTTTTCTGTCATAACTTTTAAAGTTTATAATTAAAATGAGATTTTTTGGGTTTTTTTCATGTAAAATTTTATTTTACATAAAAAAGTATTCTTGAGTTTTTTCAAAAAACTGATACTTTTCGAGATATATAGGGTCAAACAAAAAGTTTGTAAATATAAATTTAATCTCAGTTTTTCTGTCATAACTTTTAACGTTTTTAATTAAAATCGGATTTTTTGATGTTTTTTGATGTAGAATTTAATATTACACAAAAAAGTAATCCTAAGTTTTTTTAAAAAAATTAATACTTTTCGAGATATATAGGGTCAAACAAAAAGTTTGTAAATATAAATTTGATCTTAGTTTTTCTGCCATAACTTTTAAAGGTTTTAATTAAATTGAAATTTTTTAATGTTTTTTAATGTAAAATTTAATTTTACATAAATAAGTATTCTTGAGTTTTTTCGAAAGAACTAATACTTTTTGAGATATACAGGGTCAAACAAAAAGTTTGTAAATATAAATTTAATCTCAGTTTTTCTTTCATAACTTTTAAAGTTTTTAATTAAAATAAGGTTTTTAACGTTTTTTGATGTAAAATTTAATGTTACATAAAAAAGTATATTTGAGTTTTTTCAAAACAACTGATATTTTTCGAGATATATAGGGTCAAACAAAAAGTTTGTAAATATAAATTTGATCTGAGTTTTTCTGTCATAACTTTTAAAGTTTTTAATTAAAATAAGGTTTTTAACGTTTTTTGATGTAAAATTTAATGTTACATAAAAAAGTATACTTGAGTTTTTCCAAAAAAACTAATACTTTTTGAGATATATAGGGTCAAACAAAAAATTTGTAAATATAAATTTGATCTGAGTTTTTCTGTCATAACTTTTAAAGTTTTAAATTAAAATGAGATTTTTTAATGTTTTTTGATTTAAATTTAATTTAAAATAAATAACTATTGCCGAGTTTTTTCAAAAGAACTGATACTTTTCGAGATATACAGGGTCAAACAAAAAGTTTGTAAATATAAATTTAATCTCAGTTTGTCTGTCATAACTTTTAACATTTTTAACTAAAATAAGATTTTTTGATGTAGAATTTAATATTACACCAAAAAGTATTCCTGAGTTTTTTTAAAAAAACTAATACTTTTCGAGATATATAGGGTCAAACAAAAAGTTTGTAAATATAAATTTGATCTCAGTTTTTCTGTCATAACTTTTAAAGTTTTTAATTAAAACAAGATTTTTTAATGTTTTTTGATGTAAAATTTAATTTTACATAAATAAGTACCCCTGAGTTTTTTCAAAAGAACTGATACTTTTCGAGATATACAGGTTTAAACAAAAAGTTTGTAAATATAAATTTAATCTTAGTTTTTCTGTCATTACTTTTAACGTTTTTAATTAAAATACGATTTTTTAATGCAGAATTTAATATTACACAAAAAAGTAATCTTAAGCTTTTTAAAAAAACTGATACTTTTCGAGATATACAGGGTCAAACAAAAAGTTTGTAAATATAAATTTAATCTCAGTTTTTCTTTTATAACTTTTAATGTTTTTAATTAAAATAAAATTTTTGGATGTTCTTTGATGTAGAATTTAATATTACACAAAAAAGTATTCGTAAGTTTTTTCCAAAAACCTAATAATTTTCGAGATATATAGGCTCAAACAAAAAGTTTGTAAATATAAATTTCATCTTAGTTTTTCTGTCATAACTTTTAAAGTTTTTAATTAAAATAAGGTTTTTAACGTTTTTTGATGTAAAATTTAATGTTACATAAAAAAGTATATTTGAGTTTTTTCAAAAAAACTAATATTTTTCGAGATATATAGGGTCAAACAAAAAGTTTGTAAATATAAATTTGATCTGAGTTTTTCTGTCATAACTTTTAAAGTTTTAAATTAAAATGAGATTTTTTAATGTTTTTCGATGTAAAATTTAATTTAACATAAATAACTATTGCTGAGTTTTTTCAAAAGAACTGATACTTTTCGAGATATACAGGGTCAAACAAAAAGTTTGTAAATATAAATTTAATCTCAGTTTTTCTGTCATAACTTTTAACGTTTTTAATTAAAATAAGATTTTTTAATGTAGAATTCAATATTACACAAAAAAGTATTCTTGAGTTTTTTTAAAATTACTAATACTTTTCGAGATATATAGGGTCAAACAAAAAGTTTGTAAATATAAATTTGATCTCAGTTTTTCTGTCATAGCTTTTAAAGTTTTTAATTAAAATACGATTTTTTGGGGTTTTTTGATGTAAAATTTAATTTTACATAAAAAAGTATTCTTGAGTTTTTTTAGAAAAACTGATACTTTTCGAGATATGCAGGGTCAAACAAAAAGTTTGTAAATATAAATTTATTCTCAGTTTTTCTGTCATAACTTTTAACGTTTTTAATTAAAATAAGATTTTTACATTTTTTTTATGTAAAATTTAATTTTACATAAAAAAGTATTCTTGAGTTTTTTCAAAAAAACTGATACTTATCGAGATATACAGGGTCAAACAAAAAGTTTGTAAATATAAATTTAATCTCAGTTTTTCTGTCATAACTTTTAACGTTTTTAATTAAAATAAGATTTTTTAATGCAGAATTTAATATTACACAAAAAAGTATTCTTAAGTTTTTTTAAAAAACCTGATACTTTTCGAGATATACAGGGTCAAACAAAAAGTTTGTAAATATAAATTTAATCTCAGTTTTTCTTTCATAACTTTTAATGTTTTTAATTAAAATAGGATTTTTTGATTTTCTTTGATGTAGAATTTAATATTACACAAAAAAGTATTACTAAGTTTTTTCAAAAAACCTAATAATTTTCGAGATATATAGGGTCAAACAAAAAGTTTGTAAATATAAATTTGATCTTAGTTTTTCTCTCATAACATTTAAAGTTTTTAATTAAAATGAGGTTTTTAACGTTTTTTGATGTAAAATTTAATGTAACATAAAAAAGTATACCTGAGTTTTTTCAAAAAAACTGATACTTTTCGAGATATATAGGGTCAAACAAAAAGTTTGTAAATATAAATTTGATCTAAATTTTTCTGTCATAACTTGTAAAGTTTTAAATTAAAATGCGATTTTTTAACGTTTTTTGATGTAAAATTTAATTTTACACAAAAAAGTATTCCTAAGTTTTTTTAAAGAATCTAATACTTTTCAAGATATATAGGGTCAAACAAAAAGTTTGTAAATATAAATTTGATCTCAGTTTTTCTGTCATAACTTTTTAGGTTTTTAATTAAAATAAGATTTTTTGGGGTTTTTTCATGTAAAATTTAATTTTACATAAAAAAGTATTCTTGGGTTTTTTTCAAAAAACCTGACACTTTTCGAGATATATAGGGTCAAACAAAAAGTTTTTAAATATAAATTTAATCTCAGTTTTTCTGTCATAACTTTTAACGTTTTTTTTTAAAATAATATTTTTTGATGTAGAATTTAATATTACATTATTATTAATATTATTATATTTTTTTAAAAAAACTAATACTTTTCGAGATATATAGGGTCAAACAAAAAGTTTGTAAATATAAATTTGATCTTAGTTTTTCTGTCATAACTTTTAAAGTTTTTAATTACAATAAGATTTTTTAATGTTTTTTGATGTAAAATTTTATTTTACATAAAAAAGTATTCCCGAGTTTTTTCAAAAAAACTGATACTTTTCGAGGTATACAGGGTCAAACAAAAATTTTGTAAATATAAATTTAATCTCAGTTTTTCTGTCATAACTTTTAACGTTTTTAATTAAAATAGTATTTTTAAGGTAGAATTTAATATTACACAAAAAAGTATTCTTAAGTTTTTTTAAAGAAACTAATACTTTTCGAGATATATAGGGTCAAGCAAAAAGTTTGTAAATATAAATTTGATCTTAGTTTTTCTGTCATAACTTTTAAAGTTTTTAATTAAAATAAGATTTTTTAATGTTTTTTGATGTAAAATTTAATTTTACATAAAAAAGTATTCCTGAGTTTTTTCAAAAAAACTGATACTTTTCGAAATATACAGGGTCAAACAAAAAGTTTGTAAATATAAATTTAATCTCAGATTTTCTGTCATAACTTTTAACGGTTTTAATTAAAATAAGATTTTTTGATGCAGAATTTAATATTACACAAAAAAGTATTCTTAAGTTTTTTTAAAGAAACTAATACTTTTCGAGATATATAGGGTCAAGCAAAAAGTTTGTAAATATAAATTTGATCTTAGTTTTTCTGTCATAACTTTTAAAGTTTTTAATTAAAATGAGATTTTTTAATGTTTTTTGATGTAAAATTTAATTCTACACAAAAAAGTATTCTTAAGTTTTTTTAAAGAATCTAATACTTTTCAAGATATATAGGGTCAAACAAAAAGTTTGTAAATATAAATTTGATCTCAGTTTTTCTGTCATAACTTTTCAGGTTTTTAATTAAAATGAGATTTTTTGGGGTTTTTTCATGTAAAATTTAATTTTACATAAAAAAGTATTTTTGGGTTTTTTTCAAAAAACCTGACACTTTTCGAGATATATAGGGTCAAACAAAAAGTTTTTAAATATAAATTTAATCTCAGTTTTTCTGTCATAACTTTTAACGTTTTTATTTAAAATAATATTTTTTGATGTTTTTTGATGTAGAAATTAATATTACACAAAAAAGTATTCCTAAGTTTTTTCAAAAAAACTAATACTTTTCGAGATATATAGGGTCAAACAAAAAGTTTGTAAATATAAATTTGATCTTAGTTTTTCTGTCATAACTTTTAAAGTTTTTAATTAAAATAAGATTTTTTAATGTTTTTTGATGTAAAATTTAATTTTACATAAAAAAGTATTCTCGAGTTTTTTCAAAAAAACTGATACTTTTCGAGGTATACAGGGTCAAACAAAAATTTTGTAAATATAAATTTAATCTCAGTTTTTCTGTCATAACTTTTAACGTTTTTAATTAAAATAAGATTTTTGATGTAGAATTTAATATTAGACAAAAAAGTATTCTTGAGTTTTTTCAAAAAAACTAATACTTTTCGAGATATATAGGGTCAAACAAAAAGTTTGTAAATATAAATTTAATCTCAGTTTTTCTGTCATAACTTTTAACGGCTTTTATTAAAATAAGATTTTTTGATGTAGAATTTAATATTACACAAAAAAGTATTCTTAAGTTTTTTTAAAGAAACTAATACTTTTCGAGATATATAGGGTCAAACAAAAATTTTGTAAATATAAATTTAATCTCAGTTTTTCTGTCATAACTTTTAAAGTTTTTGATTAAATGAGATTTTTTGATGTTTTTTGATGTAGAATTTAATATTACACAAAAAAGTATTCATAAGTTTTTTTAAAGAAACTAATACTTTTTGAGATATATAGGGTCAAACAAAAAGTTTGTAAATATAAATTTAATCTCAGTTTTTCTGTCATAACTTTTAACGGTTTTTATTAAAATAAGATTTTTTGATGTTTTTTGATGTAGAATTTAATATTACACAAAAAAGTATTCTTAAGTTTTTTTAAAGAAACTAATACTTTTCGAGATATATAGGGTCAAACAAAAAGTTTGTAAATATAAATTTAATCTCAGTTTTTCTGTCATAACTTTTAAAGTTTTTAATTAAAATGAGATTTTTTGGGGTTTTTTGATGTAAAATTTAATTTTACACAAAAAAGTATTCTTAAGTTTTTTTAAAGAATCTAATACTTTTCAAGATTATATAGGGTCAAACAAAAAGTTTGTAAATATAAATTTGATCTCAGTTTTTCTGTCATAACTTTTAAAGTTTATAATTAAAATGAGATTTTTTGGGTTTTTTTCATGTAAAATTTTATTTTACATAAAAAAGTATTCTTGAGTTTTTTCAAAAAACTGATACTTTTCGAGATATAGAGGGTCAAACAAAAAGTTTGTAAATATAAATTTAATCTCAGTTTTTCTGTCATAACTTTTAACGTTTTTAATTAAAATCGGATTTTTTGATGTTTTTTGATGTAGAATTTAATATTACACAAAAAAGTAATCCTAAGTTTTTTTAAAAAAATTAATACTTTTCGAGATATATAGGGTCAAACAAAAAGTTTGTAAATATAAATTTGATCTTAGTTTTTCTGCCATAACTTTTAAAGGTTTTAATTAAATTGAAATTTTTTAATGGTTTTTGATGTAAAATTTAATTTTACATAAATAAGTATTCTTGAGTTTTTTCGAAAGAACTAATATTTTTGAGATATACAGGGTCAAACAAAAAGTTTGTAAATATAAATTTAATCTCAGTTTTTCTTTCATAACTTTTAATGTTTTTAATTAAAATAAGATTTTTTGATGCTCTTTGATGTAGAATTTAATATAACACAAAAAAGTATTACTAACTTTTCTCAAAAAACCTAATAATTTTCGAGATATATAGGGTCAAACAAAAAGTTTGTAGATATAAATTTGATCTTAGTTTTTCTGTCATAACTTTTAAAGTTTTTAAATAAAATAAGGTTTTTAACGTTTTTTGATGTAAAATTTATTGTTACATAAAAAAGTATACTTGAGTTTTTTTAAAAAAACTGATACTTTTCGAGATATATAGGGTCAAACAAAAAGTTTGTAAATATAAATTTGATCTGAGTTTTTCTGTCATAACTTTTAAAGTTTTAAATTAAAATGAGATTTTTTAATGTTTTTCGATGTAAAATTTAATTTAACATAAATAACTATTGCCGAGTTTTTTCAAAAGAACTGATACTTTTCGAGATATACAGGGTCAAACAAAAAGTTTGTAAATATAAATTTAATCTCAGTTTTTCTGTCATAATTTTTAACTTTTTTGATTAAAATAAGATTTTTTAATGTAGAATTCAATATTACACAAAAAAGTATTCTTGAGTTTTTTTAAAATTACTAATATTTTTCGAGATATATAGGGTCAAACAAAAAGTTTGTAAATATAAATTTGATCTCAGTTTTTCTGTCACAGCTTTTAAAGTTTTTAATTAAAATACGATTTTTTGGAGTTTTTTGATGTAAAATTTAATTTTACATAAAAAAGTATTCTTGAGTTTTTTTAGAAAAACTGATACTTTTCGAGATATGCAGGGTCAAACAAAAAGTTTGTAAATATAAATTTATTCTCAGTTTTTCTGTCATATATTTTAACGTTTTTAATTAAAATAAGATTTTTACATTTTTTTTTATGTAAAATTTAATTTTACATAAAAAAGTATTCTTGAGTTTTTTCAAAAAAACTGATACTTATCGAGATATACAGGGTCAAACAAAAAGTTTGTAAATATAAATTTAATCTCAGTTTTTCTGTCATAACTTTTAACGTTTTTAATTAAAATAAGATTTTTTAATGCAGAATTTAATATTACACAAAAAAGTATTCTTAAGTTTTTTTAAAAAACCTGATACTTTTCGAGATATACAGGGTCAAACAAAAAGTTTGTAAATATAAATTTAATCTCAGTTTTTCTTTCATAACTTTTAATGTTTTTAATTAAAATAAGATATTTTGATGTTCTTTGATGTAGAATTTAATATTACACAAAAAAGTATTACTAAGTTTTTTCAAAAAACCTAATAATTTTCGAGATATATAGGGTCAAACAAAAAGTTTGTAAATATTAATTTGATCTTAGTTTTTCTGTCATAACTTTTAAAGTTTTTAATTAAAATGAGGTTTTTAACGTTTTTTGATGTAAAATTTAATGTAACATAAAAAAGTATACTTGAGTTTTTTTAAAAATACTGATACTTTTCGAGATATATAGGGTCAAACAAAAAGTTTGTAAATATAAATTTGATCTGAGTTTTTCTGTCATAACTTTTAAAGTTTTAAATTAAAATGAGATTTTTTAACGTTTTTTGATGTAAAATTTAATTTTAGATAAAAAAGTATTCCTGAGTTTTTAAAAAAACTTATACTTTTCGAAATATACAGGGTCAAACAAAAAGTTTGTAAATATAAATTTAATCTCAGATTTTCTGTCATAACTTTTAACGGTTTTAATTAAAATAAGATTTTTTGATGCAGAATTTAATATTACACAAAAAAGTATTCTTAAGTTTTTTTAAAAAAACTAATACTTTTCGAGATATATAGGGTCAAGCAAAAAGTTTGTAAATATAAATTTGATCTTAGTTTTTCTGTCATGACTTTTAAAGTTTTTAATTAAAATAAAATTTTTTAATGTTTTTTGATGTAAAATTTAATTTTACACAAAAAAGTATTCTTAAGTTTTTTTAAAGAATCTAATACTTTTCAAGATATATAGGGTCAAACAAAAAGTTTGTAAATATAAATTTGATCTCAGTTTTTCTGTCATAACTTTTCAGGTTTTTAATTAAAATGAGATTTTTTGGGGTTTTTTCATGTAAAATTTAATTTTACATAAAAAAGTTTACTTGGGTTTTTTTTAAAAAACCTGACACTTTTCGAGATATATAGGGTCAAACAAAAAGTTTTTAAATATAAATTTAATCTCAGTTTTTCTGTCATAACTTTTAACGTTTTTATTTAAAATAATATTTTTTGATGTTTTTTGATGTAGAATTTAATATAACACAAAAAAGTATTCCTAAGTTTTTTTAAAAAAACTAATACTTTTCGAGATATATAGGGTCAAACAAAAAGTTTGTAAATATAAATTTGATCTTAGTTTTTCTGTCATAACTTTTAAAGTTTTTAATTAAAATAAGATTTTTTAATGTTTTTTGATGTAAAATTTAATTTTACATAAAAAAGTATTCCCGAGTTTTTTCAAAAAAACTGATACTTTTCGAGGTATACAGGGTCAAACAAAAATTTTGTAAATATAAATTTAATCTCAGTTTTTCTGTCATAACTTTTAACGTTTTTAATTAAAATAAGATTTTTGATGTAGAATTTAATATTACACAAAAAAGTATTCTTGAGTTTTTTCAAAAAAACTAATACTTTTCGAGATATATAGGGTCAAACAAAAAGTTTGTAAATATAAATTTGATCTTAGTTTTTCTGTCATAACTTTTAAAGTTTTTAATTAAAATAAGATTTTTTAATGTTTTTTGATGTAACATTTACTTTTACATAAAAAAGTATTCCTGAGTTTTTTCAAAAAAACTGATACTTTTCGAAATATACAGGGTCAAACAAAAAGTTTGTAAATATAAATTTAATCTCAGATTTTCTGTCATAACTTTTAACGGTTTTAATTAAAATAAGATTTTTTGATGCAGAATTTAATATTACACAAAAAAGTATTCTTAAGTTTTTTTAAAGAAACTAATACTTTTCGAGATATATAGGGTCAAGCAAAAAGTTTGTAAATATAAATTTGATCTTAGTTTTTCTGTCATAACTTTTAAAGTTTTTAACTAAAATGAGATTTTTTAATGTTTTTTGATGTAAAATTTAATTCTACACAAAAAAGTATTCTTAAGTTTTTTTAAAGAATCTAATACTTTTCAAGATATATAGGGTCAAACAAAAAGTTTGTAAATATAAATTTGATCTCAGTTTTTCTGTCATAACTTTTCAGGTTTTTAATTAAAATGAGATTTTTTGGGGTTTTTTCATGTAAAATTTAATTTTACATAAAAAAGTATTTTTGGGTTTTTTTCAAAAAACCTGACACTTTTCGAGATATATAGGGTCAAACAAAAAGTTTTTAAATATAAATTTAATCTCAGTTTTTCTGTCATAACTTTTAACGTTTTTATTTAAAATAATATTTTTTGATGTTTTTTGATGTAGAATTTAATATTACACAAAAAAGTATTCCTAAGTTTTTTCAAAAAAACTAATACTTTTCGAGATATATAGGGTCAAACAAAAAGTTTGTAAATATAAATTTGATCTTAGTTTTTCTGTCATAACTTTTAAAGTTTTTAATTAAAATAAGATTTTTTAATGTTTTTTGATGTAAAATTTAATTTTACATAAAAAAGTATTCTCGAGTTTTTTCAAAAAAACTGATACTTTTCGAGGTATACAGGGTCAAACAAAAATTTTGTAAATATAAATTTAATCTCAGTTTTTCTGTCATAACTTTTAACGTTTTTAATTAAAATAAGATTTTTGATGTAGAATTTAATATTACACAAAAAAGTATTCTTGAGTTTTTTCAAAAAAACTAATACTTTTCGAGATATATAGGGTCAAACAAAAAGTTTGTAAATATAAATTTAATCTCAGTTTTTCTGTCATAACTTTTAACGGCTTTTATTAAAATAAGATTTTTTGATGTTTTTTGATGTAGAATTTAATATTACACAAAAAAGTATTCTTAAGTTTTTTTAAAGAAACTAATACTTTTCGAGATATATAGGGTCAAACAAAAATTTTGTAAATATAAATTTAATCTCAGTTTTTCTGTCATAACTTTTAAAGTTTTTGATTAAATGAGATTTTTTGATGTTTTTTGATGTAGAATTTAATATTACACAAAAAAGTATTCATAAGTTTTTTTAAAGAAACTAATACTTTTTGAGATATATAGGGTCAAACAAAAAGTTTGTAAATATAAATTTAATCTCAGTTTTTCTGTCATAACTTTTAACGTTTTTAATTAAAATAAGATTTTTTAATGCAGAATTTAATATTACACAAAAAAGTATTCTTAAGTTTTTTTAAAAAACCTGATACTTTTCGAGATATACAGGGTCAAACAAAAAGTTTGTAAATATAAATTTAATCTCAGTTTTTCTTTCATAACTTTTAATGTTTTTAATTAAAATAAGATATTTTGATGTTCTTTGATGTAGAATTTAATATTACACAAAAAAGTATTACTAAGTTTTTTCAAAAAACCTAATAATTTTCGAGATATATAGGGTCAAACAAAAAGTTTGTAAATATTAATTTGATCTTAGTTTTTCTGTCATAACTTTTAAAGTTTTTAATTAAAATGAGGTTTTTAACGTTTTTTGATGTAAAATTTAATGTAACATAAAAAAGTATACCTGAGTTTTTTCAAAAATACTGATACTTTTCGAGATATATAGGGTCAAACAAAAAGTTTGTAAATATAAATTTGATCTGAGTTTTTCTGTCATAACTTTTAAAGTTTTAAATTAAAATGAGATTTTTTAACGTTTTTTGATGTAAAATTTAATTTTAGATAAAAAAGTATTCCTGAGTTTTTTCAAAAAAACTTATACTTTTCGAAATATACAGGGTCAAACAAAAAGTTTGTAAATATAAATTTAATCTCAGATTTTCTGTCATAACTTTTAACGGTTTTAATTAAAATAAGATTTTTTGATGCAGAATTTAATATTACACAAAAAAGTATTCTTAAGTTTTTTTAAAGAATCTAATACTTTTCAAGATATATAGGGTCAAACAAAAAGTTTGTAAATATAAATTTGATCTCAGTTTTTCTGTCATAACTTTTCAGGTTTTTAATTAAAATGAGATTTTTTGGGGTTTTTTCATGTAAAATTTAATTTTACATAAAAAAGTTTACTTGGGTTTTTTTCAAAAAACCTGACACTTTTCGAGATATATAGGGTCAAACAAAAAGTTTTTAAATATAAATTTAATCTCAGTTTTTCTGTCATAACTTTTAACGTTTTTATTTAAAATAATATTTTTTGATGTTTTTTGATGTAGAATTTAATATAACACAAAAAAGTATTCCTAAGTTTTTTTAAAAAAACTAATACTTTTCGAGATATATAGGGTCAAACAAAAAGTTTGTAAATATAAATTTGATCTTAGTTTTTCTGTCATAACTTTTAAAGTTTTTAATTAAAATAAGATTTTTTAATGTTTTTTGATGTAAAATTTAATTTTACATAAAAAAGTATTCCCGAGTTTTTTCAAAAAAACTGATACTTTTCGAGGTATACAGGGTCAAACAAAAATTTTGTAAATATAAATTTAATCTCAGTTTTTCTGTCATAACTTTTAACGTTTTTAATTAAAATAAGATTTTTGATGTAGAATTTAATATTACACAAAAAAGTATTCTTGAGTTTTTTCAAAAAAACTAATACTTTTCGAGATATATAGGGTCAAACAAAAAGTTTGTAAATATAAATTTGATCTCAGTTTTTCTGTCATAACTTTTAAAGTTTTTGATTAAATGAGATTTTTTGATGTTTTTTGATGTAGAATTTAATATTACTCAAAAAAGTATTCCTAAGTTTTTTTAAAGAAACTAATACTTTTTGAGATATATAGGGTCAAACAAAAAGTTTGTAAATATAAATTTAATCTCAGTTTTTCTGTCATAACTTTTAACGGTTTTTATTAAAATAAGATTTTTTGATGTTTTTTGATGTAGAATTTAATATTACACAAAAAAGTATTCTTAAGTTTTTTTAAAGAAACTAATACTTTTCGAGATATATAGGGTCAAACAAAAAGTTTGTAAATATAAATTTAATCTCAGTTTTTCTGTCATAACTTTTAAAGTTTTTAATTAAAATAAGATTTTTTGGGGTTTTTTGATGTAAAATTTAATTTTACACAAAAAAGTATTCTTAAGTTTTTTTAAAGAATCTAATACTTTTCAAGATTATATAGGGTCAAACAAAAAGTTTGTAAATATAAATTTGATCTCAGTTTTTCTGTCATAACTTTTAAAGTTTATAATTAAAATGAGATTTTTTGGGTTTTTTTCATGTAAAATTTTATTTTACATAAAAAAGTATTCTTGAGTTTTTTCAAAAAACTGATACTTTTCGAGATATATAGGGTCAAACAAAAAGTTTGTAAATATAAATTTAATCTCAGTTTTTCTGTCATAACTTTTAACGTTTTTAATTAAAATCGGATTTTTTGATGTTTTTTGATGTAGAATTTAATATTACACAAAAAAGTAATCCTAAGTTTTTTTTAAAAAATTAATACTTTTCGAGATATATAGGGTCAAACAAAAAGTTTGTAAATATAAATTTGATCTTAGTTTTTCTGCCATAACTTTTAAAGGTTTTAATTAAATTAAAATTTTTTAATGTTTTTTAATGTAAAATTTAATTTTACATAAATAAGTATTCTTGAGTTTTTTCGAAAGAACCAATACTTTTTGAGATATACAGGGTCAAACAAAAAGTTTGTAAATATAAATTTAATCTCAGTTTTTCTTTCATAACTTTTAATGTTTTTAATTAAAATAAGATTTTTTGATGTTCTTTGATGTAGAATTTAATATAACACAAAAAAGTATTACTAAGTTTTTTCAAAAAACCTAATAATTTTCGAGATATATAGGGTCAAACAAAAAGTTTGTAAATATAAATTTGATCTTAGTTTTTCTGTCATAACTTTTAAAGTTTTTAAATAAAATGAGGTTTTTAACGTTTTTTGATGTAAAATTTAATGTAACATAAAAAAGCATACCTGAGTTTTTTCAAAAAAACTGATAATTTTCGAGATATATAGGATCAAACAAAAAGTTTGTAAATATAAATTTGATCTGAGTTTTTCTGTCATAACTTTTAAAGTTTTAAATTAAAATAAGATTTTTTAACGTTTTTTGATGTAAAATTTAATTTTAGATAAAAAAGTATTCCTGAGTTTTTTCAAAAAAACTGACACTTTTCGAAATATACAGGGTCAAACAAAAAGTTTGTAAATATAAATTTAATCTCAGTTTTTCGGTCATAACTTTTAACGGTTTTAATTAAAATAAGATTTTTTGATGCAGAATTTAATATTACACAAAAAAGTATTCTTAAGTTTTTTTAAAGAAACTAATACTTTTCGAGATATATAGGGTCAAGCAAAAAGTTTGTAAATATAAATTTGATCTCAGTTTTTCTTTCATAACTTTTAAAGTTTTTAATTAAAATGAGATTTTTTAATGTTTTTTAATGTAAAATTTAATTTTACACAAAAAAGTATTCTTAAGTTTTTTTAAAGAATCCAATACTTTTCAAGATATATAGGGTCAAACAAAAAGTTTGTAAATATAAATTTGATCTCAGTTTTTCTGTCATAACTTTTTAGGTTTTTAATTAAAATGAGATTTTTTGGGGTTTTTTCATGTAAAATCTAAATTTTACATAAAAAAGTATTCTTGGGTTTTTTCAAAAAACCTGACACTTTTCGAGATATATAGGGTCAAACAAAAAGTTTTTAAATATAAATTTAATCTCAGTTTTTCTGTCATAAATTTTAACGTTTTTATTTAAAATAAGATTTTTTGATGTTTTTTGATGTAGAATTTAATATTACACAAAAAAGTATTCCTAAGTTTTTTCAAAAAAACTGATACTTTTCGAGATATATAGGGTCAAACAAAAAGTTTGTAAATATAAATTTGATCTTAGTTTTTCTGTCATAACTTTTAAAGTTTTTAATTAAAATAAGATTTTTTAATGTTTTTTGATGCAAAATTTAATTTTACATAAAAAAGTATTCCTGAGTTTTTTCAAAAAAACTGATACTTTTCGAGGTATACAGGGTCAAACAAAAAGTTTGTAAATATAAATTTAATCTCAGTTTTTCTGTCATAACTTTTAACGTTTTTAATTAAAATAAGATTTTTTGATGTGGAATTTAATATTACACAAAAAAGTATTCTTGAGTTTTTTCAAAAAAAATAATACATTTCGAGATATATAGGGTCAAACAATAAGTTTGTAAATATAAATTTGATCTCAGTTTTTCTGTCATAACTTTTAAAGTTTTTGATTAAATGAGATTTTTTGATGTTTTTTGATGTAGAATTTAATATTACACAAAAAAGTATTCTTAAGTTTTTTTAAAGAAACTAATACTTTTCGAGATATATAGGGTCAAACAAAAAGTTTGTAAATATAAATTTAATCTCAGTTTTTCTGTCATAACTTTTAAAGTTTTTAATTAAAATAAGATTTTTTGGAGTTTTTTGATGTAAAATTTAATTTTACACAAAAAAGTACTCTTAAGTTTTTTTAAAGAATCTAATACTTTTCAAGATTATATAGGGTCAAACAAAAAGTTTGTAAATATAAATTTGATCTCAGTTTTTCTGTCATAACTTTTAAAGTTTATAATTAAAATAAGATTTTTTGGGTTTTTTTTATGTAAAATTTTATTTTACATAAAAAAGTATTCTTGAGTTTTTTCAAAAAACTGATACTTTTCAAGATTATATAGGGTCAAACAAAAAGTTTGTAAATATAAATTTAATCTCAGTTTTTCTGTCATAACTTTTAACGTTTTTAATTAAAATCGGATTTTTTGATGTTTTTTGATGTAGAATTTAATATTACACAAAAAAATAATCCTAAGTTTTTTCAAAAAAACTAATACTTTTCGAGATATATAGGGTCAAACAAAAAGTTTTATAAATATAAATTTGATCTTAGTTTTTCTGCCATAACTTTTAAAGGTTTTAATTAAATTGAAATTTTTTAAAGTTTTTTGATGTAAAATTTAATTTTACATAAATAAGTATTAATAAGTATTCTTGAGTTTTTTCGAAAGAACTAATACTTTTCGAGATATACAGGGTCAAACAAAAAGTTTGTAAATATAAATTTAATCTCAGTTTTTCTTTCATAACTTTTAATGTTTTTAATTAAAATAAGATTTTTTGATGTTCTTTGATGTAGAATTTATTATTACACAAAAAAGTATTACTAAGTTTTTTCAAAAAACCTAATAATTTTCGAGATATATAGGGTCAAACAAAAGTTTGTAAATATAAATTTGATCTTAGTTTTTCTGTCATAACTTTTAAAGTTTTTAATTAAAATGAGGTTTTTAACGTTTTTTGATGTAAAATTTAATGTAACATAAGAAAGTATACCTGAGATTTTTCAAAAAAACTGATACTTTTCGAGATATATAGGGTCAAACAAAAAGTTTGTAAATATAAATTTGATCTGAGTTTTTCTATCATAACTTTTAAAGTTTTAAATTAAAATGAGATTTTTTAACGTTTTTTGATGTAAAATTTAATTTTAGATAAAAAAGTATTCCTGAGTTTTTTCAAAAAAACTGATACTTTTCAAAATATACAGGGTCAAACAAAAAGTTTGTAAATATAAATTTAATCTCAGTTTTTCTGTCATAACTTTTAACGGTTTTAATTAAAATAAGATTTTTTGATGCAGAATTTAATATTACACAAAAAAGTATTCTTAAGTTTTTTTAAAGAAACTAATACTTTTCGAGATATATAGGGTCAAGCAAAAAGTTTGTAAATATAAATTTTATCTCAGTTTTTCTGTCATAACTTTTAAAGTTTTAAATTAAAATGAGATTTTTTAATGTTTTTTAATGTAAAATTTAATTTTACATAAAAAAGTATTCCCGAGTTTTTTCAAAAAAACTGATACTTTTCGAGGTATACAGGGTCAAACAAAAATTTTGTAAATATAAATTTAATCTCAGTTTTTCTGTCATAACTTTTAACGTTTTTAATTAAAATAAGATTTTTTGATGTAGAATTTAATATTACACAAAAAAGTATTTCTAAGTTTTTTTAAAGAAACTAATACTTTTTGAGATATCTAGGGTCAAACAAAAAGTTTGTAAATATAAATTTAATCTCAGTTTTTCTGTCATAACTTTTAACGGTTTTTATTAAAATAAGATTTTTTGGGGTTTTTTGATGTAAAATTTAATTTTACACAAAAAAGTATTCTGAAGTTTTTTTAAAGAATCTAATACTTTTCAAGATTATATAGGGTCAAACAAAAAGTTTGTAAATATAAATTTGATCTCAGTTTTTCTGTCATAACTTTTAAAGTTTTTAATTAAATGAGATTTTTTGATGTTTTTTGATGTAGAATTTAATATTACACAAAAAAGTATTCTTAAGTTTTTTTAATGAAACTAATACTTTTCGAGATATATAGGGTCAAACAAAAAGTTTGTAAATATAAATTTAATCTCAGTTTTTTTGTCATAACTTTTAAAGTTTTTAATTAAAATAAGATTTTTTGGGGTTTTTTGATGTAAAATTTAATTTTACACAAAAAAGTATTCTTAAGTTTTTTTAAAGAATCTAATACTTTTCAAGATTATATAGGTTCAAACAAAAAGTTTGTAAATATAAATTTGATCTCAGTTTTTCTGTCATAACTTTTAAAGTTTATAATTAAAATAAGATTTTTTGGGTTTTTTTCATGTAAAATTTTATTTTACATAAAAAAGTATTCCTGAGTTTTTTCAAAAAACTGATACTTTTCGAGATATATAGGGTCAAACAAAAAATTTGTAAATATAAATTTAATCTCAGTTTTTCTATCATAACTTTTAAAGTTTTAAATTAAAATGAGATTTTTTAACGTTTTTTGATGTAAAATTTAATTTTAGATAAAAAAGTATTCCTGAGTTTTTTCAAAAAAACTGATACTTTTCGAAATATACAGGGTCAAACAAAAAGTTTGTAAATATAAATTTAATCTCAGTTTTTCTGTCATAACTTTTAACGGTTTTAATTAAAATAAGATTTTTTGATGCAGAATTTAATATTACACAAAAAAGTATTCTTAAGTTTTTTTAAAGAAACTAATACTTTTCGAGATATATAGGGTCAAGCAAAAAGTTTGTAAATATAAATTTTATCTCAGTTTTTCTGTCATAACTTTTAAAGTTTTTAATTAAAATGAGATTTTTTAATGTTTTTTAATGTAAAATTTAATTTTACACAAAAAAGTATTCTTAAGTTTTTTTAAAGAATCTAATACTTTTCAAGATTATATAGGTTCAAACAAAAAGTTTGTAAATATAAATTTGATCTCAGTTTTTCTGTCATAACTTTTAAAGTTTATAATTAAAATAAGATTTTTTGGGTTTTTTTCATGTAAAATTTTATTTTACATAAAAAAGTATTCTTGAGTTTTTTCAAAAAACTGATACTTTTCGAGATATATAGGGTCAAACAAAAAATTTGTAAATATAAATTTAATCTCAGTTTTTCTATCATAACTTTTAAAACTTTAAATTAAAATGAGATTTTTTAACGTTTTTTGATGTAAAATTTAATTTTAGATAAAAAAGTATTCCTGAGTTTTTTCAAAAAAACTGATACTTTTCGAAATATACAGGGTCAAACAAAAAGTTTGTAAATATAAATTTAATCTCAGTTTTTCTGTCATAACTTTTAACGGTTTTAATTAAAATAAGATTTTTTGATGCAGAATTTAATATTACACAAAAAAGTATTCTTAAGTTTTTTTAAAGAAACTAATACTTTTCGAGATATATAGGGTCAAACAAAAAGTTTGTAAATATGAATTTGATCTTAGTTTTTCTGTCATAGCTTTTAAAGTTTTTAATTAAAATAAGATTTATTAATGTTTTTTGATGTAAAATTTAATTTTACATAAAAAAGTATTCCCGAGTTTTTTCAAAAAAACTGATACTTTTCGAGGTATACAGGGTCAAACAAAAATTTTGTAAATATAAATTTAATCTCAGTTTTTCTGTCATAACTTTTAACGTTTTTAATTAAAATAAGATTTTTTGATGTAGAATTTAATATTACACAAAAAAGTATTCTTGAGTTTTTTCAAAAAAACTAATACTTTTCGAGATATATAGGGTCAAACAAAAAGTTTGTAAATATAAATTTGATCTCAGTTTTTCTGTCATAACTTTTAAAGTTTTTGATTAAATGAGATTTTTTGATGTTTTTTGATGTAGAATTTAATATTACACAAAAAAGTATTTCTAAGTTTTTTTAAAAAAACTAATACTTTTTGAGATATATAGGGTCAAACAAAAAGTTTGTAAATATAAATTTAATCTCAGTTTTTCTGTCATAACTTCTAAAGTTTTTAATTAAAATAAGATTTTTTGGGGTTTTTTGATGTAAAATTTAATTTTACACAAAAAAGTATTCTTAAGGTTTTTTAAAGAATCTAATACTTTTCAACATTATATAGGGTCAAACAAAAAGTTTGTAAATATAAATTTGATCTCAGTTTTTCTGTCATAACTTTTAAAGTTTATAATTAAAATAAGATTTTTTGGGGTTTTTTGATGTAAAATTTAATTTTACACAAAAAAGTATTTTTAAGTTTTTTTAAAGAATCTAATACTTTTCAAGATTATATAGGGTCAAACAAAAAGTTTGTAAATATAAATTTGATCTCAGTTTTTCTGTCATAACTTTTAAAGTTTATAATTAAAATAAGATTTGTTGGGTTTTTTTTATGTAAAATTTTATTTTACATAAAAAAGTATTCTTGAGTTTTTTCAAAAAACTGATATTTTTCGAGATATATAGGGTCAAACAAAAAGTTTGTAAATATAAATTTAATCTCAGTTTTTCTGTCATAACTTTTAACGTTTTTAATTAAAATCGGATTTTTTGATGTTTTTTGATGTAGAATTTAATATTACACAAAAAAGTAATTTTAAGTTTTTTCAAAAAAACTAATACTTTTCGAGATATATAGGGTCAAACAAAAAGTTTGTAAATATAAATTTGATCTTAGTTTTTCTGCCATAACTTTTAAAGGTTTTAATTAAATTGAAATTTTTTAATGGTTTTTGATGTAAAATTTAATTTTACATAAATAAGTATTCTTAAGTTTTTTCGAAAGAACTAATACTTTTCGAGATATACAGGGTCAAACAAAAAGTTTGTAAATATAAATTTAATCTCAGTTTTTCTTTCATAACTTTTAATGTTTTTAATTAAAATGAGATTTTTTAATGTTCTTTGATGTAGAATTTATTATTACACAAAAAAGTATTACTAAGTTTTTTTAAAAAACCTAATAATTTTCGAGATATATAGGGTCAAACAAAAAGTTTTTAAATATAAATTTGATCTTAGTTTTTCTGTCATAACTTTTAAAGTTTTTAATTAAAATGAGGTTTTTAAAGTTTTTTGATGTAAAATTTAATGTAACATAAAAAAGTATACCTGAGATTTTTCAAAAAAACTGATACTTTTCGAGATATATAGGGTCAAACAAAAAGTTTGTAAATATAAATTTGATCTGAGTTTTTCTATCATAACTTTTAAAGTTTTAAATTAAAATGAGATTTTTTAACGTTTTTTGATGTAAAATTTAATTTTAGATAAAAAAGTATTCCTGAGTTTTTTTAAAAAAACTGATACTTTTCAAAATATACAGGGTCAAACAAAAAGTTTGTAAATATAAATTTAATCTTAGTTTTTCTGTCATAACTTTTAACGGTTTTAATTAAAATAAGATTTTTTGATGCAGAATTTAATATTACACAAAAAAGTATTCTTAAGTTTTTTTAAAGAAACTAATACTTTTCGAGATATATAGGGTCAAGCAAAAAGTTTGTAAATATAAATTTTATCTCAGTTTTTCTGTCATAACTTTTAAAGTTTTTAATTAAAATGAGATTTTTTAATGTTTTTTAATGTAAAATTTAATTTTACACAAAAAAGTATTCTTAAGTTTTTTTAAAGAATCTAATACTTTTCAAGATATATAGGGTCAAACAAAAAGTTTGTAAATATAAATTTGATCTTAGTTTTTCTGTCATAACTTTTAAAGTTTTTAATTAATATAAGATTTTTTAATGTTTTTTGATGTAAAATTTAATTTTACATAAAAAAGTATTCCCGAGTTTTTTCAAAAAAACTGATACTTTTCGAGGTATACAGGGTCAAACAAAAATTTTGTAAATATAAATTTTATCTCAGTTTTTCTGTCATAACTTTTAACGTTTTTAATTAAAATAAGATTTTTTGATGTAGAATTTAATATTACACAAAAAAGTATTCTTGAGTTTTTTCAAAAAAACTAATACTTTTCGAGATATATAGGGTCAAACAAAAAGTTTGTAAATATAAATTTGATCTCAGTTTTTCTGTCATAACTTTTAAAGTTTTTGATTAAATGAGATTTTTTGATGTTTTTTTGATGTAGAGTTTAATATTACACAAAAAAGTATTTTTAAGTTTTTTTAAAGAAACTAATACTTTTTGAGATATATAGGGTCAAACAAAAAGTTTGTAAATATAAATTTAATCTCAGTTTTTCTGTCATAACTTTTAACGGTTTTTACTAAAATAAGATTTTTTGGGGTTTTTTGATGTAAAATTTAATTTTACACAAAAAAGTATTCTTAAGTTTTTTTAAAGAATCTAATACTTTTCAAGATTATATAGGGTCAAACAAAAAGTTTGTAAATATAAATTTGATCTCAGTTTTTCTGTCATAACTTTTAAAGTTTTTGATTAAATGAGATTTTTTAATGTTTTTTGATGTAGAATTTAATATTACACAAAAAAGTATTCTTAAGTTTTTTTAATGAAACTAATACTTTTCGAGATATATAGGGTCAAACAAAAAGTTTGTAAATATAAATTTAATCTCAGTTTTTCTGTCATAACTTTTAAAGTTTTTAATTAAAATGAGATTTTTTGGGGTTTTTTGATGTAAAATTTTATTTTACATAAAAAAGTATTCTTGAGTTTTTTCAAAAAACTGATACTTTTCGAGATATATAGGGTCAAAGAAAAAGTTTGTAAATATAAATTTAATCTCAGTTTTTCTGTCATAACTTTTAACGTTTTTAACTAAAACCGGATTTTTTGATGTTTTTTGATGTAGAATTTAATATTACACAAAAAAGTAATCCTAAGTTTTTTCAAAAAAACTAATACTTTTCGAGATATATAGGGTCAAACAAAAAGTTTGTAAATATAAATTTGATCTTAGTTTTTCTGCCATAACTTTTAAAGGTTTTAATTAAATTGAAATTTTTTAATGTTTTTTGATGTAAAATTTAATTCTACATAAATAAGTATTCTTGAGTTGTTTCGAAAGAACTAATACTTTTCGAGATATACAGGGTCAAACAAAAAGTTTGTAAATATAAATTTAATCTCAGTTTTTCTTTCATAACTTTTAATGTTTTTAATTAAAATAAGATTTTTTAATGTTCTTTGATGTAGAATTTAATATTACACAAAAAAGTATTACTAAGTTTTTTCAAAAAACCTAATAATTTTCGAGATATATAGGGTCAAACAAAAAGTTTGTAAATATAAATTTGATCTTAGTTTTTCTGTCATAACTTTTAAAGTTTTTAATTAAAATGAGGTTTTTAACGTTTTTTGATGTAAAATTTAATGTAACATAAAAAAGTATACCTGAGTTTTTTCAAAAAAACTGATACTTTTCGAGATATATAGGGTCAAACAAAAAGTTTGTAAATATAAATTTGATCTGAGTTTTTCTGTCATAACTTTTAAAGTTTTAAATTAAAATGAGATTTTTTAACGTTTTTTGATGTAAAATTTAATTCTAGATAAAAAAGTATTCCTGAGTTGTTTCAAAAAAACTGATACTTTTTGAAATATACAGGGTCAAACAAAAAGTTTGTAAATATAAATTTAATCTCAGTTTTTCTGTCATAACTTTTAACGGTTTTAATTAAAATAAGATTTTTTGATGCAGAATTTAATATTACACAAAAAAGTATTCTTAAGTTTTTTTAAAGACACTAATACTTTTCGAGATATATAGGGTCCAGCAAAAAGTTTGTAAATATAAATTTGATCTCAGTTTTTCTGTCATAACTTTTAAAGTTTTTAATTAAAATGAGATTTTTTAATGTTTTTTAATGTAAAATTTAATTTTACACAAAAAAGTATTCTTAAGTTTTTTTAAAGAATCTAATACTTTTCAAGATATATAGGGTCAAACAAAAAGTTTGTAAATATAAATTTGATCTGAGTTTTTCTATCATAACTTTTAAAGTTTTAAAATAAAATGAGATTTTTTAACGTTTTTTTATGTAAAATTTAATTTTAGATAAAAAAGTATTCCTGAGTTTTTTCAAAAAAACTGATACTTTTCGAAATATACAGGGTCAAACAAAAAGTTTGTAAATATAAATTTAATCTCAGTTTTTCTGTCATAACTTTTAACGGTTTTTATTAAAATAAGATTTTTTGATGTTTTTTGATGTAGAATTTAATATTACACAAAAAAGTATTCTTAAGTTTTTTTAAAGAAACTAATACTTTTCGAGATATATAGGGTCAAACAAAAAGTTTGTAAATATAAATTTGATCTTAGTTTTTCTGTCATAACTTTTAAAGTTTTTAATTAAAATAAGATTTTTTAATGTTTTTTGATGTAAAATTTAATTTTACATAAAAAAGTATTCCCGAGTTTTTTCAAAAAAACTGATACTTTTCGAGGTATACAGGGTCAAACAAAAATTTTGTAAATATAAATTTAATCTCAATTTTTCTGTCATAACTTTTAACGTTTTTAATTAAAATAAGATTTTTGATGTAGAATTTAATATTACACAAAAAAGTATTCTTGAGTTTTTTCAAAAAAACTAATACTTTTCGAGATATATAGGGTCAAACAAAAAGTTTGTAAATATAAATTTGATCTCAGTTTTTCTGTCATAACTTTTAAAGTTTTTGATTAAATGCGATTTTTTGATGTTTTTTGATGTAGAATTTAATATTACACAAAAAAGTATTCCTAAGTTTTTTTAAAGAAACTAATACTTTTTGAGATATATAGGGTCAAACAAAAAGTTTGTAAATATAAATTTAATCTCAGTTTTTCTGTCATAACTTTTAACGGTTTTTATTAAAATAAGATTTTTTGATGTTTTTTGATGTAGAATTTAATATTACACAAAAAAGTATTCTTAAGTTTTTTTAAAGAAACTAATACTTTTCGAGATATATAGGGTCAAACAAAAAGTTTGTAAATATAAATTTAATCTCAGTTTTTCTGTCATAACTTTTAAAGTTTTTAATTAAAATAAGATTTTTTGGGGTTTTTGATGTAAAATTTAATTTTACACAAAAAAGTATTCTTAAGTTTTTTTAAAGAATCTAATACTTTTCAAGATTATATAGGGTCAAACAAAAAGTTTGTAAATATAAATTTGATCTCAGTTTTTCTGTCATAACTTTTAAAGTTTATAATTAAAATGAGATTTTTTGGGTTTTTTTCATGTAAAATTTTATTTTACATAAAAAAGTATTCTTGAGTTTTTTCAAAAAACTAATACTTTTCGAGATATATAGGGTCAAACAAAAAGTTTGTAAATATAAATTTAATCTCAGTTTTTCTGTCATAACTTTTAACGTTTTTAATTAAAATCGGATTTTTTGATGTTTTTTGATGTAGAATTTAATATTACACAAAAAAGTAATCCTAAGTTTTTTTAAAAAAATTAATACTTTTCGAGATATATAGGGTCAAACAAAAAGTTTGTAAATATAAATTTGATCTTAGTTTTTCTGCCATAACTTTTAAAGGTTTTAATTAAATTAAAATTTTTTAATGTTTTTTAATGTAAAATTTAATTTTACATAAATAAGTATTCTTAAGTTTTTTCGAAAGAACCAATACTTTTTGAGATATACAGGGTCAAACAAAAAGTTTGTAAATATAAATTTAATCTCAGTTTTTCTTTCATAACTTTTAATGTTTTTAATTAAAATAAGATTTTTTGATGTTCTTTGATGTAGAATTTAATATAACACAAAAAAGTATTACTAAGTTTTTTCAAAAAACCTAATAATTTTCAAGATATATAGAGTCAAACAAAAAGTTTGTAAATATAAATTTGATCTTAGTTTTTCTGTCATAACTTTTAAAGTTTTTAAATAAAATGAGGTTTTTAACGTTTTTTGATGTAAAATTTAATGTAACATAAAAAAGTATACCTGAGTTTTTTCAAAAAAAATGATAATTTTCGAGATATATAGGATCAAACAAAAAGTTTGTAAATATAAATTTGATCTGAGTTTTTCTGTCATAACTTTTAAAGTTTTAAATTAAAATAAGATTTTTTAACGTTTTTTGATGTAAAATTTAATTTTAGATAAAAAAGTATTCCTGAGTTTTTTCAAAAAAACTGACACTTTTCGAAATATACAGGGTCAAACAAAAAGTTTGTAAATATAAATTTAATCTCAGTTTTTCGGTCATAACTTTTAACGGTTTTAATTAAAATAAGATTTTTTGATGCAGAATTTAATATTACACAAAAAAGTATTCTTAAGTTTTTTTAAAGAAACTAATACTTTTCGAGATATATAGGGTCAAGCAAAAAGTTTGTAAATATAAATTTGATCTCAGTTTTTCTGTCATAACTTTTAAAGTTTTTAATTAAAATAAGATTTTTTAATGTTTTTTAATGTAAAATTTAATTTTACACAAAAAAGTATTCTTAAGTTTTTTTAAAGAATCCAATACTTTTCAAGATATATAGGGTCAAACAAAAAGTTTGTAAATATAAATTTGATCTCAGTTTTTCTGTCATAACTTTTTAGGTTTTTAATTAAAATGAGATTTTTTGGGGTTTTTTCATGTAAAATTTAATTTTACATAAAAAAGTATTCTTGGGTTTTTTCAAAAAACCTGACACTTTTCGAGATATATAGGGTCAAACAAAAAGTTTTTAAATATAAATTTAATCTCAGTTTTTCTGTCATAAATTTTAACGTTTTTATTTAAAATAAGATTTTTTGATGTTTTTTGATGTAGAATTTAATATTACACAAAAAAGTATCTCTAAGTTTTTTCAAAAAAACTGATACTTTTCGAGATATATAGGGTCAAACAAAAAGTTTGTAAATATAAATTTGATCTTAGTTTTTCTGTCATAACTTTTAAAGTTTTTAATTAAAATAAGATTTTTTAATGTTTTTTGATGTAAAATTTAATTTTACATAAAAAAGTATTCTTGAGTTTTTTCAAAAAAACTGATACTTTTCGAGGTATACAGGGTCAAACAAAAAGTTTGTAAATATAAATTTAATCTCAGTTTTTCTGTCATAACTTTTAACGTTTTTAATTAAAATAAGATTTTTTGATGTGGAATTTAATATTACACAAAAAAGTATTCTTGAGTTTTTTCAAAAAAAATAATACATTTCGAGATATATAGGGTCAAACAATAAGTTTGTAAATATAAATTTGATCTCAGTTTTTCTGTCATAACTTTTAAAGTTTTTGATTAAATGAGATTTTTTGATGTTTTTTGATGTAGAATTTAATATTACACAAAAAAGTATTCTTAAGTTTTTTTAAAGAAACTAATACTTTTCGAGATATATAGGGTCAAACAAAAAGTTTGTAAATATAAATTTAATCTCAGTTTTTCTGTCATAACTTTTAAAGTTTTTAATTAAAATAAGATTTTTTGGAGTTTTTTGATGTAAAATTTAATTTTACACAAAAAAGTACTCTTAAGTTTTTTTAAAGAATCTAATACTTTTCAAGATTATATAGGGTCAAACAAAAAGTTTGTAAATATAAATTTGATCTCAGTTTTTCTGTCATAACTTTTAAAGTTTATAATTAAAATAAGATTTTTTGGGTTTTTTTTATGTAAAATTTTATTTTACATAAAAAAGTATTCTTGAGTTTTTTCAAAAAACTGATACTATTCAAGATTATATAGGGTCAAACAAAAAGTTTGTAAATATAAATTTAATCTCAGTTTTTCTGTCATAACTTTTAACGTTTTTAATTAAAATCGGATTTTTTGATGTTTGTTGATGTAGAATTTAATATTACACAAAAAAATAATCCTAAGTTTTTTCAAAAAAACTAATACTTTTCGAGATATATAGGGTCAAACAAAAAGTTTTATAAATATAAATTTGATCTTAGTTTTTCTGCCATAACTTTTAAAGGTTTTAATTAAATTGAAATTTTTTAAAGTTTTTTGATGTAAAATTTAATTTTACATAAATAAGTATTCTTGAGTTTTTTCAAAAGAACTAATACTTTTCGAGATATACAGGGTCAAACAAAAAGTTTGTAAATATAAATTTAATCTCAGTTTTTCTTTCATAACTTTTAATGTTTTTAATTAAAATAAGATTTTTTGATGTTCTTTGATGTAGAATTTATTATTACACAAAAAAGTATTACTAAGTTTTTTCAAAAAACCTAATAATTTTCGAGATATATAGGGTCAAACAAAAGTTTGTAAATATAAATTTGATCTTAGTTTTTCTGTCATAACTTTTAAAGTTTTTAATTAAAATGAGGTTTTTAACGTTTTTTGATGTAAAATTTAATGTAACATAAAAAAGTATACCTGAGATTTTTCAAAAAAACTGATACTTTTTGAGATATATAGGGTCAAACAAAAAGTTTGTAAATATAAATTTGATCTGAGTTTTTCTATCATAACTTTTAAAGTTTTAAATTAAAATGAGATTTTTTAACGTTTTTTGATGTAAAATTTAATTTTAGATAAAAAAGTATTCCTGAGTTTTTTCAAAAAAACTGATACTTTTCAAAATATACAGGGTCAAACAAAAAGTTTGTAAATATAAATTTAATCTCAGTTTTTCTGTCATAACTTTTAACGGTTTTAATTAAAATAAGATTTTTTGATGCAGAATTTAATATTACACAAAAAAGTATTCTTAAGTTTTTTTAAAGAAACTAATACTTTTCGAGATATATAGGGTCAAGCAAAAAGTTTGTAAATATAAATTTTATCTCAGTTTTTCTGTCATAACTTTTAAAGTTTTAAATTAAAATGAGATTTTTTAATGTTTTTTAATGTAAAATTTAATTTTACATAAAAAAGTATTCCCGAGTTTTTTCAAAAAAACTGATACTTTTCGAGGTATACAGGGTCAAACAAAAATTTTGTAAATATAAATTTAATCTCAGTTTTTCTGTCATAACTTTTAACGTTTTTAATTAAAATAAGATTTTTTGATGTAGAATTTAATATTACACAAAAAAGTATTTCTAAGTTTTTTTAAAGAAACTAATACTTTTTGAGATATCTAGGGTCAAACAAAAAGTTTGTAAATATAAATTTAATCTCAGTTTTTCTGTGATAACTTTTAACGGTTTTTATTAAAATAAGATTTTTTGGGGTTTTTTGATGTAAAATTTAATTTTACACAAAAAAGTATTCTTAAGTTTTTTTAAAGAATCTAATACTTTTCAAGATTATATAGGGTCAAACAAAAAGTTTGTAAATATAAATTTGATCTCAGTTTTTCTGTCATAACTTTTAAAGTTTTTGATTAAATGAGATTTTTTGATGTTTTTTGATGTAGAATTTAATATTACACAAAAAAGTATTCTTAAGTTTTTTTAATGAAACTAATACTTTTCGAGATATATAGGGTCAAACAAAAAGTTTGTAAATATAAATTTAATCTCAGTTTTTTTGTCATAACTTTTAAAGTTTTTAATTAAAATGAGATTTTTTGGGGTTTTTTGATGTAAAATTTAATTTTACACAAAAAAGTATTCTTAAGTTTTTTTAAAGAATCTAATACTTTTCAAGATTATATAGGGTCAAACAAAAAGTTTGTAAATATAAATTTGATCTCAGTTTTTCTGTCATAACTTTTAAAGTTTATAATTAAAATAAGATTTTTTGAGTTTTTTTCATGTAAAATTTTATTTTACATAAAAAAGTATTCTTGAGTTTTTTCAAAAAACTGATACTTTTCGAGATATATAGGGTCAAACAAAAAATTTGTAAATATAAATTTAATCTCAGTTTTTCTGTCATAACTTTTAACGTTTTAAATTAAAATCGGATTTTTTAATGTTTTTTGATGTAGAATTTAATTACTAAGTTTTTTCAAAAAACCTAATAATTTTCGAGATATATAGGGTCAAACAAAAAGTTTGTAAATATAAATTTGATCTTAGTTTTTCTGTCATAACTTTTAAAGTTTTTAATTAAAATGAGGTTTTTAACGTTTTTTGATGTAAAATTTAATGTAACATAAAAAAGTATACCTGAGATTTTTCAAAAAAACTGATACTTTTCGAGATATATAGGGTCAAACAAAAAGTTTGTAAATATAAATTTGATCTGAGTTTTTCTATCATAACTTTTAAAGTTTTAAATTAAAATGAGATTTTTTAACGTTTTTTGATGTAAAATTTAATTTTAGATAAAAAAGTATTCCTGAGTTTTTTCAAAAAAACTGATACTTTTCGAAATATACAGGGTCAAACAAAAAGTTTGTAAATATAAATTTAATCTCAGTTTTTCTGTCATAACTTTTAACGGTTTTAATTAAAATAAGATTTTTTGATGCAGAATTTAATATTACACAAAAAAGTATTCTTAAGTTTTTTTAAAGAAACTAATACTTTTCGAGATATATAGGGTCAAGCAAAAAGTTTGTAAATATAAATTTTATCTCAGTTTTTCTGTCATAACTTTTAAAGTTTTTAATTAAAATGAGATTTTTTAATGTTTTTTAATGTAAAATTTAATTTTACACAAAAAAGTATTCTTAAGTTTTTTTAAAGAATCTAATACTTTTCAAGATATATAGGGTCAAACAAAAAGTTTGTAAATATGAATTTGATCTTAGTTTTTCTGTCATAACTTTTAAAGTTTTTAATTAAAATAAGATTTATTAATGTTTTTTGATGTAAAATTTAATTTTACATAAAAAAGTATTCCCAAGTTTTTTCAAAAAAACTGATACTTTTCGAGGTATACAGGGTCAAACAAAAATTTTGTAAATATAAATTTAATCTCAGTTTTTCTGTCATAACTTTTAACGTTTTTAATTAAAATAAGATTTTTTGATGTAGAATTTAATATTACACAAAAAAGTATTCCTGAGTTTTTTCAAAAAAACTAATACTTTTCGAGATATATAGGGTCAAACAAAAAGTTTGTAAATATAAATTTGATCTCAGTTTTTCTGTCATAACTTTTAAAGTTTTTGATTAAATGAGATTTTTTGATGTTTTTTGATGTAGAATTTAATATTACACAAAAAAGTATTTCTAAGTTTTTTTAAAGAAACTAATACTTTTTGAGATATATAGGGTCAAACAAAAAGTTTGTAAATATAAATTTAATCTCAGTTTTTCTGTCATAACTTCTAAAGTTTTTAATTAAAATAAGATTTTTTGGGGTTTTTTGATGTAAAATTTAATTTTACACAAAAAAGTATTCTTAAGTTTTTTTAAAGAATCTAATACTTTTCAACATTATATAGGGTCAAACAAAAAGTTTGTAAATATAAATTTGATCTCAGTTTTTCTGTCATAACTTTTAAAGTTTATAATTAAAATAAGATTTTTTGGGGTTTTTTGATGTAAAATTTAATTTTACACAAAAAAGTATTCTTAAGTTTTTTTAAAGAATCTAATACTTTTCAAGATTATATAGGGTCAAACAAAAAGTTTGTAAATATAAATTTGATCTCAGTTTTTCTGTCATAACTTTTAAAGTTTATAATTAAAATGAGATTTTTTGGGTTTTTTTTATGTAAAATTTTATTTTACATAAAAAAGTATTCTTGAGTTTTTTCAAAAAACTGATATTTTTCGAGATATATAGGGTCAAACAAAAAGTTTGTAAATATAAATTTAATCTCAGTTTTTCTGTCATAACTTTTAACGTTTTTAATTAAAATCGGATTTTTTGATATTTTTTGATGTAGAATTTAATATTACACAAAAAAGTAATTTTAAGTTTTTTCAAAAAAACTAATACTTTTCGAGATATATAGGGTCAAACAAAAAGTTTGTAAATATAAATTTGATCTTAGTTTTTCTGCCATAACTTTTAAAGGTTTTAATTAAATTGAAATTTTTTAATGGTTTTTGATGTAAAATTTAATTTTACATAAATAAGTATTCTTAAGTTTTTTCGAAAGAACTAATACTTTTCGAGATATACAGGGTCAAAAAAAAAGTTTGTAAATATAAATTTAATCTCAGTTTTTCTTTCATAACTTTTAATGTTTTTAATTAAAATGAGATTTTTTGATGTTCTTTGATGTAGAATTTATTATTACACAAAAAAGTATTACTAAGTTTTTTTAAAAAACCTAATAATTTTCGAGATATATAGGGTCAAACAAAAAGTTTTTAAATATAAATTTGATCTTAGTTTTTCTGTCATAACTTTTAACGGTTTTAATTAAAATAAGATTTTTTGATGCAGAATTTAATATTACACAAAAAAGTATTCTTAAGTTTTTTTAAAGAAACTAATACTTTTCGAGATATATAGGGTCAAGCAAAAAGTTTGTAAATATAAATTTTATCTCAGTTTTTCTGTCATAACTTTTAAAGTTTTTAATTAAAATGAGATTTTTTAATGTTTTTTAATGTAAAATTTAATTTTACACAAAAAAGTATTCTTAAGTTTTTTTAAAGAATCTAATACTTTTCAAGATATATAGGGTCAAACAAAAAGTTTGTAAATATAAATTTGATCTTAGTTTTTCTGTCATAACTTTTAAAGTTTTTAATTAATATAAGATTTTTTAATGTTTTTTGATGTAAAATTTAATTTTACATAAAAAAGTATTCACGAGTTTTTTCAAAAAAACTGATACTTTTCGAGGTATACAGGGTCAAACAAAAATTTTGTAAATATAAATTTTATCTCAGTTTTTCTTTCATAACTTTTAACGTTTTTAATTAAAATAAGATTTTTTGATGTAGAATTTAATATTACACAAAAAAGTATTCTTGAGTTTTTTCAAAAAAACTAATACTTTTCGAGATATATAGGGTCAAACAAAAAGTTTGTAAATATAAATTTGATCTCAGTTTTTCTGTCATAACTTTTAAAGTTTTTGACTAAATGAGATTTTTTGATGTTTTTTTGATGTAGAGTTTAATATTACACAAAAAAGTATTTTTAAGTTTTTTTAAAGAAACTAATACTTTTTGAGATATATAGGGTCAAACAAAAAGTTTGTAAATATAAATTTAATCTCAGTTTTTCTGTCATAACTTTTAACGGTTTTTACTAAAATAAGATTTTTTGGGGTTTTTTGATGTAAAATTTAATTTTACACAAAAAAGTATTCTTAAGTTTTTTTAAAGAATCTAATACTTTTCAAGATTATATAGGGTCAAACAAAAAGTTTGTAAATATAAATTTGATCTCAGTTTTTCTGTCATAACTTTTAAAGTTTTTGATTAAATGAGATTTTTTAATGTTTTTTGATGTAGAATTTAATATTACACAAAAAAGTATTCTTAAGTTTTTTTAATAAAACTAATACTTTTCGAGATATATAGGGTCAAACAAAAAGTTAGTAAATATAAATTTAATCTCAGTTTTTCTGTCATAACTTTTAAAGTTTTTAATTAAAATTAGATTTTTTGGGGTTTTTTGATGTAAAATTTTATTTTACATAAAAAAGTATTCTTGAGTTTTTTCAAAAAACTGATACTTTTCGAGATATATAGGGTCAAAGAAAAAGTTTGTAAATATAAATTTAATCTCAGTTTTTCTGTCATAACTTTTAACGTTTTTAACTAAAACCGGATTTTTTGATGTTTTTTGATGTAGAATTTAATATTACACAAAAAAGTAATCCTAAGTTTTTTCAAAAAAACTAATACTTTTCGAGATATATAGGGTCAAACAAAAAGTTTGTAAATATAAATTTGATCTTAGTTTTTCTGCCATAACTTTTAAAGGTTTTAATTAAATTGAAATTTTTTAATGTTTTTTGATGTAAAATTTAATTTTACATAAATAAGTATTCTTGAGTTGTTTCGAAAGAACTAATACTTTTCGAGATATACAGGGTCAAACAAAAAGTTTGTAAATATAAATTTAATCTCAGTTTTTCTTTCATAACTTTTAATGTTTTTAATTAAAATAAGATTTTTTAATGTTCTTTGATGTAGAATTTAATATTACACAAAAAAGTATTACTAAGTTTTTTCAAAAAACCTAATAATTTTCGAGATATATAGGGTCAAACAAAAAGTTTGTAAATATAAATTTGATCTTAGTTTTTCTGTCATAACTTTTAAAGTTTTTAATTAAAATGAGGTTTTTAACGTTTTTTGATGTAAAATTTAATGTAACATAAAAAAGTATACCTGAGTTTTTTCAAAAAAACTGATACTTTTCGAGATATATAGGGTCAAACAAAAAGTTTGTAAATATAAATTTGATCTGAGTTTTTCTGTCATAACTTTTAAAGTTTTAAATTAAAATGAGATTTTTTAACGTTTTTTGATGTAAAATTTAATTCTAGATAAAAAAGTATTCCTAAATTGTTTAAAAAAAACTGATACTTTTTGAAATATACAGGGTCAAACAAAAAGTTTGTAAATATAAATTTAATCTCAGTTTTTCTGTCATAACTTTTAACGTTTTTAATTAAAATAAGATTTTTTGATGTAGAATTTAATATTACACAAAAAAGTATTTTTGAGTTTTTTCTAAAAAAATAATACTTTTTAAGATATATAGGGTCAAACAAAAAGTTTGTAAATATAAATTTGATCTCAGTTTTTCTGTCATAACTTTTAAAGTTTTTGATTAAATCAGATTTTTTGATGTTTTTTGATGTAGAATTTAATATTACACAAAAAAGTATTCTTAAGTTTTTTTAAAGAAACTAATACTTTTCGAGATATATAGGGTCAAACAAAAAGTTTGTAAATATAAATTTAATCTCAGTTTTTCTGTCATAACTTTTAAAGTTTTTAATTAAAATGAGATTTTTTGGGGTTTTTTGATGTAAAGTTTAATTTTACACAAAAAAGTATTCTTAAGTTTTTTTAAAGAATCTAATACTTTTCAAGATTATATAGGGTCAAACAAAAAGTTTGTAAATATAAATTTGATCTCATTTTTTCTGTCATAACTTTTAAAGTTTATAATCAAAATGAGATTTTTTGGGGTTTTTTCATGTAAAATTTTATTTTACATAAAAAAGTATTCTTGAGTTTTTTCAAAAAACTGATACTTTTTGAGATATATAGGGTCAAACAAAAAGTTTGTAAATATAAATTTAATCTCAGTTTTTCTGTCATAACTTTTAACGTTTTTAATTAAAATCGGATTTTTTGATGTAGAATTTAATATTACACAAAAAAGTAATCCTAAGTTTTTTCAAAAAAACTAATACTTTTCGAGATATATAGGGTCAAACAAAAAGTTTGTAAATATAAATTTGATCTTAGTTTTTCTGTCATAACTTTTAAAGGTTTTAATTAAATTGAGATTTTTTAATGTTTTTTGATGTAGAATTTAATTTTACATAAATAAGTATTCCTGAGTTTTTTCGAAAGAACTAATACTTTTCGAGATATACAGGGTCAAACAAAAAGTTTGTAAATATAAATTTAATCTCAGTTTTTCTGTCATAACTTTTAACGTTTTTAATTAAAATAAGATTTTTTGCTGTAGAATTTAATATTACACAAAAAAGTATACTTGAGTTTTTTCAAAAAAACTAATACTTTTCGAGATATATAGGGTCAAACAAAAAGTTTGTAAATATAAATTTAATCTCAGTTTTTCTGTCATAACTTTTAACGTTTTTAATTAAAATAAGATTTTTTGATGTTTTTTATGTAGAACTTAATATTACACAAAAAAGTTTTCCTAAGTTTTTTCAAAAAAAGTAATAATTTTCGAGATATATAGGGTCAAACAAAAAGTTTGTAAATATAAATTTGATCTTAGTTTTTCTGTCATAACTTTTAAAGTTTTTAATTAAAATGAGATTTTGTAATGTTTTTTGATGTAAAATTTAATTTTACATAAATAAGTATTCTTGAGTTTTTTCAAAAGAACTGATACTTTTCGAGATATACAAGGTCAAACAAAAAGTTTGTAAATATAAATTTAATCTTAGTTTTTCTGTCATAACTTTTAACGGTTTTAATTAAAATAAGATTTTTTGATGTAGAATTTAATATTACACAAAAAAGTATTCTTGAGTTTTTTTTAAAAAACTAATACTTTTCGAGATATATAGGGTCAAACAAAAAGTTTGTAAATATCAATTTGATCTCAGTTTTTCTGTCATAACTTTTAAAGTTTTTTATTAAAATGAGATTATTTGGGGTTTTTTAATGTAAAATTTAATTTTACATAAAAAAATATTCCTGAGTTTTTTCAAAAAAACTTATACTTTTCGAGATATACAGGGTCAAACAAAAAGTTTGTGAATATAAATTTAATCTCAGTTTTTCTGTCATAACTTTTAACGGTTTTAATTAAAATAAGATTTTTTAATGTGGAATTTAATATTACACAAAAAAGTATTTTTGAGTTTTTTTAAAAATACTAATACTTTTCGAGATATATAGGGTCAAACAAAAAGTTTGTAAATATAAATTTGATCTCAGTTTTTCTGTCATAACTTTTAACGTTTTTAATTAAAATAAGATTTTTTTATGTTTTTTGATGTAAAATTTAATATAACACAAAAAAGTGTTCTTAAGTTTTTTTTGAAGAAACTAATACTTTTCGAGATATATAGGGTCAAACAAAAAGTTTGTAAATATAAATTTGATCTTAGTTTTTCTGTCATAACTTTTAAAGTGTTTAACTAAAATGAGATTTTTTAATGTTTTTTGATGTAAAATTTAATTTTACATAAATAAATATTCTTGAGTTTTTTCAAAAGAACTAATACTTTTCGAGATATACAGGGTCAAACAAAAAGTTTGTAAATATAAATTTGATCTCAGTTTTTCTGTCATAACTTTTAAAGTTTTTAATTAAAATAAGATTTTTTAATGTAGAATTTAATATTACACAAAAAAGTATTCCTGAGTTTTTTTAAAAAACTGATACTTTTCAAGATATACAGGGTCAAACAAAAAGTTTGTAAATATAAATTTAATCTCAGTTTTTCTGTCATAACTTTTAACGTTTTTAATTAAAATAAGATTTTTTGATGTTCTTGATGTAGAATTTAATATTACACAAAAAAGTATTCCTAAGTTTTTTCGAAAAAACTAATAATTTTCGAGATATATAGGGTCAAAAGAAAGTTTGTAAATATAAATTTGATCTCAGTTTTTCTGTCATAACTTTTAAAGTTTTTAATTAAAATGAGATTTTTTGGAATTTTTTTATGTAAAATTTAATTTTACATAAAAAATTATTCCAGAGTTTTTTCAAAAAAACTGATACTTTTCGAGATATATAGGGTCAAACAAAAAGTTTGTAAATATAAATTTAATCTCAGTTTTTCTGTCATAACTTTTAACGTTTTTAATTAAAATAAGATTTTTTTATGTAAAATTTAATATTACACAAAAAAGTATTCTTGAGTTTTTTCAAAAAAACTGATACTTTTCGAGATATACAGGGTCAAACAAAAAGTTTGTAAATATAAATTTAATCTCAGTTTTTCTGTCATAACTTTTAACGTTTTTAATTAAAATAAGATTTTTTGATGTTTTTTGATGTAGAATTTAATATTACACAAAAAAGTATTCCTAAGTTTTTTCAAAAAAACTAATAATTTTCGAGATATATAGGGTCAAACAAAAAGTTTGTAAATATAAATTTGATCTTAGTTTTTCTGTCATAACTTTTAAAGTTTTTAATCGAAATAAGATTTTGTAATGTTCTTTGATGTAAATTTTAACTTTACATAAATAAGTATTCCTGAGTTTTTTCAAAAGAACTGATACTTTTCGAGATATACAAGGTCAAACAAAAAGTTTGTAAATATAAATTTAATCTCAGTTTTTCTGTCATAAGTTTTAACGGTTTTAATTAAAATAAGATTTTTTAATGTAGAATTTAATATTACACAAAAAAGTATTCCTGAGTTTTTTCAAAAAAACTAATGGTTTTCGAGATATATAGGGTCAAACAAAAAGTTTGTAAATATAAATTTAATCTCAGTTTTTCTGTCATAAGTTTTAACGATTTTAATTAAAATAAGATTTTTTGATGTAGAATTTAATTTTACATAAAAAAGTATTTTTGAGTTTTTTCAAAAAAACTGATACTTTTCGAGATATACAGGGTCAAACAAAAAGTTTGTAAATATAAATTTAATCTCAGTTTTTCTGTCATAACTTTTAACGGTTTTAATTAAAATAAGATTTTTTGATGTTTTTTGATGTAGTATTTAATATTACACAAAAAAATATTCCTAAGTTTTTTTAAAGAAACTAATACTTTTCGAGATATATAGGGTCAAAAAAAAGTTTGTAAATATAAATTTGATCTCAGTTTTTCTGTCATAACTTTTAAAGTTTTTAATTAAAATGAGATTTTTTGGAATTTTTTTATGTAAAATTTAATTTTACATAAAAAAGTATTCTAGAGTTTTTTCAAAAAAACTGATACTTTTCGAGATATATAGGGTCAAACAAAAAGTTTGTAAATATAAATTTAATCTCAGTTTTTCTGTCATAACTTTTAACGTTTTTAATTAAAATAAGATTTTTTTATGTAGAATTTAATATTACACAAAAAAGTATTCTTGAGTTTTTTTAAAAAAACTAATACTTTTCGAGATATATAGGGTCAAACAAAAAGTTTGTAAATATAAATTTAATCTCAGTTTTTCTGTCATAACTTTTAACGTTTTTAATTAAAATAAGATTTTTTTATATAGAATTTAATATTACACAAAAAAGTATTCCTAAGTTTTTTCAAAAAAACTAATACTTTTTGAGATATATAGGGTCAAACAAAAAGTTTGTAAATATAAATTTGATCTCAGTTTTTCTGTCATAACTTTTAAAGTTTTTAATTAAAACAAGATTTTTTAATGTTTTTTGATGTAAAATTTAATTTTACATAAATAGGTACTCCTGAGTTTTTTTAAAAGAACTAAAACTTTTCGAGATATACAGGTTCAAACAAAAAGTTTGTAAATATAAATTTAATCTCAGTTTTTCTGTCATAACTTTTAACGTTTTTAATTAAAATAAGATTTTTTAATGTAGAATTTAATATTACACAAAAAAGTATTCTTAAGTTTTTTTAAAAAAACTGATACTTTTCGAGATATACAGGGTCAAACAAAAAGTTTGTAAATATAAATTTAATCTCAGTTTTTCTTTCATACCTTTTAATGTTTTTAATTAAAATAAGATTTTTTGATGTTCTTTGATGTAGAATTTAACATTACATAAAAAAGTATTCCTAAGTTTTTTCAAAAAACCTAATAATTTTCGAGATATATAGGGTCAAACAAAAAGTTTGTAAATATAATTTTGATCTTAGTTTTTCTGTCATAACTTTTAAAGTTTTTAATTAAAATAAGGTTTTTAACGTTTTTTAATGTAAAATTTAATCTTACATAAAGAAGTATACTTGAGTTTTTTCAAAAAAACTGATAATTTTCGAGATATATAGGGTCAAACAAAAAGTTTGTAAATATAAATTTGATCTTAGTTTTTCTGTCATAACTTTTAAAGTTTTTAATTAAAATGAGGTTTTTAACGTTTTTTAATGTAAAATTTAATGTTACATAAAAAAGTATATTTGAGTTTTTTCAAAAAAACTGATACTTTTCGAGATATATAGGGTCAAACAAAAAGTTTGAAAATATAAATTTGATCTGAGTTTTTCTGTCATAACTTTTAAAGTTTTAAATTAAAATGAGATTTTTTAACGTTTTTTGATGTAAAATTTAATTTTACATAAAAAAGTATTTCTGAGTTTTTTTAAAAAAACTGATACTTTTCGAGATATAGAGGGTCAAACAAAAACTTTGTAAATATAAATTTAATCTCATTTTTTCTGTCATAACTTTTAACGTTTTTAATTAAAATAAGATTTTTTAACGTTTTTTTAAAAAAGTATTCTAGAGTTTTTTCAAAAAAACTGATACTTTTCGAGATATACAGGGTCATACAAAAAGTTTGTAAATATAAATTTTATCTCAGTTTTTCTGTCATAACTTTTAACATTTTTAATTAAAATAAGATTTTTTGATGTAGAATTTTATATTACACAAAATAGTGTTTTAAAGTTTTTTCAAAAAAACTAATACTTTTCGAGATATATAGGGTCAAACAAAAAGTTTGTAAATATAAATTTGATCTTAGTTTTTCTGTTATAACTTTTAACGTTTTTTAATAAAAATAAGATTTTTTGATGTTTTTTTATGTAGAATTTAATATTACACAAAAAAGTGTTCCTAAGTTTTTTTAAAAGAACTGATACTTTTCGAGATATACAGGGTCAAACAAAAAGTTTGTAAATATAAATTTAATCTGTTTTTCTGTCATAACTTTTAAAGTTTTTTATTAAAATAAGATTTTTTAGAGTTTTTTTATGTAAAATTTAATTTTACATAAAAAAGTATTCCTGAGTTTTTTTAAAAAAGCTCATACTTTTCGAGATATACAGGGTCAAACAAAAAGTTTGTAAATATAAACTTGATCTCAGTTTTTCTGGCATAACTTTTAAAGTTTTTAATTAAAATTTAATTTTTTAGGGTTTTTTTATGTTAAATTTGATTTTACATAAAAAAGTTATCATCAGTTTTTTCAAAAAAACTGATACTTTTCGAAATATACAGGGTCAAACAAAAAGTTTGTAAATATAAATTTAATCTCAGTTTTTCTGTCGTAACTTTTAACGTTTTTAATTAAAATAAGATTTTTTGATGTTTATTGATGTATAATTCAATATTACACAAAAAAGTATTCTTAAGTTTTTTTAAAAAACTAATACTTTTCGAGATATATAGGGACAAACAAAAAGTTTGTAAATATAAATTTGATCTTAGTTTTTCTGACATAACTTTTAAGGGTTTTAATTAATATAAGATTTTTTGGGGTTTTTTGATGTAAAATTTAATTTTACACAAAAAAGTATTCTTAAGTTTTTTTAAAGAATTTAATACTTTTCGAAATTATATAGGGTCAAACAAAAAGTTTGTAAATATAAATTTGATCTCAGTTTTTCTGTCATAACTTTTAAAGTTTATAATTAAAATGAGATTTTTTGGGTTTTTTTTATGTAAAATTTTATTTTACATAAAAAAGTATTCTTGAGTTTTTTCAAAAAACTGATACTTTTCAAGATTATATAGGGTCAAACAAAAAGTTTGTAAATATAAATTTAATCTCAGTTTTTCTGTCATAACTTTTAACGTTTTTAATTAAAATCGGATTTTTTTATGTTTTTTGATGTAGAATTTAATATTACACAAAAAAATAATCCTAAGTTTTTTCAAAAAAACTAATACTTTTCGAGATATATAGGGTCAAACAAAAAGTTTTATAAATATAAATTTGATCTTAGTTTTTCTGCCATAACTTTTAAAGGTTTTAATTAAATTGAAATTTTTTAATGTTTTTTGATGTAAAATTTAATTTTACATAAATAAGTATTCTTGAGTTTTTTCGAAAGAACTAATACTTTTCGAGATATACAGGGTCAAACAAAAAGTTTGTAAATATAAATTTAATCTCAGTTTTTCTGTCATAACTTTTAACGGTTTTAATTAAAATAAGATTTTTTGATGCAGAATTTAATATTACACAAAAAAGTATTCTTAAGTTTTTTTAAAGAAACTAATACTTTTCGAGATATATAGGGTCAAGCAAAAAGTTTGTAAATATAAATTTTATCTCAGTTTTTCTGTCATAACTTTTAAAGTTTTTAATTAAAATGAGATTTTTTAATGTTTTTTAATGTAAAATTTAATTTTACACAAAAAAGTATTCTTAAGTTTTTTTAAAGAATCTTATACTTTTCAAGATATATAGGGTCAAACAAAAAGTTTGTAAATATGAATTTGATCTTAGTTTTTCTGTCATAACTTTTAACGTTTTTAATTAAAATAAGATTCTTTGATGTAGAATTTAATATTACACAAAAAAGTATTCTTGAGTTTTTTCAAAAAAACTAATACTTTTCGAGATATATAGGGTCAAACAAAAAGTTTGTAAATATAAATTTGATCTCAGTTTTTCTGTCATAACTTTTAAAGTTTTTGATTAAATGAGATTTTTTGATGTTTTTTGATGTAGAATTTAATATTACACAAAAAAGTATTTTTAAGTTTTTTTAAAGAAACTAATACTTTTTGAGATATATAGGGTCAAACAAAAAGTTTGTAAATATAAATTTAATCTCAGTTTTTCTGTCATAACTTTTAACGGTTTTTATTAAAATAAGATTTTTTGGGTTTTTTTGATGTAAAATTTAATTTTACACAAAAAAGTATTCTTAAGTTTTTTTAAAGAATCTAATACTTTTCAAGATTATATAGGGTCAAACAAAAAGTTTGTAAATATAAATTTGATCTCAGTTTTTCTGTCATAACTTTTAAAGTTTTTGATTAAATAAGATTTTTTGATGTTTTTTGATGTAGAATTTAATATTACACAAAAAAGTATTCTTAAGTTTTTTTAATGAAACTAATACTTTTCGAGATATATAGGGTCAAACAAAAAGTTTGTAAATATAAATTTAATCTCAGTTTTTCTGTCATAACTTTTAAAGTTTTTAATTAAAATGAGATTTTTTGGGGTTTTTTGATGTAAAATTTAATTTTACACAAAAAAGTATTCTTAAGTTTTTTTAAAGAATCTAATACTTTTCAAGATTATATAGGGTCAAACAAAAAGTTTGTAAATAAAAATTTGATCTCAGTTTTTCTGTCATAACTTTTAACGTTTTTAATTAAAATCGGATTTTTTGATGTAGAATTTAATATTACACAAAAAAGTAATCCTAAGTTTTTTCAAAAAAAAACAATACTTTTCGAGATATATAGGGTCAAACAAAAAGTTTGTAAATATAAATTTGATCTGAGTTTTTCTATCATAACTTTTAAAGTTTTAAATTAAAATGAGATTTTTTAACGTTTTTTGATGTAAAATTTAATTTTAGATAAAAAAGTATTCCTGAGTTTTTTCAAAAAAACTGATACTTTTCGAAATATACAGGGTCAAACAAAAAGTTTGTAAATATAAATTTAATCTCAGTTTTTCTGTCATAACTTTTAACGGTTTTAATTAAAATAAGATTTTTTGATGCAGAATTTAATATTACACAAAAAAGTATTCTTAAGTTTTTTTAAAGAAACTAATACTTTTCGAGATATATAGGGTCAAGCAAAAAGTTTGTAAATATAAATTTTATCTCAGTTTTTCTGTCATAACTTTTAAAGTTTTTAATTAAAATGAGATTTTTTAATGTTTTTTGATGTAAAATTTAATTTTACATAAAAAAGTATTCCCGAGTTTTTTCAAAAAAACTGATACTTTTCGAGGTATACAGGGCCAAACAAAAATTTTGTAAATATAAATTTAATCTCAGTTTTTCTGTCATAACTTTTAACGTTTTTAATGAAAATAAGATTTTTTGATGTAGAATTTAATATTACACAAAAAAGTATTCTTAAGTTTTTTCAAAAAAACCAATACTTTTCGAGATATATAGGGTCAAACAAAAAGTTTGTAAATATAAATTTGATCTCAGTTTTTCTGTCATTACTTTTAAAGTTTTTGATTAAATGAGATTTTTTGATGTTTTTTGATGTAGAATTTAATATTACACAAAAAAGTATTTCTAAGTTTTTTTAAAGAAACTAATACTTTTTGAGATATATAGGGTCAAACAAAAAGTTTGTAAATATAAATTTAATCTCAGTTTTTCTGTCATAACTTTTAACGGTTTTTATTAAAATAAGATTTTTTGGGGTTTTTTGATGTAAAATTTAATTTTACACAAAAAAGTATTCTTAAGTTTTTTTAAAGAATCTAATACTTTTCAAGATTATATAGGGTCAAACAAAAAGTTTGTAAATATAAATTTGATCTCAGTTTTTCTGTCATAACTTTTAAAGTTTTTGATTAAATAAGATTTTTTTATGTTTTTTGATGTAGAATTTAATATTACACAAAAAAGTATTCTTAAGTTTTTTTAATGAAACTAATACTTTTCGAGATATATAGGGTCAAACAAAAAGTTTGTAAATATAAATTTAATCTCAGTTTTTCTGTCATAACTTTTAAAGTTTTTAATTAAAATGAGATTTTTTGGGGTTTTTTGATGTAAAATTTAATTTTACACAAAAAAGTATTCTTAAGTTTTTTTAAAGAATCTAATACTTTTCAAGATTATATAGGGTCAAACAAAAAGGTTGTAAATATAAATTTGATCTCAGTTTTTCTGTCATAACTTTTAAAGTTTATAATTAAAATAAGATTTTTTGGGTTTTTTTCATGTAAAATTTTATTTTACATAAAAAAGTATTCTTGAGTTTTTTCAAAAAAATGATACTTTTCGAGATATATAGGGTCAAACAAAAAGTTTGTAAATATAAATTTAATCTCAGTTTTTCTGTCATAACTTTTAACGTTTTTAACTAAAACCGGATTTTTTGATGTTTTTTGATGTAGAATTTAATATTACACAAAAAAGTAATTCTAAGTTTTTTCAAAAAAACTAATACTTTTCGAGATATATAGGGTCAAACAACAAGTTTGTAAATATAAATTTGATCTTAGTTTTTCTGCCATAACTTTTAAAGGTTTTAATTAAATTGAAATTTTTTAATGTTTTTTGATGTAGAATTTAATTTTACATAAATAAGTAGTCTTGAGTTTTTTCGAAAGAACTAATACTTTTCGAGATATACAGGGTCAAACAAAAAGTTTGTAAATATAAATTTAATCTCAGTTTTTCTGTCATAACTTTTAACGTTTTTAACTAAAACCGGATTTTTTGATGTTTTTTGATGTAGAATTTAATATTATACAAAAAAGTATTCTTGAGTTTTTTCAAAAAAACTAATACTTTTCGAGATATACAAGGTCAAACAAAAAGTTTGTAAATATAAATTTAATCTCAGTTTTTCTGTCATAAGTTTTAACGGTTTTAATTAAAATAAGATTTTTTAATGTAGAATTTAATATTACACAAAAAAGTATTCCTGAGTTTTTTCAAAAAAACTAATGGTTTTCGAGATATATAGGGTCAAACAAAAAGTTTGTAAATATAAATTTAATCTCAGTTTTTCTGTCATAAGTTTTAACGATTTTAATTAAAATAAGATTTTTTGATGTAGAATTTAATTTTACATAAAAAAGTATTTTTGAGTTTTTTCAAAAAAACTGATACTTTTCGAGATATACAGGGTCAAACAAAAAGTTTGTAAATATAAATTTAATCTCAGTTTTTCTGTCATAACTTTTAACGGTTTTAATTAAAATAAGATTTTTTGATGTTTTTTGATGTAGTATTTAATATTACACAAAAAAATATTCCTAAGTTTTTTTAAAGAAACTAATACTTTTCGAGATATATAGGGTCAAAAAAAAGTTTGTAAATATAAATTTGATCTCAGTTTTTCTGTCATAACTTTTAAAGTTTTTAATTAAAATGAGATTTTTTGGAATTTTTTTATGTAAAATTTAATTTTACATAAAAAAGTATTCTAGAGTTTTTTCAAAAAAACTGATACTTTTCGAGATATATAGGGTCAAACAAAAAGTTTGTAAATATAAATTTAATCTCAGTTTTTCTGTCATAACTTTTAACGTTTTTAATTAAAATAAGATTTTTTTATGTAGAATTTAATATTACACAAAAAAGTATTCTTGAGTTTTTTTAAAAAAACTAATACTTTTCGAGATATATAGGGTCAAACAAAAAGTTTGTAAATATAAATTTAATCTCAGTTTTTCTGTCATAACTTTTAACGTTTTTAATTAAAATAAGATTTTTTTATATAGAATTTAATATTACACAAAAAAGTATTCCTAAGTTTTTTCAAAAAAACTAATACTTTTTGAGATATATAGGGTCAAACAAAAAGTTTGTAAATATAAATTTGATCTTAGTTTTTCTGTCATAACTTTTAAAGTTTTTAATTAAAACAAGATTTTTTAATGTTTTTTGATGTAAAATTTAATTTTACATAAATAGGTACTCCTGAGTTTTTTTAAAAGAACTAAAACTTTTCGAGATATACAGGTTCAAACAAAAAGTTTGTAAATATAAATTTAATCTCAGTTTTTCTGTCATAACTTTTAACGTTTTTAATTAAAATAAGATTTTTTAATGTAGAATTTAATATTACACAAAAAAGTATTCTTAAGTTTTTTTAAAAAAACTGATACTTTTCGAGATATACAGGGTCAAACAAAAAGTTTGTAAATATAAATTTAATCTCAGTTTTTCTTTCATACCTTTTAATGTTTTTAATTAAAATAAGATGTTTTGATGTTCTTTGATGTAGAATTTAACATTACATAAAAAAGTATTCTTAAGTTTTTTCAAAAAACCTAATAATTTTCGAGATATATAGGGTCAAACAAAAAGTTTGTAAATATAATTTTGATCTTAGTTTTTCTGTCATAACTTTTAAAGTTTTTAATTAAAATAAGGTTTTTAACGTTTTTTAATGTAAAATTTAATCTTACATAAAGAAGTATACTTGAGTTTTTTCAAAAAAACTGATAATTTTCGAGATATATAGGGTCAAACAAAAAGTTTGTAAATATAAATTTGATCTTAGTTTTTCTGTCATAACTTTTAAAGTTTTTAATTAAAATAAGGTTTTTAACGTTTTTTAATGTAAAATTTAATGTTACATAAAAAAGTATATTTGAGTTATTTCAAAAAAACTGATACTTTTCGAGATATATAGGGTCAAACAAAAAGTTTGTAAATATAAATTTGATCTGAGTTTTTCTGTCATAACTTTTAAAGTTTTAAATTAAAATGAGATTTTTTAACGTTTTTTGATGTAAAATTTAATTTTACATAAAAAAGTATTTTTGAGTTTTTTTAAAAAAACTGATACTTTTCGAGATATAGAGGGTCAAACAAAAACTTTGTAAATATAAATTTAATCTCATTTTTTCTGTCATAACTTTTAACGTTTTTAATTAAAATAAGATTTTTTAACGTTTTTTTAAAAAAGTATTCTAGAGTTTTTTCAAAAAAACTGATACTTTTCGAGATATACAGGGTCATACAAAAAGTTTGTAAATATAAATTTTATCTCAGTTTTTCTGTCATAACTTTTAACATTTTTAATTAAAATAAGATTTTTTGATGTAGAATTTTATATTACACAAAATAGTGTTTTAAAGTTTTTTCAAAAAAACTAATACTTTTCGAGATATATAGGGTCAAACAAAAAGTTTGTAAATATAAATTTGATCTTAGTTTTTCTGTTATAACTTTTAACGTTTTTTAATAAAAATAAGATTTTTTGATGTTTTTTTATGTAGAATTTAATATTACACAAAAAAGTGTTCCTAAGTTTTTTTAAAAGAACTGATACTTTTCGAGATATACAGGGTCAAACAAAAAGTTTGTAAATATAAATTTAATCTGTTTTTCTGTCATAACTTTTAAAGTTTTTTATTAAAATAAGATTTTTTAGAGTTTTTTTATGTAAAATTTAATTTTACATAAAAAAGTATTCTTGAGTTTTTTTAAAAAAGCTCATACTTTTCGAGATATACAGGGTCAAACAAAAAGTTTGTAAATATAAACTTGATCTCAGTTTTTCTGGCATAACTTTTAAAGTTTTTAATTAAAATTTAATTTTTTAGGGTTTTTTTATGTTAAATTTGATTTTACATAAAAAAGTTATCATCAGTTTTTTCAAAAAAACTGATACTTTTCGAAATATACAGGGTCAAACAAAAAGTTTGTAAATATAAATTTAATCTCAGTTTTTCTGTCGTAACTTTTAACGTTTTTAATTAAAATAAGATTTTTTGATGTTTATTGATGTATAATTCAATATTACACAAAAAAGTATTCTTAAGTTTTTTTAAAAAACTAATACTTTTCGAGATATATAGGGACAAACAAAAAGTTTGTAGATATAAATTTGATCTTAGTTTTTCTGACATAACTTTTAAGGGTTTTAATTAATATAAGATTTTTTGGGGTTTTTTGATGTAAAATTTAATTTTACACAAAAAAGTATTCTTAAGTTTTTTTAAAGAATCTAATACTTTTCGAAATTATATAGGGTCAAACAAAAAGTTTGTAAATATAAATTTAATCTCAGTTTTTCTGTCATAACTTTTAACGTTTTTAATTAAAATCGGATTTTTTTATGTTTTTTGATGTAGAATTTAATATTACACAAAAAAATAATCCTAAGTTTTTTCAAAAAAACTAATACTTTTCGAGATATATAGGGTCAAACAAAAAGTTTGTAAATATAAATTTAATCTCAGTTTTTCTGTCATAACTTTTAAAGTTTTTAATTAAAATGAGATTTTTTGGGGTTTTTTGATGTAAAATTTAATTTTACACAAAAAAGTATTCTTAAGTTTTTTTAAAGAATCTAATACTTTTCAAGATTATATAGGGTCAAACAAAAAGTTTGTAAATAAAAATTTGATCTCAGTTTTTCTGTCATAACTTTTAACGTTTTTAATTAAAATCGGATTTTTTGATGTAGAATTTAATATTACACAAAAAAGTAATCCTAAGTTTTTTCAAAAAAAAACAATACTTTTCGAGATATATAGGGTCAAACAAAAAGTTTGTAAATATAAATTTGATCTGAGTTTTTCTATCATAACTTTTAAAGTTTTAAATTAAAATGAGATTTTTTAACGTTTTTTGATGTAAAATTTAATTTTAGATAAAAAAGTATTCCTGAGTTTTTTCAAAAAAACTGATACTTTTCGAAATATACAGGGTCAAACAAAAAGTTTGTAAATATAAATTTAATCTCAGTTTTTCTGTCATAACTTTTAACGGTTTTAATTAAAATAAGATTTTTTGATGCAGAATTTAATATTACACAAAAAAGTATTCTTAAGTTTTTTTAAAGAAACTAATACTTTTCGAGATATATAGGGTCAAGCAAAAAGTTTGTAAATATAAATTTTATCTCAGTTTTTCTGTCATAACTTTTAAAGTTTTTAATTAAAATGAGATTTTTTAATGTTTTTTAATGTAAAATTTAATTTTACACAAAAAAGTATTCTTAAGTTTTTTTAAAGAATCTAATACTTTTCAAGATATATAGGGTCAAACAAAAAGTTTGTAAATATGAATTTGATCTTAGTTTTTCTGTCATAACTTTTAAAGTTTTTAATTAAAATAAAATTTTTTAATGTTTTTTGATGTAAAATTTAATTTTACATAAAAAAGTATTCCCGAGTTTTTTCAAAAAAACTGATACTTTTCGAGGTATACAGGGCCAAACAAAAATTTTGTAAATATAAATTTAATCTCAGTTTTTCTGTCATAACTTTTAACGTTTTTAATGAAAATAAGATTTTTTGATGTAGAATTTAATATTACACAAAAAAGTATTCTTAAGTTTTTTCAAAAAAACCAATACTTTTCGAGATATATAGGGTCAAACAAAAAGTTTGTAAATATAAATTTGATCTCAGTTTTTCTGTCATTACTTTTAAAGTTTTTGATTAAATGAGATTTTTTGATGTTTTTTGATGTAGAATTTAATATTACACAAAAAAGTATTTCTAAGTTTTTTTAAAGAAACTAATACTTTTTGAGATATATAGGGTCAAACAAAAAGTTTGTAAATATAAATTTAATCTCAGTTTTTCTGTCATAACTTTTAACGGTTTTTATTAAAATAAGATTTTTTGGGGTTTTTTGATGTAAAATTTAATTTTACACAAAAAAGTATTCTTAAGTTTTTTTAAAGAATCTAATACTTTTCAAGATTATATAGGGTCAAACAAAAAGTTTGTAAATATAAATTTGATCTCAGTTTTTCTGTCATAACTTTTAAAGTTTTTGATTAAATAAGATTTTTTTATGTTTTTTGATGTAGAATTTAATATTACACAAAAAAGTATTCTTAAGTTTTTTTAATGAAACTAATACTTTTCGAGATATATAGGGTCAAACAAAAAGTTTGTAAATATAAATTTAATCTCAGTTTTTCTGTCATAACTTTTAAAGTTTTTAATTAAAATGAGATTTTTTGGGGTTTTTTGATGTAAAATTTAATTTTACACAAAAAAGTATTCTTAAGTTTTTTTAAAGAATCTAATACTTTTCAAGATTATATAGGGTCAAACAAAAAGGTTGTAAATATAAATTTGATCTCAGTTTTTCTGTCATAACTTTTAAAGTTTATAATTAAAATAAGATTTTTTGGGTTTTTTTCATGTAAAATTTTATTTTACATAAAAAAGTATTCTTGAGTTTTTTCAAAAAAATGATACTTTTCGAGATATATAGGGTCAAACAAAAAGTTTGTAAATATAAATTTAATCTCAGTTTTTCTGTCATAACTTTTAACGTTTTTAACTAAAACCGGATTTTTTGATGTTTTTTGATGTAGAATTTAATATTACACAAAAAAGTAATTCTAAGTTTTTTCAAAAAAACTAATACTTTTCGAGATATATAGGGTCAAACAAAAAGTTTGTAAATATAAATTTGATCTTAGTTTTTCTGCCATAACTTTTAAAGGTTTTAATTAAATTGAAATTTTTTAATGTTTTTTGATGTAGAATTTAATTTTACATAAATAAGTAGTCTTGAGTTTTTTCGAAAGAACTAATACTTTTCGAGATATACAGGGTCAAACAAAAAGTTTGTAAATATAAATTTAATCTCAGTTTTTCTGTCATAACTTTTAACGTTTTTAACTAAAACCGGATTTTTTGATGTTTTTTGATGTAGAATTTAATATTATACAAAAAAGTATTCTTGAGTTTTTTCAAAAAAACTAATACTTTTCGAGATATACAAGGTCAAACAAAAAGTTTGTAAATATAAATTTAATCTCAGTTTTTCTGTCATAAGTTTTAACGGTTTTAATTAAAATAAGATTTTTTAATGTAGAATTTAATATTACACAAAAAAGTATTCCTGAGTTTTTTCAAAAAAACTAATGGTTTTCGAGATATATAGGGTCAAACAAAAAGTTTGTAAATATAAATTTAATCTCAGTTTTTCTGTCATAAGTTTTAACGATTTTAATTAAAATAAGATTTTTTGATGTAGAATTTAATTTTACATAAAAAAGTATTTTTGAGTTTTTTCAAAAAAACTGATACTTTTCGAGATATACAGGGTCAAACAAAAAGTTTGTAAATATAAATTTAATCTCAGTTTTTCTGTCATAACTTTTAACGGTTTTAATTAAAATAAGATTTTTTGATGTTTTTTGATGTAGTATTTAATATTACACAAAAAAATATTCTTAAGTTTTTTTAAAGAAACTAATACTTTTCGAGATATATAGGGTCAAAAAAAAGTTTGTAAATATAAATTTGATCTCAGTTTTTCTGTCATAACTTTTAAAGTTTTTAATTAAAATGAGATTTTTTGGAATTTTTTTATGTAAAATTTAATTTTACATAAAAAAGTATTCTAGAGTTTTTTCAAAAAAACTGATACTTTTCGAGATATATAGGGTCAAACAAAAAGTTTGTAAATATAAATTTAATCTCAGTTTTTCTGTCATAACTTTTAACGTTTTTAATTAAAATAAGATTTTTTTATGTAGAATTTAATATTACACAAAAAAGTATTCTTGAGTTTTTTTAAAAAAACTAATACTTTTCGAGATATATAGGGTCAAACAAAAAGTTTGTAAATATAAATTTAATCTCAGTTTTTCTGTCATAACTTTTAACGTTTTTAATTAAAATAAGATTTTTTTATATAGAATTTAATATTACACAAAAAAGTATTCCTAAGTTTTTTCAAAAAAACTAATACTTTTTGAGATATATAGGGTCAAACAAAAAGTTTGTAAATATAAATTTGATCTTAGTTTTTCTGTCATAACTTTTAAAGTTTTTAATTAAAACAAGATTTTTTAATGTTTTTTGATGTAAAATTTAATTTTACATAAATAGGTACTCCTGAGTTTTTTTAAAAGAACTAAAACTTTTCGAGATATACAGGTTCAAACAAAAAGTTTGTATATATAAATTTAATCTCAGTTTTTCTGTCATAACTTTTAACGTTTTTAATTAAAATAAGATTTTTTAATGTAGAATTTAATATTACACAAAAAAGTATTCTTAAGTTTTTTTAAAAAAACTGATACTTTTCGAGATATACAGGGTCAAACAAAAAGTTTGTAAATATAAATTTAATCTCAGTTTTTCTTTCATACCTTTTAATGTTTTTAATTAAAATAAGATTTTTTGATGTTCTTTGATGTAGAATTTAACATTACATAAAAAAGTATTCCTAAGTTTTTTCAAAAAACCTAATAATTTTCGAGATATATAGGGTCAAACAAAAAGTTTGTAAATATAATTTTGATCTTAGTTTTTCTGTCATAACTTTTAAAGTTTTTAATTAAAATAAGGTTTTTAACGTTTTTTAATGTAAAATTTAATCTTACATAAAGAAGTATACTTGAGTTTTTTCAAAAAAACTGATAATTTTCGAGATATATAGGGTCAAACAAAAAGTTTGTAAATATAAATTTGATCTTAGTTTTTCTGTCATAACTTTTAAAGTTTTTAATTAAAATGAGGTTTTTAACGTTTTTTAATGTAGAATTTAATGTTACATAAAAAAGTATATTTGAGTTTTTTCAAAAAAACTGATACTTTTCGAGATATATAGGGTCAAACAAAAAGTTTGTAAATATAAATTTGATCTGAGTTTTTCTGTCATAACTTTTAAAGTTTTAAATTAAAATGAGATTTTTTAACGTTTTTTGATGTAAAATTTAATTTTACATAAAAAAGTATTTTTGAGTTTTTTTAAAAAAACTGATACTTTTCGAGATATAGAGGGTCAAACAAAAACTTTGTAAATATAAATTTAATCTCATTTTTTCTGTCATAACTTTTAACGTTTTTAATTAAAATAAGATTTTTTAACGTTTTTTTAAAAAAGTATTCTAGAGTTTTTTCAAAAAAACTGATACTTTTCGAGATATACAGGGTCATACAAAAAGTTTGTAAATATAAATTTTATCTCAGTTTTTCTGTCATAACTTTTAACATTTTTAATTAAAATAAGATTTTTTGATGTAGAATTTTATATTACACAAAATAGTGTTTTAAAGTTTTTTCAAAAAAACTAATACTTTTCGAGATATATAGGGTCAAACAAAAAGTTTGTAAATATAAATTTGATCTTAGTTTTTCTGTTATAACTTTTAACGTTTTTTAATAAAAATAAGATTTTTTGATGTTTTTTTATGTAGAATTTAATATTACACAAAAAAGTGTTCCTAAGTTTTTTTAAAAGAACTGATACTTTTCGAGATATACAGGGTCAAACAAAAAGTTTGTAAATATAAATTTAATCTGTTTTTCTGTCATAACTTTTAAAGTTTTTTATTAAAATAAGATTTTTTAGAGTTTTTTTATGTAAAATTTAATTTTACATAAAAAAGTATTCTTGAGTTTTTTTAAAAAAGCTCATACTTTTCGAGATATACAGGGTCAAACAAAAAGTTTGTAAATATAAACTTGATCTCAGTTTTTCTGGCATAACTTTTAAAGTTTTTAATTAAAATTTAATTTTTTAGGGTTTTTTTATGTTAAATTTGATTTTACATAAAAAAGTTATCATCAGTTTTTTCAAAAAAACTGATACTTTTCGAAATATACAGGGTCAAACAAAAAGTTTGTAAATATAAATTTAATCTCAGTTTTTCTGTCGTAACTTTTAACGTTTTTAATTAAAATAAGATTTTTTGATGTTTATTGATGTATAATTCAATATTACACAAAAAAGTATTCTTAAGTTTTTTTAAAAAACTAATACTTTTCGAGATATATAGGGACAAACAAAAAGTTTGTAGATATAAATTTGATCTTAGTTTTTCTGACATAACTTTTAAGGGTTTTAATTAATATAAGATTTTTTGGGGTTTTTTGATGTAAAATTTAATTTTACACAAAAAAGTATTCTTAAGTTTTTTTAAAGAATCTAATACTTTTCGAAATTCTATAGGGTCAAACAAAAAGTTTGTAAATATAAATTTGATCTCAGTTTTTCTGTCATAACTTTTAAAGTTTATAATTAAAATGAGATTTTTTGGGTTTTTTTTATGTAAAATTTTATTTTACATAAAAAAGTATTCTTGAGTTTTTTCAAAAAACTGATACTTTTCAAGATTATATAGGGTCAAACAAAAAGTTTGTAAATATAAATTTAATCTCAGTTTTTCTGTCATAACTTTTAACGTTTTTAATTAAAATCGGATTTTTTTATGTTTTTTGATGTAGAATTTAATATTACACAAAAAAATAATCCTAAGTTTTTTCAAAAAAACTAATACTTTTCGAGATATATAGGGTCAAACAAAAAGTTTTATAAATATAAATTTGATCTTAGTTTTTCTGCCATAACTTTTAAAGGTTTTAATTAAATTGAAATTTTTTAATGTTTTTTGATGTAAAATTTAATTTTACATAAATAAGTATTCTTGAGTTTTTTCGAAAGAACTAATACTTTTCGAGATATACAGGGTCAAACAAAAAGTTTGTAAATATAAATTTAATCTCAGTTTTTCTGTCATAACTTTTAACGGTTTTAATTAAAATAAGATTTTTTGATGCAGAATTTAATATTACACAAAAAAGTATTCTTAAGTTTTTTTAAAGAAACTAATACTTTTCGAGATATATAGGGTCAAGCAAAAAGTTTGTAAATATAAATTTTATCTCAGTTTTTCTGTCATAACTTTTAAAGTTTTTAATTAAAATGAGATTTTTTAATGTTTTTTAATGTAAAATTTAATTTTACACAAAAAAGTATTCTTAAGTTTTTTTAAAGAATCTAATACTTTTCAAGATATATAGGGTCAAACAAAAAGTTTGTAAATATGAATTTGATCTTAGTTTTTCTGTCATAACTTTTAACGTTTTTAATTAAAATAAGATTTTTTGATGTAGAATTTAATATTACACAAAAAAGTATTCTTGAGTTTTTTCAAAAAAACTAATACTTTTCGAGATATATAGGGTCAAACAAAAAGTTTGTAAATATAAATTTGATCTCAGTTTTTCTGTCATAACTTTTAAAGTTTTTGATTAAATGAGATTTTTTGATGTTTTTTGATGTAGAATTTAATATTACACAAAAAAGTATTTTTAAGTTTTTTTAAAGAAACTAATACTTTTTGAGATATATAGGGTCAAACAAAAAGTTTGTAAATATAAATTTAATCTCAGTTTTTCTGTCATAACTTTTAACGGTTTTTATTAAAATAAGATTTTTTGGGTTTTTTTGATGTAAAATTTAATTTTACACAAAAAAGTATTCTTAAGTTTTTTTAAAGAATCTAATACTTTTCAAGATTATATAGGGTCAAACAAAAAGTTTGTAAATATAAATTTGATCTCAGTTTTTCTGTCATAACTTTTAAAGTTTTTGATTAAATAAGATTTTTTGATGTCTTTTGATGTAGAATTTAATATTACACAAAAAAGTATTCTTAAGTTTTTTTAATGAAACTAATACTTTTCGAGATATATAGGGTCAAACAAAAAGTTTGTAAATATAAATTTAATCTCAGTTTTTCTGTCATAACTTTTAAAGTTTTTAATTAAAATGAGATTTTTTGGGGTTTTTTGATGTAAAATTTAATTTTACACAAAAAAGTATTCCTAAGTTTTTTTAAAGAATCTAATACTTTTCAAGATTATATAGGGTCAAACAAAAAGTTTGTAAATAAAAATTTGATCTCAGTTTTTCTGTCATAACTTTTAACGTTTTTAATTAAAATCGGATTTTTTGATGTAGAATTTAATATTACACAAAAAAGTAATCCTAAGTTTTTTCAAAAAAAAACAATACTTTTCGAGATATATAGGGTCAAACAAAAAGTTTGTAAATATAAATTTGATCTGAGTTTTTCTATCATAACTTTTAAAGTTTTAAATTAAAATGAGATTTTTTAACGTTTTTTGATGTAAAATTTAATTTTAGATAAAAAAGTATTCCTGAGTTTTTTCAAAAAAACTGATACTTTTCGAAATATACAGGGTCAAACAAAAAGTTTGTAAATATAAATTTAATCTCAGTTTTTCTGTCATAACTTTTAACGGTTTTAATTAAAATAAGATTTTTTGATGCAGAATTTAATATTACACAAAAAAGTATTCTTAAGTTTTTTTAAAGAAACTAATACTTTTCGAGATATATAGGGTCAAGCAAAAAGTTTGTAAATATAAATTTTATCTCAGTTTTTCTGTCATAACTTTTAAAGTTTTTAATTAAAATGAGATTTTTTAATGTTTTTTAATGTAAAATTTAATTTTACACAAAAAAGTATTCTTAAGTTTTTTTAAAGAATCTAATACTTTTCAAGATATATAGGGTCAAACAAAAAGTTTGTAAATATGAATTTGATCTTAGTTTTTCTGTCATAACTTTTAAAGTTTTTAATTAAAATAAAATTTTTTAATGTTTTTTGATGTAAAATTTAATTTTACATAAAAAAGTATTCCCGAGTTTTTTCAAAAAAACTGATACTTTTCGAGGTATACAGGGCCAAACAAAAATTTTGTAAATATAAATTTAATCTCAGTTTTTCTGTCATAACTTTTAACGTTTTTAATGAAAATAAGATTTTTTGATGTAGAATTTAATATTACACAAAAAAGTATTCTTGAGTTTTTTCAAAAAAAACCAATACTTTTCGAGATATATAGGGTCAAACAAAAAGTTTGTAAATATAAATTTGATCTCAGTTTTTCTGTCATTACTTTTAAAGTTTTTGATTAAATGAGATTTTTTGATGTTTTTTGATGTAGAATTTAATATTACACAAAAAAGTATTTCTAAGTTTTTTTAAAGAAACTAATACTTTTTGAGATATATAGGGTCAAACAAAAAGTTTGTAAATATAAATTTAATCTCAGTTTTTCTGTCATAACTTTTAACGGTTTTTATTAAAATAAGATTTTTTGGGGTTTTTTGATGTAAAATTTAATTTTACACAAAAAAGTATTCTTAAGTTTTTTTAAAGAATCTAATACTTTTCAAGATTATATAGGGTCAAACAAAAAGTTTGTAAATATAAATTTGATCTCAGTTTTTCTGTCATAACTTTTAAAGTTTTTGATTAAATAAGATTTTTTTATGTTTTTTGATGTAGAATTTAATATTACACAAAAAAGTATTCTTAAGTTTTTTTAATGAAACTAATACTTTTCGAGATATATAGGGTCAAACAAAAAGTTTGTAAATATAAATTTAATCTCAGTTTTTCTGTCATAACTTTTAAAGTTTTTAATTAAAATGAGATTTTTTGGGGTTTTTTGATGTAAAATTTAATTTTACACAAAAAAGTATTCTTAAGTTTTTTTAAAGAATCTAATACTTTTCAAGATTATATAGGGTCAAACAAAAAGGTTGTAAATATAAATTTGATCTCAGTTTTTCTGTCATAACTTTTAAAGTTTATAATTAAAATAAGATTTTTTGGGTTTTTTTCATGTAAAATTTTATTTTACATAAAAAAGTATTCTTGAGTTTTTTCAAAAAAATGATACTTTTCGAGATATATAGGGTCAAACAAAAAGTTTGTAAATATAAATTTAATCTCAGTTTTTCTGTCATAACTTTTAACGTTTTTAACTAAAACCGGATTTTTTGATGTTTTTTGATGTAGAATTTAATATTACACAAAAAAGTAATTCTAAGTTTTTTCAAAAAAACTAATACTTTTCGAGATATATAGGGTCAAACAAAAAGTTTGTAAATATAAATTTGATCTTAGTTTTTCTGCCATAACTTTTAAAGGTTTTAATTAAATTGAAATTTTTTAATGTTTTTTTATGTAGAATTTAATTTTACATAAATAAGTAGTCTTGAGTTTTTTCGAAAGAACTAATACTTTTCCAGATATACAGGGTCAAACAAAAAGTTTGTAAATATAAATTTAATCTCAGTTTTTCTGTCATAACTTTTAACGTTTTTAACTAAAACCGGATTTTTTGATGTTTTTTGATGTAGAATTTAATATTATACAAAAAAGTATTCTTGAGTTTTTTCAAAAAAACTAATACTTTTCGAGATATATAGGGTCAAACAAAAAGTTTGTAAATATAAATTTGATCTCAGTTTTTCTGTCATAACTTTTAAAGTTTTTGATTAAATGAGATTTTTTGATGTTTTTTGATGTAGAATTTAATATTACACAAAAAAGTATTTTTAAGTTTTTTTAAAGAAACTAATACTTTTTGAGATATATAGGGTCAAACAAAAAGTTTGTAAATATAAATTTAATCTCAGTTTTTCTGTCATAACTTTTAACGGTTTTTATTAAAATAAGATTTTTTGGGTTTTTTTGATGTAAAATTTAATTTTACACAAAAAAGTATTCTTAAGTTTTTTTAAAGAATCTAATACTTTTCAAGATTATATAGGGTCAAACAAAAAGTTTGTAAATATAAATTTGATCTCAGTTTTTCTGTCATAACTTTTAAAGTTTTTGATTAAATGAGATTTTTTGATGTTTTTTGATGTAGAATTTAATATTACACAAAAAAGTATTCTTAAGTTTTTTTAATGAAACTAATACTTTTCGAGATATATAGGGTCAAACAAAAAGTTTGTAAATATAAATTTAATCTCAGTTTTTCTGTCATAACTTTTAAAGTTTTTAATTAAAATGAGATTTTTTGGGGTTTTTTGATGTAAAATTTAATTTTACACAAAAAAGTATTCTTAAGTTTTTTTAAAGAATCTAATACTTTTCAAGATTATATAGGGTCAAACAAAAAGTTTGTAAATATAAATTTGATCTCAGTTTTTCTGTCATAACTTTTAACGTTTTTAATTAAAATCGGATTTTTTGATGTTTTTTGATGTAGAATTTAATATTACACAAAAAAGTAATCCTAAGTTTTTTCAAAAAAAAACAATACTTTTCGAGATATATAGGGTCAAACAAAAAGTTTGTAAATATAAATTTGATCTGAGTTTTTCTATCATAACTTTTAAAGTTTTAAATTAAAATGAGATTTTTTAACGTTTTTTGATGTAAAATTTAATTTTAGATAAAAAAGTATTCCTGAGTTTTTTCAAAAAAACTGATACTTTTCGAAATATACAGGGTCAAACAAAAAGTTTGTAAATATAAATTTAATCTCAGTTTTTCTGTCATAACTTTTAACGGTTTTAATTAAAATAAGATTTTTTGATGCAGAATTTAATATTACACAAAAAAGTATTCTTAAGTTTTTTTAAAGAAACTAATACTTTTCGAGATATATAGGGTCAAGCAAAAAGTTTGTAAATATAAATTTTATCTCAGTTTTTCTGTCATAACTTTTAAAGTTTTTAATTAAAATGAGATTTTTTAATGTTTTTTAATGTAAAATTTAATTTTACACAAAAAAGTATTCTTAAGTTTTTTTAAAGAATCTAATACTTTTCAAGATATATAGGGTCAAACAAAAAGTTTGTAAATATGAATTTGATCTTAGTTTTTCTGTCATAACTTTTAAAGTTTTTAATTAAAATAAGATTTTTTAATGTTTTTTGATGTAAAATTTAATTTTACATAAAAAAGTATTCCCGAGTTTTTTCAAAAAAACTGATACTTTTCGAGGTATACAGGGCCAAACAAAAATTTTGTAAATATAAATTTAATCTCAGTTTTTCTGTCATAACTTTTAACGTTTTTAATGAAAATAAGATTTTTTGATGTAGAATTTAATATTACACAAAAAAGTATTCTTGAGTTTTTTCAAAAAAACCAATACTTTTCGAGATATATAGGGTCAAACAAAAAGTTTGTAAATATAAATTTGATCTCAGTTTTTCTGTCATTACTTTTAAAGTTTTTGATTAAATGAGATTTTTTGATGTTTTTTGATGTAGAATTTAATATTACACAAAAAAGTATTTCTAAGTTTTTTTAAAGAAACTAATACTTTTTGAGATATATAGGGTCAAACAAAAAGTTTGTAAATATAAATTTAATCTCAGTTTTTCTGTCATAACTTTTAACGGTTTTTATTAAAATAAGATTTTTTGGGGTTTTTTGATGTAAAATTTAATTTTACACAAAAAAGTATTCTTAAGTTTTTTTAAAGAATCTAATACTTTTCAAGATTATATAGGGTCAAACAAAAAGTTTGTAAATATAAATTTGATCTCAGTTTTTCTGTCATAACTTTTAAAGTTTTTGATTAAATGAGATTTTTTTATGTTTTTTGATGTAGAATTTAATATTACACAAAAAAGTATTCTTAAGTTTTTTTAATGAAACTAATACTTTTCGAGATATATAGGGTCAAACAAAAAGTTTGTAAATATAAATTTAATCTCAGTTTTTCTGTCATAACTTTTAAAGTTTTTAATTAAAATGAGATTTTTTGGGGTTTTTTGATGTAAAATTTAATTTTACACAAAAAAGTATTCTTAAGTTTTTTTAAAGAATCTAATACTTTTCAAGATTATATAGGGTCAAACAAAAAGGTTGTAAATATAAATTTGATCTCAGTTTTTCTGTCATAACTTTTAAAGTTTATAATTAAAATAAGATTTTTTGGGTTTTTTTCATGTAAAATTTTATTTTACATAAAAAAGTATTCTTGAGTTTTTTCAAAAAAATGATACTTTTCGAGATATATAGGGTCAAACAAAAAGTTTGTAAATATAAATTTAATCTCAGTTTTTCTGTCATAACTTTTAACGTTTTTAACTAAAACCGGATTTTTTGATGTTTTTTGATGTAGAATTTAATATTACACAAAAAAGTAATTTTAAGTTTTTTCAAAAAAACTAATACTTTTCGAGATATATAGGGTCAAACAAAAAGTTTGTAAATATAAATTTGATCTTAGTTTTTCTGCCATAACTTTTAAAGGTTTTAATTAAATTGAAATTTTTTAATGTTTTTTGATGTAGAATTTAATTTTACATAAATAAGTATTCTTGAGTTTTTTCGAAAGAACTAATACTTTTCGAGATATACAGGGTCAAACAAAAAGTTTGTAAATATAAATTTAATCTCAGTTTTTCTTTCATAACTTTTAATGTTTTTAATTAAAATAAGATTTTTTAATGTTCTTTGATGTAGAGTTTAATATTACACAAAAAAGTATTACTAAGTTTTTTCAAAAAACCTAATAATTTTCGAGATATATAGGGTCAAACAAAAAGTTTGTAAATATAAATTTGATCTTAGTTTTTCTGTCATAACTTTTAAAGTTTTTAATTAAAATGAGGTTTTTAACGTTTTTTGATGTAAAATTTAATGTAACATAAAAAAGTATACCTGAGTTTTTTCAAAAAAACTGATACTTTTCGAGATATATAGGGTCAAACAAAAAGTTTGTAAATATAAATTTGATCTGAGTTTTTCTGTCATAACTTTTAAAGTTTTAAATTAAAATGAGATTTTTTAACGTTTTTTGATGTAAAATTTAATTTTAGATAAAAAAGTATTCCTGAGTTGTTTCAAAAAAACTGATACTTTTTGAAATATACAGGGTCAAACAAAAAGTTTGTAAATATAAATTTAATCTCAGTTTTTCTGTCATAACTTTTAACGGTTTTAATTAAAATAAGATTTTTTGATGCAGAATTTAATATTACACAAAAAAGTATTCTTAAGTTTTTTTAAAGAAACTAATACTTTTCGAGATATATAGGGTCAAGCAAAAAGTTTGTAAATATAAATTTGATCTCAGTTTTTCTGTCATAACTTTTAAAGCTTTTAATTAAAATTAGATTTTTTAATGTTTTTTAATGTAAAATTTAATTTTACACAAAAAAGTATTCTTAAGTTTTTTTAAAGAATCTAATACTTTTCAAGATATATAGGGTCAAACAAAAAGTTTGTAAATATAAATTTGATCTCAGTTTTTCTGTCATAACTTTTCAGGTTTTTAATTAAAATGAGATTTTTTGGGTTTTTTTTTTGTAAAATTTAATTTTACATAAAAAAGTATTCCTGGGTTTTTTCAAAAACCCTGACACTTTTCGAGATATATAGGGTCAAACAAAAAGTTTTTAAATATAAATTTAATCTCAGTTTTTCTGTCATAACTTTTAACGTTTTTATTTAAAATAAGATTTTTTGATGTTTTTTGATGTAGAATTTAATTTTACTTAAAAAGTATTCGTGCGTTTTTTCAAAAAAACTGATACTTTTCGAGGTAAACAGGGTCAAATAAAAAGTTTGTAAATATAAATTTGATCTTAGTTTTTCTGTCATAACTTTTAAAGTTTTTAATTAAAATAAGATTTTTTAATGTTTTTTGATGTAAAATTTAATTTTACTTAAAAAGTATTCCTGAGTTTTTTCAAAAAAACTGATACTTTTCGAGGTATACAGGGTCAAACAAAAAGTTTGTAAATATAAATTTAATCTCAGTTTTTCTGTCATAACTTTTAACGTTTTTAATTAAAATAAGATTTTTTGATGTAGAATTTAATATTACACAAAAAAGTATTCTTGAGTTTTTTCTAAAAAAATAATACTTTTCAAGATATATAGGGTCAAACAAAAAGTTTGTAAATATAAATTTGATTTCAGTTTTTCTGTCATAATTTTTAAAGTTTTTGATTAAATGAGATTTTTTGATGCTTTTTGATGTAGAATTTAATATTACACAAAAAATTATTCCTAAGTTTTTTTAAAGAAACTAATACTTTTCGAGATATATAGGGTCAAACAAAAAGTTTGTAAATATAAATTTAATCTCAGTTTTTCTGTCAAAACTTTTAAAGTTTTTAATTAAAATGAGATTTTTGGGGGTTTTTTGATGTAAAATTTAATTTTACACAAAAAAGCATTCTTAAGTTTTTTTAAAGAATCTAATACTTTTCAAGATTATATAGGGTCAAACAAAAAGTTTGTAAATATAAATTTGATCTCAGTTTTTCTGTCATAACTTTTAAAGTTTATAATCAAAATGAGATTTTTTGGGGTTTTTTCATGTAAAATTTTATTTTACATAAAAAAGTATTCTTGAGTTTTTTCAAAAAACTGACACTTTTTGAGATATATAGGGTCAAACAAAAAGTTTGTAAATATAAATTTAATTTTAGTTTTTCTGTCATAACTTTTAACGTTTTTAATTAAAATCGGATTTTTTGATGTAGAATTTAATATTACACAAAAAAGTAATCCTAAGTTTTTTCAAAAAAACTAATACTTTTCGAGATATATAGGGTCAAACAAAAAGTTTGTAAATATAAATTTGATCTTAGTTTTTCTGTCATAACTTTTAAAGGTTTTAAATAAATTAAGATTTTTTAATGTTTTTTGATGAAAAATTTAATTTTACATAAATAAGTATTCTTGAGTTTTTTCGAAAGAACTAATACTTTTCGAGATATACAGGGTCAAACAAAAAATTTGTAAATATAAATTTAATCTCAGTTTTTCTGTCATAACTTTTAACGTTTTTAATTAAAATAAGATTTTTTGCTGTAGAATTTAATATTACACAAAAAAGTATACTTGAGTTTTTTCAAAAAAACTAATACTTTTCGAGATATATAGGGTCAAACAAAAAGTTTGTAAATATAAATTTAATCTCAGTTTTTCTGTCATAACTTTTAACGTTTTTAATTAAAATAAGATTTTTTGATGTTTTTTATGTAGAACTTAATATTACACAAAAAAGTTTTCTAAGTTTTTTCAAAAAAAGTAATAATTTTCGAGATATATAGGGTCAAACAAAAAGTTTGTAAATATAAATTTGATCTTAGTTTTTCTGTCATAACTTTTAAAGTTTTTAATTAAAATGAGATTTTGTAATGTTTTTTGATGTAAAATTTAATTTTACATAAATAAGTATTCTTGAGTTTTTTCAAAAGAACTGATACTTTTCGAGATATACAAGGTCAAACAAAAAGTTTGTAAATATAAATTTAATCTTAGTTTTTCTGTCATAACTTTTAACTGTTTTAATTAAAATAAGATTTTTTGATGTAGAATTTAATATTACACAAAAAAGTATTTTTGAGTTTTTTTTAAAAAACTAATACTTTTCGAGATATATAGGGTCAAACAAAAAGTTTGTAAATATAAATTTGATCTCAGTTTTTCTGTCATAACTTTTAACGTTTTTAATTAAAATAAGATTTTTTAATTTTTTTTTATGTAAAATTTAATTTTACATAAAAAAGTATTCTTAAGTTTGTTCAAAAAAACTAACACTTATCGAGATATACAGGGTCAAACAAAAAGTTTGTAAATATAAATTTAATCTCAGTTTTTCTGTCATAACTTTTAACGTTTTTAATTAAAATGAGATTTTTTGGAATTTTTTTATGAAAAATTTAATTTTACATAAAAAACTATATTAGAGTTTTTTCAAAAAAACTGATACTTTTCGAGATATATAGGGTCAAACAAAAAGTTTGTAAATATAAATTTAATCTCAGTTTTTCTGTCATAACTTTTAACGTTTTTAATTAAAATAAGATTTTTTTATGTAGAATTTAATATTACACAAAAAAGTATTCTTGAGTTTTTTCAAAAAAACTGATACTTTTCGAGATATACAGGGTCAAACAAAAAGTTTGTAAATATAAATTTAATCTCAGTTTTTCTGTCATAACTTTTAACGTTTTAAATAAAAATAAGATTTTTTGATGTTTTTTGATGTAGAATTTAATATTACACAAAAAAGTATTCCTAAGTTTTTTTAAAAAAACTAATAATTTTCGAGATATATAGGGTCAAACAAAAAGTTTGTAAATATAAATTTGATCTTAGTTTTTCTGTCATAACTTTTAAAGTTTTTAATCGAAATAAGATTTTGTAATGTTCTTTGATGTAAATTTTAACTTTACATAAAAAAGTATTCTTAAGTTTGTTCAAAAAAACTAATACTTATCGAGATATACAGGGTCAAACAAAAAGTTTGTAAATATAAATTTAATCTCAGTTTTTCTGTCATAACTTTTAACGTTTTTAATTAAAATGAGATTTTTTGGACTTTTTTTATGAAAAATTTAATTTTACATAAAAAACTATTCCAGAGTTTTTTCAAAAAAACTGATACTTTTCGAGATATATAGGGTCAAACAAAAAGTTTGTAAATATAAATTTAATCTCAGTTTTTCTGTCATAACTTTTAACGTTTTTAATTAAAATAAGATTTTTTTATGTTTTTTGATGTAGAATTTAATATAACACAAAAAAGTGTTCTTAAGTTTTTTTTGAAGAAACTAATACTTTTCGAGATATATAGGGTCAAACAAAAAGTTTGTAAATATAAATTTGATCTTAGTTTTTCTGTCATAACTTTTAAAGTGTTTAACTAAAATGAGATTTTTTAATGTTTTTTGATGTAAAATTTAATTTTACATAAATAAATATTCTTGAGTTTTTTCAAAAGAACTGATACTTTTCGAGATATACAGGGTCAAACAAAAAGTTTGTAAATATAAATTTGATCTCAGTTTTTCTGTCATAACTTTTAAAGTTTTTAATTAAAATAAGATTTTTTAATGTAGAATTTAATATTACACAAAAAAGTATTCCTGAGTTTTTTTAAAAAAACTGATACTTTTCAAGATATACAGGGTCAAACAAAAAGTTTGTAAATATAAATTTAATCTCAGTTTTTCTGTCATAACTTTTAACGTTTTTAATTAAAATAAAATTTTTTGATGTTTTTTGATGTAGAATTTAATATTACACAAAAAAGTATTCCTAAGTTTTTTCAAAAAAACTAATAATTTTCGAGATATATAGGGTCAAAAGAAAGTTTGTAAATATAAATTTGATCTCAGTTTTTCTGTCATAACTTTTAAAGTTTTTAATTAAAATGAGATTTTTTGGAATTTTTTTATGAAAAATTTAATTTTACATAAAAAACTATTCCAGAGTTTTTTCAAAAAAACTGATACTTTTCGAGATATATAGGGTCAAACAAAAAGTTTGTAAATATAAATTTAATCTCAGTTTTTCTGTCAAAACTTTTAACGTTTTTAATTAAAATAAGATTTTTTTATGTAGAATTTAATATTACACAAAAAAGTATTCTTGAGTTTTTTCAAAAAAACTGATACTTTTCGAGATATACAGGGTCAAACAAAAAGTTTGTAAATATAAATTTAATCTCAGTTTTTCTGTCATAACTTTTAACGTTTTTAATTAAAATAAGATTTTTTGATGTTTTTTGATGTAGAATTTAATAATACACAAAAAAGTATTCCTAAGTTTTTTCAAAAAAACTAATAATTTTCGAGATATATAGGGTCAAACAAAAAGTTTGTAAATATAAATTTGATCTTAGTTTTTCTGTCATAACTTTTAAAGTTTTTAATCGAAATAAGATTTTGTAATGTTCTTTGATGTCAATTTTAACTTTACATAAATAAGTATTCCTGAGTTTTTTCAAAAGAACTGATACTTTTCGAGATATACAAGGTCAAACAAAAAGTTTGTAAATATAAATTTAATCTCAGTTTTTCTGTCATAAGTTTTAACGGTTTTAATTAAAATAAGATTTTTTAATGAAGAATTTAATATTACACAAAAAAGTATTCTTGAGTTTTTTCAAAAAAACTAATGCTTTTCGAGATATATAGGGTCAAACAAAAAGTTTGTAAATATAAATTTAATCTCAGTTTTTCTGTCATAAGTTTTAACGATTTTAATTAAAATAAGATTTTTTGATGTAGAATTTAATTTTACATAAAAAAGTATTTTTGAGTTTTTTCAAAAAAACTGATACTTTTCGAGATATACAGGGTCAAACAAAAAGTTTGTAAATATAAATTTAATCTCAGTTTTTCTGTCATAACTTTTAACGGTTTTAATTAAAATAAGATTTTTTGATGTTTTTTGATGTAGAATTTAATATTACACAAAAAAATATTCCTAAGTTTTTTTAAAGAAACTAATACTTTTCGAGATATATAGGGTCAAAAAAAAGTTTGTAAATATAAATTTGATCTCAGTTTTTCTGTCATAACTTTTAAAGTTTTTAATTAAAATGAGATTTTTTGGAATTTTTTTATGTAAAATTTAATTTTACATAAAAAAGTATTCTAGAGTTTTTTCAAAAAAACTGATACTTTTCGAGATATATAGGGTCAAACAAAAAGTTTGTAAATATAAATTTAATCTCAGTTTTTCTGTCATAATTTTTAACGTTTTTAATTAAAATAAGATTTTTTTATGTAGAATTTAATATTACACAAAAAAGTATTCTTGAGTTTTTTTAAAAAAACTAATACTTTTCGAGATATATAGGGTCAAACAAAAAGTTTGTAAATATAAATTTAATCTCAGTTTTTCTGTCATAACTTTTAACGTTTTTAATTAAAATAAGATTTTTTTATGTAGAATTTAATATTACACAAAAAAGTATTCCTAAGTTTTTTCAAAAAAACTAATACTTTTTGAGATATATAGGGTCAAACAAAAAGTTTGTAAATATAAATTTGATCTCAGTTTTGCTGTCATAACTTTTAGAGTTTTTAATTAAAACAAGATTTTTTAATGTTTTTTGATGTAAAATTTAATTTTACATAAATAGGTACTCCTGAGTTTTTTCAAAAGAACTGAAACTTTTCGAGATATACAGGTTCAAACAAAAAGTTTGTAAATATAAATTTAATCTCAGTTTTTCTGTCATAACTTTTAACGTTTTTAATTAAAATAATATTTTTTAATGTAGAATTTAATATTACACAAAAAAGTATTCTTAAGTTTTTTTAAAAAAACTGATACTTTTCGAGATATACAGGGTCAAACAAAAAGTTTGTAAATATAAATTTCATCTCAGTTTTTCTTTCATACCTTTTAATGTTTTTAATTAAAATAAGATTTTTTGATGTTCTTTGATGTAGAATTTAACATTACATAAAAAAGTATTCCTAAGTTTTTTCAAAAAACCTAATAATTTTCGAGATATATAGGGTCATACAAAAAGTTTGTAAATATAAATTTGATCTTAGTTTTTCTGTCATAACTTTTAAAGGTTTTAATTAAATTGAGATTTTTTAATGTTTTTTGATGTAAAATTTAATTTTACATAAATAAGTATTCTTGAGTTTTTTCGAAAGAACTAATACTTTTCGAGATATACAGGGTCAAACAAAAAATTTGTAAATATAAATTTGATCTTAGTTTTTCTGTCATAACTTTTAAAGTGTTTAACTAAAATGAGATTTTTTAATGTTTTTTGATGTAAAATTTAATTTTACATAAATAAATATTCTTGAGTTTTTTCAAAAAAACTGATACTTTTCGAGGTAAACAGGGTCAAACAAAAAGTTTGTAAATATAAATTTGATCTTAGTTTTTCTGTCATAACTTTTAAAGTTTTTAATTAAAATAAGATTTTTTAATGTTTTTTGATGTAAAATTTAATTTTACTTAAAAAGTATTCCTGAGTTTTTTCAAAAAAACTGATACTTTTCGAGGTATACAGGGTCAAACAAAAAGTTTGTAAATATAAATTTAATCTCAGTTTTTCTGTCATAACTTTTAACGTTTTTAATTAAAATAAGATTTTTTGATGTAGAATTTAATATTACACAAAAAAGTATTCTTGAGTTTTTTCTAAAAAAATAATACTTTTCAAGATATATAGGGTCAAACAAAAAGTTTGTAAATATAAATTTGATCTCAGTTTTTCTGTCATAACTTTTAAAGTTTTTGATTAAATGAGATTTTTTGATGCTTTTTGATGTAGAATTTAATATTACACAAAAAATTATTCTTAAGTTTTTTTAAAGAAACTAATACTTTTCGAGATATATAGGGTCAAACAAAAAGTTTGTAAATATAAATTTAATCTCAGTTTTTCTGTCATAACTTTTAAAGTTTTTAATTAAAATGAGATTTTTTGGGGTTTTTTGATGTAAAATTTAATTTTACACAAAAAAGTATTCTTAAGTTTTTTTAAAGAATCTAATACTTTTCAAGATTATATAGGGTCAAACAAAAAGTTTGTAAATATAAATTTGATCTCAGTTTTTCTGTCATAACTTTTAAAGTTTATAATCAAAATGAGATTTTTTGGGGTTTTTTCATGTAAAATTTTATTTTACATAAAAAAGTATTCTTGAGTTTTTTCAAAAAACTGATACTTTTTGAGATATATAGGGTCAAACAAAAAGTTTGTAAATATAAATTTAATTTTAGTTTTTCTGTCATAACTTTTAACGTTTTTAATTAAAATCGGATTTTTTGATGTAGAATTTAATATTACACAAAAAAGTAATCCTAAGTTTTTTCAAAAAAACTAATACTTTTCGAGATATATAGGGTCAAACAAAAAGTTTGTAAATATAAATTTGATCTTAGTTTTTCTGTCATAACTTTTAAAGGTTTTAAATAAATTAAGATTTTTTAATGTTTTTTGATGTAAAATTTAATTTTACATAAATAAGTATTCTTGAGTTTTTTCGAAAGAACTAATACTTTTCGAGATATATAGGGTCAAACAAAAAGTTTGTAAATATAAATTTAATCTCAGTTTTTCTGTCATAACTTTTAACGTTTTTAATTAAAATAAGATTTTTTGATGTTTTTTATGTAGAACTTAATATTACACAAAAAAGTTTTCTAAGTTTTTTCAAAAAAAGTAATAATTTTCGAGATATATAGGGTCAAACAAAAAGTTTGTAAATATAAATTTAATCTCAGTTTTTCTGTCATAACTTTTAACGTTTTTAATTAAAATAAGATTTTTTGATGTTTTTTATGTAGAACTTAATATTACACAAAAAAGTTTTCTAAGTTTTTTCAAAAAAAGTAATAATTTTCGAGATATATAGGGTCAAACAAAAAGTTTGTAAATATAAATTTGATCTTAGTTTTTCTGTCATAACTTTTAAAGTTTTTAATTAAAATGAGATTTTGTAATGTTTTTTGATGTAAAATTTAATTTTACATAAATAAGTATTCTTGAGTTTTTTCAAAAGAACTAATACTTTTCGAGATATACAAGGTCAAACAAAAAGTTTGTAAATATAAATTTAATCTTAGTTTTTCTGTCATAACTTTTAACGGTTTTAATTAAAATAAGATTTTTTGATGTAGAATTTAATATTACACAAAAAAGTATTCTTGAGTTTTTTTTAAAAAACTAATACTTTTCGAGATATATAGGGTCAAACAAAAAGTTTGTAAATATCAATTTGATCTCAGTTTTTCTGTCATAACTTTTAAAGTTTTTTATTAAAATGAGATTATTTGGGGTTTTTTAATGTAAAATTTAATTTTACATAAAAAAATATTCCTGAGTTTTTTCAAAAAAACTTATACTTTTCGAGATATACAGGGTCAAACAAAAAGTTTGTAAATATAAATTTAATCTCAGTTTTTCTGTCATAACTTTTAACGGTTTTAATTAAAATAAGATTTTTTAATGTAGAATTTAATATTACACAAAAAAGTATTTTTGAGTTTTTTTAAAAATACTAATACTTTTCGAGATATATAGGGTCAAACAAAAAGTTTGTAAATATAAATTTGATCTCAGTTTTTCTGTCATAACTTTTAACGTTTTTAATTAAAATAAGATTTTTTAATTTTTTTTTATGTAAAATTTAATTTTACATAAAAAAGTATTCTTAAGTTTGTTCAGAAAAACTAATACTTATCGAGATATACAGGGTCATACAAAAAGTTTGTAAATATAAATTTAATCTCAGTTTTTCTGTCATAACTTTTAACGTTTTTAATTAAAATGAGATTTTTTAGAATTTTTTTATGAAAAATTTAATTTTACATAAAAAACTATTCCAGAGTTTTTTCAAAAAAACTGATTCTTTTCGAGATATATAGGGTCAAACAAAAAGTTTGTAAATATAAATTTAATCTCAGTTTTTCTGTCATAACTTTTAACGTTTTTAATTAAAATAAGATTTTTTTATGTAGAATTTAATATTACACAAAAAAGTATTCTTGAGTTTTTTCAAAAAAACTGATACTTTTCGAGATATACAGGGTCAAACAAAAAGTTTGTAAATATAAATTTAATCTCAGTTTTTCTGTCATAACTTTTAACGTTTTTAATTAAAATAAGATTTTTTGATGTTTTTTGATGTAGAATTTAATATTACACAAAAAAGTGTTCCTAAGTTTTTTCAAAAAAACTAATAATTTTCGAGATATATAGGGTCAAACAAAAAGTTTGTAAATATAAATTTGATCTTAGTTTTTCTGTCATAACTTTTAAAGTTTTTAATCGAAATAAGATTTTGTAATGTTCTTTGATATAAATTTTAACTTTACATAAAAAAGTATTCTTAAGTTTGTTCAAAAAAACTAATACTTATCGAGATATACAGGGTCAAACAAAAAGTTTGTAAATATAAATTTAATCTCAGTTTTTCTGTCATAACTTTTAACGTTTTTAATTAAAATGAGATTTTTTGGACTTTTTTTATGAAAAATTTAATTTTACATAAAAAACTATTCCAGAGTTTTTTCAAAAAAACTGATACTTTTCGAGATATATAGGGTCAAACAAAAAGTTTGTAAATATAAATTTAATCTCAGTTTTTCTGTCATAACTTTTAACGTTTTTAATTAAAATAAGATTTTTTTATGTTTTTTGATGTAGAATTTAATATAACACAAAAAACTGTTCCTAAGTTTTTTTTGAAGAAACTAATACTTTTCGAGATATATAGGGTCAAACAAAGAGTTTGTAAATATAAATTTGATCTTAGTTTTTCTGTCATAACTTTTAAAGTGTTTAACTAAAATGAGATTTTTTAATGTTTTTTGATGAAAAATTTAATTTTACATAAATAAATATTCTTGAGTTTTTTCAAAAGAACTGATACTTTTCGAGATATACAGGGTCAAACAAAAAGTTTGTAAATATAAATTTGATCTCAGTTTTTCTGTCATAACTTTTAACGTTTTTAATTAAAATAAGATTTTTTTATGTAGAATTTAATATTACACAAAAAAGTATTCTTGAGTTTTTTCAAAAAAACTGATACTTTTCGAGATATACAGGGTCAAACAAAAAGTTTGTAAATATAAATTTAATCTCAGTTTTTCTGTCATAACTTTTAACGTTTTTAATTAAAATAAGATTTTTTGATGTTTTTTGATGTAGAATTTAATATTACACAAAAAAGTATTCCTAAGTTTTTTCAAAAAAACTAATAATTTTCGAGATATATAGGGTCAAACAAAAAGTTTGTAAATATAAATTTGATCTTAGTTTTTCTGTCATAACTTTTAAAGTTTTTAATCGAAATAAGATTTTGTAATGTTCTTTGATGTAAATTTTAACTTTACATAAATAAGTATTCCTGAGTTTTTTCAAAAGAACTGATACTTTTCGAGATATACAAGGTCAAACAAAAAGTTTGTAAATATAAATTTAATCTCAGTTTTTCTGTCATAAGTTTTAACGGTTTTAATTAAAATAAGATTTTTTAATGTAGAATTTAATATTACATAAAAAAGTATTCTTAAGTTTTTTTAAAAAAACTGATACTTTTCGAGATATACAGGGTCAAACAAAAAGTTTGTAAATATAAATTTAATCTCAGTTTTTCTTTCATACCTTTTAATGTTTTTAATTAAAATAAGATTTTTTGATGTTCTTTGATGTAGAATTTAACATTACATAAAAAAGTATTCCTAAGTTTTTTCAAAAAACCTAATACTTTTCGAGATATATAGGGTCAAACAAAGAGTTTGTAAATATAAATTTGATCTTAGTTTTTCTGTCATAACTTTTAAAGTGTTTAACTAAAATGAGATTTTTTAATGTTTTTTGATGAAAAATTTAATTTTACATAAATAAATATTCTTGAGTTTTTTCAAAAGAACTGATACTTTTCGAGATATACAGGGTCAAACAAAAAGTTTGTAAATATAAATTTGATCTCAGTTTTTCTGTCATAACTTTTAACGTTTTTAATTAAAATAAGATTTTTTTATGTAGAATTTAATATTACACAAAAAAGTATTCTTGAGTTTTTTCAAAAAAACTGATACTTTTCGAGATATACAGGGTCAAACAAAAAGTTTGTAAATATAAATTTAATCTCAGTTTTTCTGTCATAACTTTTAACGTTTTTAATTAAAATAAGATTTTTTGATGTTTTTTGATGTAGAATTTAATATTACACAAAAAAGTATTCCTAAGTTTTTTCAAAAAAACTAATAATTTTCGAGATATATAGGGTCAAACAAAAAGTTTGTAAATATAAATTAGATCTTAGTTTTTCTGTCATAACTTTTAAAGTTTTTAATCGAAATAAGATTTTGTAATGTTCTTTGATGTAAATTTTAACTTTACATAAATAAGTATTCCTGAGTTTTTTCAAAAGAACTGATACTTTTCGAGATATACAAGGTCAAACAAAAAGTTTGTAAATATAAATTTAATCTCAGTTTTTCTGTCATAAGTTTTAACGGTTTTAATTAAAATAAGATTTTTTAATGTAGAATTTAATATTACATAAAAAAGTATTCTTAAGTTTTTTTAAAAAAACTGATACTTTTCGAGATATACAGGGTCAAACAAAAAGTTTGTAAATATAAATTTAATCTCAGTTTTTCTTTCATACCTTTTAATGTTTTTAATTAAAATAAGATTTTTTGATGTTCTTTGATGTAGAATTTAACATTACATAAAAAAGTATTCCTAAGTTTTTTCAAAAAACCTAATAATTTTCGAGATATATAGGGTCAAACAAAAAGTTTGTAAATATAAATTTGATCTTAGTTTTTCTGTCATAACTTTTAAAGGTTTTAATTAAATTGAGATTTTTTAATGTTTTTTGATGTAAAATTTAATTTTACATAAATAAGTATTCTTGAGTTTTTTCGAAAGAACTAATACTTTTCGAGATATACAGGGTCAAACAAAAAATTTGTAAATATAAATTTAATCTCAGTTTTTCTGTCATAACTTTTAACGTTTTTAATTAAAATAAGATTTTTTGCTGTAGAATTTAATATTACACAAAAAAGTATATTTGAGTTTTTTCAAAAAAACTAATACTTTTCGAGATATATAGGGTCAAACAAAAAGTTTGTAAATATAAATTTAATCTCAGTTTTTCTGTCATAACTTTTAACGTTTTTAATTAAAATAAGATTTTTTGATGTTTTTTATGTAGAACTTAATATTACACAAAAAAGTTTTCTAAGTCTTTTCAAAAAAAGTAATAATTTTCGAGATATATAGGGTCAAACAAAAAGTTTGTAAATATAAATTTGATCTTAGTTTTTCTGTCATAACTTTTAAAGTTTTTAATTAAAATGAGATTTTGTTATGTTTTTTGATGTAAAATTTAATTTTACATAAATAAGTATTTTTGAGTTTTTTCAAAAGAACTGATACTTTTCGAGATATACAAGGTCAAACAAAAAGTTTGTAAATATAAATTTAATCTTAGTTTTTCTGTCATAACTTTTAACGGTTTTAATTAAAATAAGATTTTTTGATGTAGAATTTAATATTACACAAAAAAGTATTCTTGAGTTTTTTTTAAAAAACTAATACTTTTCGAGATATATAGGGTCAAACAAAAAGTTTGTAAATATCAATTTGATCTCAGTTTTTCTGTCATAACTTTTAAAGTTTTTTATTAAAATGAGATTATTTGGGGTTTTTTAATGTAAAATTTAATTTTACATAAAAAAATATTCCTGAGTTTTTTCAAAAAAACTTATACTTTTCGAGATATACAGGGTCAAACAAAAAGTTTGTAAATATAAATTTAATCTCAGTATTTCTGTCATAACTTTTAACGGTTTTAATTAAAATAAGATTTTTTAATGTAGAATTTAATATTACACAAAAAAGTGTTTTTGAGTTTTTTTAAAAATACTAATACTTTTCGAGATATATAGGGTCAAACAAAAAGTTTGTAAATATAAATTTGATCTCAGTTTTTCTGTCATAACTTTTAACGTTTTTAATTAAAATAAGATTTTTTAATTTTTTTTTATGTAAAATTTAATTTTACATAAAAAAGTATTCTTAAGTTTGTTCAAAAAAACTAATACTTATCGAGATATACAGGGTCAAACAAAAAGTTTGTAAATATAAATTTAATCTCAGTTTTTCTGTCATAACTTTTAACGTTTTTAATTAAAATAAGATTTTTTTATGTTTTTTGATGTAGAATTTAATATAACACAAAAAAGTGTTCTTAAGTTTTTTTTGAAGAAACTAATACTTTTCGAGATATATAGGGTCAAACAAAAAGTTTGTAAATATAAATTTGATCTTAGTTTTTCTGTCATAACTTTTAAAGTGTTTAACTAAAATGAGATTTTTTAATGTTTTTTGATGTAAAATTTAATTTTACATAAATAAATATTCTTGAGTTTATTCAAAAGAACTGATACTTTTCGAGATATACAGGGTCAAACAAAAAGTTTGTAAATATAAATTTGATCTCAGTTTTTCTGTCATAACTTTTAAAGTTTTTAATTAAAATAAGATTTTTTAATGTAAAATTTAATATTACACAAAAAAGTATTCCTGAGTTTTTTCAAAAAAACTGATACTTTTCAAGATATACAGGGTCAAACAAAAAGTTTGTAAATATAAATTTAATCTCAGTTTTTCTGTCATAACTTTTAACGTTTTTAATTAAAATAAGATTTTTTGATGTTTTTTGATGTAGAATTTAATATTACACAAAAAAGTATTCTTGAGTTTTTTCAAAAAAACTGATACTTTTCGAGATATACAGGGTCAAACAAAAAGTTTGTAAATATAAATTTAATCTCAGTTTTTCTGTCATAACTTTTAACGTTTTTAATTAAAATACGATTTTTTGATGTTTTTTGATGTAGAATTTAATATTACACAAAAAAGTATTCCTAAGTTTTTTCAAAAAAACTAATAATTTTCGAGATATATAGGGTCAAACAAAAAGTTTGTAAATATAAATTTGATCTTAGTTTTTCTGTCATAACTTTTAAAGTTTTTAATCGAAATAAGATTTTGTAATGTTCTTTGATGTAAATTTTAACTTTACATAAATAAGTATTCCTGAGTTTTTTCAAAAGAACTGATACTTTTCGAGATATACAAGGTCAAACAAAAAGTTTGTAAATATAAATTTAATCTCAGTTTTTCTGTCATAAGTTTTAACGGTTTTAATTAAAATAAGATTTTTTAATGTAGAATTTAATATTACACAAAAAAGTATTCTTGAGTTTTTTTTAAAAAAACTAATGCTTTTCGAGATATATAGGGTCAAACAAAAAGTTTGTAAATATAAATTTAATCTCAGTTTTTCTGTCATAAGTTTTAACGATTTTAATTAAAATAAGATTTTTTGATGTAGAATTTAATTTTACATAAAAAAGTATTTTTGAGTTTTTTCAAAAAAACTGATACTTTTCGAGATATACAGGGTCAAACAAAAAGTTTGTAAATATAAATTTAATCTCAGTTTTGCTGTCATAACTTTTAAAGTTTTTAATTAAAACAAGATTTTTTAATGTTTTTTGATGTAAAATTTAATTTTACATAAATAGGTACTCCTGAGTTTTTTCAAAAGAACTGAAACTTTTCGAGATATACAGGTTCAAACAAAAAGTTTGTAAATATAAATTTTATCTCAGTTTTTCTGTCATAACTTTTAACGTTTTTAATTAAAATAAGATTTTTTAATGTAGAATTTAATATTACACAAAAAAGTATTCTTTAGTTTTTTTAAAAAAACTGATACTTTTCGAGATATACAGGGTCAAACAAAAAGTTTGTAAATATAAATTTCATCTCAGTTTTTCTTTCATACCTTTTAATGTTTTTAATTAAAATAAGATTTTTTGATGTTCTTTGATGTAGAATTTAACATTACATAAAAAAGTATTTCTAAGTTTTTTCAAAAAACCTAATAATTTTCGAGATATATAGGGTCAAACAAAAAGTTTGTAAATATAAATTTGATCTTAGTTTTTCTGTCATAACTTTTAAAGGTTTTAATTAAATTGAGATTTTTTAATGTTTTTTGATGTAAAATTTAATTTTACATAAATAACTATTCTTGAGTTTTTTCGAAAGAACTAATACTTTTCGAGATATACAGGGTCAAACAAAAAATTTGTAAATATAAATTTAATCTCAGTTTTTCTGTCATAACTTTTAACGTTTTTAATTAAAATAAGATTTTTTGCTGTAGAATTTAATATTACACAAAAAAGTATATTTGAGTTTTTTCAAAAAAACTAATACTTTTCGAGATATATAGGGTCAAACAAAAAGTTTGTAAATATAAATTTAATCTCAGTTTTTCTGTCATAACTTTTAACGTTTTTAATTAAAATAAGATTTTTTGATGTTTTTTATGTAGAACTTAATATTACACAAAAAAGTTTTCTAAGTCTTTTCAAAAAAAGTAATAATTTTCGAGATATATAGGGTCAAACAAAAAGTTTGTAAATATAAATTTGATCTTAGTTTTTCTGTCATAACTTTTAAAGTTTTTAATTAAAATGAGATTTTGTAATGTTTTTTGATGTAAAATTTAATTTTACATAAATAAGTATTCTTGAGTTTTTTCAAAAGAACTGATACTTTTCGAGATATACAAGGTCAAACAAAAAGTTTGTAAATATAAATTTAATCTTAGTTTTTCTGTCATAACTTTTAACGGTTTTAATTAAAATAAGATTTTTTGATGTAGAATTTAATATTACACAAAAAAGTATTCTTGAGTTTTTTTTTAAAAACTAATACTTTTCGAGATATATAGGGTCAAACAAAAAGTTTGTAAATATCAATTTGATCTCAGTTTTTCTGTCATAACTTTTAAAGTTTTTTATTAAAATGAGATTATTTGGGGTTTTTTAATGTAAAATTTAATTTTACATAAAAAAATATTCCTGAGTTTTTTCAAAAAAACTTATACTTTTCCAGATATACAGGGTCAAACAAAAAGTTTGTAAATATAAATTTAATCTCAGTTTTTCTGTCATAACTTTTAACGGTTTTAATTAAAATAAGATTTTTTTATGTTTTTTGATGTAGAATTTAATATAACACAAAAAAGTGTTCTTAAGTTTTTTTTGAAGAAACTAATACTTTTCGAGATATATAGGGTCAAACAAAAAGTTTGTAAATATAAATTTGATCTTAGTTTTTCTGTCATAACTTTTAAAGTGTTTAACTAAAATGAGATTTTTTAATGTTTTTTGATGTAAAATTTAATTTTACATAAATAAATATTCTTGAGTTTTTTCAAAAGAACTGATACTTTTCGAGATATACAGGGTCAAACAAAAAGTTTGTAAATATAAATTTGATCTCAGTTTTTCTGTCATAACTTTTAAAGTTTTTAATTAAAATAAGATTTTTTAATGTAGAATTTAATATTACACAAAAAAGTATTCCTGAGTTTTTTCAAAAAAACTGATACTTTTCAAGATATACAGGGTCAAACAAAAAGTTTGTAAATATAAATTTAATCTCAGTTTTTCTGTCATAACTTTTAACGTTTTTAATTAAAATAAGATTTTTTGATGTTTTTTGATGTAGAATTTAATATTACACAAAAAAGTATTCCTAAGTTTTTTCAAAAAAACTAATAATTTTCGAGATATATAGGGTCAAAAGAAAGTTTGTAAATATAAATTTGATCTCAGTTTTTCTGTCATAACTTTTAAAGTTTTTAATTAAAATAAGATTTTTTGGAATTTTTTTATGAAAAATTTAATTTTACATAAAAAACTATTCCAGAGTTTTTTCAAAAAAACTGATACTTTTCGAGATATATAGGGTCAAACAAAAAGTTTGTAAATATAAATTTAATCTCAGTTTTTCTGTCATAACTTTTAACATTTTTAATTAAAATAAGATTTTTTTATGTAGAATTTAATATTACACAAAAAAGTATTCTTGAGTTTTTTCAAAAAAACTGATACTTTTCGAGATATACAGGTTCAAACAAAAAGTTTGTAAATATAAATTTAATCTCAGTTTTTCTGTCATAACTTTTAACGTTTTTAATTAAAATAAGATTTTTTGATGTTTTTTGATGTAGAATTTAATATTACACAAAAAAGTATTCCTAAGTTTTTTCAAAAAAACTAATAATTTTCGAGATATATAGGGTCAAACAAAAAGTTTGTAAATATAAATTTGATCTTAGTTTTTCTGTCATAACTTTTAAAGTTTTTAATCGAAATAAGATTTTGTAATGTTCTTTGATGTAAATTTTAACTTTACATAAATAAGTATTCCTGAGTTTTTTCAAAAGAACTGATACTTTTCGAGATATACAAGGTCAAACAAAAAGTTTGTAAATATAAATTTAATCTCAGTTTTTCTGTCATAAGTTTTAACGGTTTTAATTAAAATAAGATTTTTTAATGTAGAATTTAATATTACACAAAAAAGTATTCCTGAGTTTTTTCAAAAAAACTAATGCTTTTCGAGATATATAGGGTCAAACAAAAAGTTTGTAAATATAAATTTAATCTCAGTTTTTCTGTCATAAGTTTTAACGATTTTAATTAAAATAAGATTTTTTGATGTAGAATTTAATTTTACATAAAAAAGTATTTTTGAGTTTTTTCAAAAAAACTGATACTTTTCGAGATATACAGGGTCAAACAAAAAGTTTGTAAATATAAATTTAATCTCAGTTTTTCTGTCATAACTTTTAACGGTTTTAATTAAAATAAGATTTTTTGATGTTTTTTGATGTAGAATTTAATATTACACAAAAAAATATTCCTAAGTTTTTTTAAAGAAACTAATACTTTTCGAGATATATAGGGTCAAAAAAAAGTTTGTAAATATAAATTTGATCTCAGTTTTTCTGTCATAACTTTTAAAGTTTTTAATTAAAATGAGATTTTTTTGAATATTTTTATGTAAAATTTAATTTTACATAAAAAAGTATTCTAGAGTTTTTTCAAAAAAACTGATACTTTTCGAGATATATAGGGTCAAACAAAATGTTTGTAAATATAAATTTAATCTCAGTTTTTCTGTCATAACTTTTAACGTTTTTAATTAAAATAAGATTTTTTTATGTAGAATTTAATATTACACAAAAAAGTATTCTTGAGTTTTTTTAAAAAAACTAATACTTTTCGAGATATATAGGGTCAAACAAAAAGTTTGTAAATATAAATTTAATCTCAGTTTTTCTGTCATAACTTTTAACGTTTTTAATTAAAATAAGATTTTTTTATGTAGAATTTAATATTACACAAAAAAGTATTCCTAAGTTTTTTCAAAAAAACTAATACTTTTTGAGATATATAGGGTCAAACAAAAAGTTTGTAAATATAAATTTGATCTCAGTTTTTCTGTCATAACTTTTAAAGTTTTTAATTAAAACAAGATTTTTTAATGTTTTTTGATGTAAAATTTAATTTTACATAAATAGGTACTCCTGAGTTTTTTCAAAAGAACTAAAACTTTTCGAGATATACAGGTTCAAACAAAAAGTTTGTAAATATAAATTTAATCTCAGATTTTCTGTCATAACTTTTAACGTTTTTAATTAAAATAAAATTTTTTAATGTAGAATTTAATATTACACAAAAAAGTATTCTTAAGTTTTTTAAAAAAAACTGATACTTTTCGAGATATACAGGGTCAAACAAAAAGTTTGTAAATATAAATTTCATCTCAGTTTTTCTTTTATACCTTTTAATGTTTTTAATTAAAATAAGATTTTTTGATGTTCTTTGATGTAGAATTTAACATTACATAAAAAAGTATTAATAAGTTTTTTCAAAAAACCTAATAATTTTCGAGATATATAGGGTCAAACAAAAAGTTTGTAAATATAATTTTGATCTTAGTTTTTCTGTCATAACTTTTAAAGTTTTTAATTAAAATAAGGTTTTTAACGTTTTTTAATGTAAAATTTAATGTTACATAAAAAAGTATACTTAAGTTTTTTCAAAAAAACTGATACTTTTCGAGATATATAGGGTCAAACAAAAAGTTTGTAAATATAAATTTGATCTGAGTTTTTCTGTCATAACTTTTAAAGTTTTAAATTAAAATGAGATTTTTTAACGTTTTTTGATGTAAAATTTAATTTTACATAAAAAAGTATTTTTGAGTTTTTTTAAAAAAACTGATACTTTTCGAGATATAGAGGGTCAAACAAAAACTTTGTAAATATAAATTTAATCTCATTTTTTCTGTCATAACTTTTAACGTTTTTAATTAAAATAAGATTTTTTAACGTTTTTTTAAAAAAGTATTCTAGAGTTTTTTCACAAAAACTGATACTTTTCGAGATATACAGGGTCATACAAAAAGTTTGTAAATATAAATTTTATCTCAGTTTTTCTGTCATAACTTTTAACGTTTTTAATTAAAATAAGATTTTTTGATGTAGAATTTAATATTACACAAAATAGTGTTTTAAAGTTTTTTTAAAGAAACTAATACTTTTCGAGATATATAGGGTCAAACAAAAAGTTTGTAAATATAAATTTGATCTTAGTTTTTCTGTCATAACTTTTAAAGTTTCTAATTAAAATAAAATTTTTTAATGTTTTTTTATGTAAAATTTGATTTTACATAAAAAAGTTATTTTCAGTTTTTTCAAAAAAACTGATACTTTTCGAAATATACAGGGTCAAACAAAAAGTTTGTAAATATAAATTTAATCTCAGTTTTTCTGTCGTAACTTTTAACGTTTTTTATTAAAATAAGATTTTTTAGAGTTTTTTTATATAAAATTTAATTTTACATAAAAAAGTACTTTGAGTTTTTTCAAAAAAGCTCATACTTTTCGAGATATACAGGGTCAAACAAAAAGTTTGTAAATATAAACTTGATCTCAGTTTTTCTGGCATAACTTTTAAAGTTTTTAATTAAAATTTAATTTTTTAGGGTTTTTTTATGTAAAATTTGATTTTACATAAAAAAGTTATTTTCAGTTTTTTCAAAAAAACTGATACTTTTCGAAATATACAGGGTCAAACAAAAAGTTTGTAAATATAAATTTAATCTCAGTTTTTCTGTCGTAACTTTTAACGTTTTTAATTAAAATAAGATTTTTTGATGTTTATTGATGTATAATTCAATATTACACAAAAAAGTATTCTTAAGTTTTTTTAAAAAACTAATACTTTTCGAGATATATAGGGACAAACAAAAAGTTTGTAAATATAAATTTGATCTTAGTTTTTCTGACATAACTTTTAAACGTTTTAATTAAAATGAGATCTTTTAATGTTTTTTGATGTAAAATTAAATTTTACATAAATAAGTATTCTTAAGTTTTTTCAAAAGAACTGATACTTTTCGAGATATACAGGGTTAAACAAAAAGTTTGTAAACATAAATTTGATCTTAGTTTTTCTGTCATAACTTTTAAAGTTTTTAATTAAAATAAGATTTTTTGTGGTTTTTTGATGTAAAATTTAGTTTTACATAAAAAAGTATTCCTAAGTTTTTTCAAAAAAACTGATACGTTTCGAAATATACAGGGCCAAACAAAAAGTTTGTAAATATAAATTTAATCTCAGTTTTTCTGTCGTAACTTTTAACGTTTTCAATTAAAATAAGATGTTTTGATGTTTATTGATGTATAATTCAATATTACACAAAAAAGTATTGCTAAGTTTTTTTAAAAAACTAATACTTTTCGAGATATATAGGGACAAACAAAAAGTTTGTAAATATAAATTTGATATCAGTTTTTCTGTCATAACTTTTAACGTTTTTAATTAAAATAAGATTTTTTAATGTTTTTTGATGTAAAATTAGATTTTACATAAATAAGTATTCTTGAGTTTTTTCAAAAGAACTGATACTTTTCGAGATATACAGGGTCAAACAAAAAGTTTGTAAATATAAATTTGATCTTAGTTTTTCTGTCATAACTTTTAAAGTTTTGAATTAAATGAGATTTTTTGTGGTTTTTTGATGTAAAATTTAATTTTACATAAAAAAGTATTCCTAAGTTTTTTCAAAAAAACTGATACGTTTCGAAATATACAGGGCCAAACAAAAAGTTTGTAAATATAAATTTAATCACAGTTTTTCTGTCATAACTTTTAACGTTTTTAATTAAAATAAGATTTTTTGATGAAGAATTTAATATTACACAAAAAACTGTTCTTGAGTTTTTTTAAAAAAACTAATACTTTTCGAAATATATGAGGTCAAACAAAAAGTTTGTAAACATAAATTTGATCTTAGTTTTTCTGTCATAACTTTTAAAGTTTTTAATTAAAATGAAATTTTTTAATGTTTTTTGATGTAAAATTAAATTTTACATAAATAAGTGTTCTTGAGTTTTTTTAAAAGAACTGATACTTTTCGAGATATACAGGGTCAAACAAAAAGTGTGTAAATATAAATTTAATCTCAGTTTTTCTGTCATAACTTTTAACGTTTTTAATTAAAATAAGATTTTTTGATGTTTTTTGATGTAGAATTTAATATTACACAAAAAAGTTTTTTTAAGTTTTTTTAAAAAAGTAATAATTTTCGAGATATATAGGGTCAAATAAAAAGTTTGTAAATATAAATTTGATCTTAGTTTTTCTGTTATAACTTTTAACGTTTTTTAATAAAAAAAGATTTTTAAAAGTTTTTTTATGTAGAATTTAATATTACACAAAAAAGTATTCCTAAGTTTTTTCAAAAAAACTCATAATTTTCGAGATATATTGGGTCAAACAAAAAGTTTGTAAATATAAATTTAATCTTAGTTTTTCTGTCATAACTTTTAAAGTTTTTAATTAAAATAAGATTTTTTAATGTTTTTTGATGTAGAATTTCATATTACACAAAAAAGTATTCCTAAGTTTTTTTAAAACAACTAATAATTTTTGAGATATATAGGGTCAAACAAAAAGTTTGTAAACATAAATTTGATCTAAGTTTTTCTGTCATAACTTTTAAAGTTTTTAAATAAAATAAGGTGTTTTAACGTTTTTTGATGTAAAACTTAATTTTACATAAAAAAGTATTCCTGAGTTTTTTCAAAAAAACTGATACTTTTCGAGATATACAGGGTCAAACAATAAGTTTGTAAATATAAATTTAATCTCAGTTTTTCAGTCATAACTTTTAACGTTTTTAATTAATATAAGATTTTTTGATGTTTTTTGATGTAGAATTTAATATTACACAAAAAAGTATTATTAATTTTTAAAAAAAAAACTAATACTTTTCGAGATATATAGGGTCAAACAAAAAGTTTGTAAATATAAATTTAATCTCAGTTTTTCTGTCATAACTTTTAACGTTTTTAATTAAAATAAGATTTTTTAATGTAGAATTTTTTATTACACAAAAAAGTATTCTTGAGTTTTTTTAAAAAAACTGATACTTTTTGAGATATGCAGGGTCAAACAAAAAGTTTGTAAATATAAATTTAATCTCATTTTTTCTGTCATAACTTTTAACGTTTTTAATTAAAATAAGATTTTTTAACGTTTTTTTAAAAAAGTATTCTAGAGTTTTTTTAAAAAAACTGATACTTTTCGAGATATACAGGGTCATACAAAAAGTTTGTAAATATAAATTTTATCTCAGTTTTTCTGTCATAACTTTTAACGTTTTTAATTAAAATAAGATTTTTTGATGTAGAATTTAATATTACACAAAATAGTGTTTTAAAGTTTTTTCAAAAAAACTAATACTTTTCGAGATATATAGGGTCAAACAAAAAGTTTGTAAATATAAATTTGATCTTAGTTTTTCTGTTATAACTTTTAACGTTTTTTATAAAAATAAGATTTTTTGATGTTTTTTTATGTAGAATTTAATACTACACAAAAAAGTGTTCTTAAGTTTTTTTAAAGAAGCTAATACTTTTCGAGATATACAGTGTTAAACAAACAGTTTGTAAATATAAATTTGATCTTAGGTTTTCTGTCATAACTTTTAAAGTTTCTAATTAAAATGAGATTTTTTAATGTTTTTTGATGTAAAATTTAATTTTACATAAATAAGTATTCCTGAGTTTTTTTAAAAGAACTGATACTTTTCGAGATATAACGGGTCAAACAAAAAGTTTGTAAATATAAATTTAATCTCAGTTTTTCTGTCATAACTTTTAACGTTTTTAATTAAAATAAGATTTTTTTATGTAGAATTTAATATTACACAAAAAAGTATTCTTGAGTTTTTTCAAAAAAACTAATATTTTTCGAGATATATAGGGCAAAACAAAAAGTTTTTAAATATAAATTTAATCTATTTTTCTGTCATTACTTTTAAAGTTTTTTATTAAAATAAGATTTTTTAGAGTTTTTTTATGTAAAATTTAATTTTACATAAAAAAGTATTCCTGAGTTTTTTCAAAAAAGCTCATACTTTTCGAGATATACAGGGTCAAACAAAAAGTTTGTAAATATAAATTTAATCTCAGTTTTTCTGTCATAACTTTTATCGTTTTTAATTAAAATAAGATTTTTTGCTGTTTTTTTATGTAGAATTAAATTTTACACAAAAAAGTATTCTTAAGTTTTTAAAAAAACTAATACTTTTCGAGATATATAGGGTCAAACAAAAAGTTTGTAAATATAAATTTGATCTCAGTTTTTCTGTTATAACTTTTAATGTTTCTAATTAAAATTTAATTTTTTAGGGTTTTTTGATGTAAAATTTGATTTTACATAAAAAAGTATTCCTGAGTTTTTTCAAAAAAACTAATAATTTTCGACATATACAGGGTCAAACAAAAAGTTTGTAAATATAAATTTAATCTCAGTTTTTCTGTCGTAACTTTTAACGTTTTTAATTAAAATAAGATTTTTTAATGTTTATTGATGTATAATTTAATATTACACAAAAAAGTATTTTTAAGTTTTTTTAAAAAATTAATACTTTTCGAGATATATAGGGACAAACAAAAAGTTTGTAAATATAAATTTGATCTCAGTTTTTCTGTCATAACTTTTAACGTTTTTAATTAAAATGAGATTTTTTAATGTTTTTTGATGTAAAATTAGATTTTACATAAATAAGTATTCTTGAGTTTTTTCAAAAGAACTGATACTTTTCGAGATATACAGGGTCAAACAAAAAGTTTGTAAATATAAATTTGATCTCAGTTTTTCTGTCTTAACTTTTAATGTTTCTAATTAAAATTTAATTTTTTATGGTTTTTTGATGTAAAATTTGATTTTACATAAAAAAGTATTTCTGAGTTTTTTCAAAAAAACTAATACTTTTCGAAATATACAGGGTCAAACAAAAAGTTTGTAAATATAAATTTAATCTCAGTTTTTCTGTCGTAACTTTTAACGTTTTTAATTAAAATAAGATTTTTTGATGTTTATTGATGTATAATTCAATATTACACAAAAAAGTGTTCTTAAGTTTTTTTAAAAAACTAATACTTTTCGAGATATATAGGGACAAACAAAAAGTTTGTAAACATAAATTTGATCTCAGTTTTTCTGTCATAACTTTTAACGTTTCTAATTAAAATTTAATTTTTTATGGTTTTTTAATGTAAAATTTGATTTTACATAAAAAAGTATTCCTGAGTTTTTTCAAAAAAACTAATACTTTTCGAGATATACAGGGTCAAACAAAAAGTTTGTAAATATAAATTTAATCTCAGTTTTTCTGTCATAACTTTTAACGTTTTTAATTAAAATAAGATTTTTTGATGTAGAATTTAATATTACACAAAAAAGTGTTCCTAAGTTTTTCCAAAAAAACTAATACTTTTCGAGATATATAGGCTCAAACAAAAAGTTTGTAAACATAAATTTGATCTTAGTTTTTCTGTCATAACTTTTAAAGTTTTTAATTAAAATGAGATTTTTTTATGTTTTTTGATGTAAAATTTAATTTTACATAAATAAGTATTCTTGAGTTTTTTTAAAAGAACTGATACTTTTCGAGATATACAGGGTCAAACAAAAAGTTTGTAAATATAAATTTAATTTCAGTTTTTCTGTGATAACTTTTAACGTTTTTAATTAAAATAAGATTTTTTAATGTAGAATTTAATATTACACAAAAAAGTATTCTTGAGTTTTTTTAAAAAAACTAACACTTTTCGAGATATATAGGGTCAAACAAAAAGTTTGTAAATATAAATTTGATCTTAGTTTTTCTGACATAACTTTTAAAGGTTTTAATTAAAATGAGATTTTTTAATGTTTTTTGATGTAAAATTAAATTTTACATAAATGAGTATTCCTGAGTTTTTTCAAAAGAACTGATACTTTTCGAGATATACAGGGTCAAACAAAAAGTTTGTAAATATAAATTTAATCTCAGTTTTTCTGTCATAACTTTTAACGTTTTTAATTAAAATAAGATTTTTTAATGTAGAATTTAATATTACACAAAAAAGTATTCCTAAGTTTTTTTAAAAAAACTAACAATTTTCGAGATATATAGAGTCAAACAAAAAGTTTGTAAATATAAATTTGATCTTAGGTTTTCTGTCATAACTTTTAAAGGTTTTAATTAAAATGAGATTTTTTAATGTTTTTTGATGTAAAATTAAATTTTACATAAATAAGTATTATGAGTTTTTTCAAAAGAACTAATACTTTTCGAGATATACAGGGTCAAACAAAAAGTTTGTAAATATAAATTTAATCTCAGTTTTTCTTTCATAACTTTTAATGTTTTTAATTAAAATAAGATTTTTTGATGTTCTATGATGTTGAATTTATTATTACACAAAAAAGTATTACTAAGTTTTTTCAAAAAACCTAATAATTTTCGAGATATATAGGGTCAAACAAAAAGTTTGTAAATATAAATTTGATCTTAGTTTTTCTGTCATAACTTTTAAAGTTTTTAATCAAAATGAGATTTTTTAATGTTTTTTGATGTAAAATTTAATTTTACATAAATAAGTATTCTTGAGTTTTGTCAAAAGAACATACTTTTCGAGATATATAGGGTCAAACAAAAAGTTTGTAAATATAAATTTAATCTAGGTTTTTCTGTCATAACTTTTTACGTTTTTAATTAAAATAAGATTTTTTGATGTTTTTTGATGTAGAATTTAATATTACACAAAAAAGTATTCCTAAGTTTTTTTAAAAAAACTAATAATTTTCGAGATATATAGGGTCAAACAAATAGTTTGTAAATATAAATTTGATCTTAGTTTTTCTGTCATAACTTTGAAAGTTTTTAATCAAAATAAGATTTTTTAATGTTTTTTGATTTAAAATTTGATTTTGCATAAATAAGTATTCCTGAGTTTTTTTAAAAGAACTGATACTTTTCGAGATATACAGGGTCAAACAAAAAGTTTGTAAATATAAATTTAATCTCAGTTTTTCTGTCATAACTTTTAACCTTTTTAATTAAAATAAGAATTTTTGATGTAGAATTTAATATTACACAAAAAAGTATTCCTGAGTTTTTTCAAAAAAACTAATACTTTTCGAGATATATAGGGTAAAACAAAAAGTTTGTAAATATAAATTTGATCTCAGTTTTTCTGTCATAACTTTTAAAGTTTTTTATGAAAATGAGAATTTTTGGGGTTTTTTAATGTAAAATTTAATTTTACATAAAAAAGTATTCCTGAGTTTTTTCAAAAAAAAACTAATACTTTTCGAGATATATAGGGTCAAACAAAAAGTTTGTAAATATAAATTTAATCTCAGTTTTTCTGTCATAACTTTTAAAGTTTTTAATTCAAATAAGATTTTTTGATGTTTTTTGATGTAGAATTTAATATTACACAAAAAGTATTCTTAAGTTTTTTTAAAAACACTAATAATTTTCGAGATATATAGGGTCAAACAAAAAGTTTGTAAATATAAATTTGATCTTAGTTTTTCTGACATAACTTTTAAAGCTTTCAATTAAAATAAGATTTTTTAATGTTTTTTGATGTAAAATTAAATTTTACATAAATAAGTATTCTTGAGTTTTTTCAAAAGAACTGATACTTTTCGAGATATGCAGGGTCAAACAAAAAGTTTGTAAATATAAATTTAATCTCAGTTTTTCTGTCATAACTTTTAACGTTTTTTATTAAAATAAGATTTTTTGATGTTTTTTGATGTAGAATTTAATATTACACAAAAAAGTATTCTTAAGTTTTTTTAAAAACACTAATAATTTTCGAGATATATAGGGTCAAACAAAAAGTTTGTAAATATAAATTTGATCTTAGTTTTTCTGTTATAACTTTTAACGTTTTTTAATAAAAATAAGATTTTTTGCTGTTTTTTATGTAGAATTTAATATTACACAAAAAAGTATTCTTAAGTTTTTTTAAAGAAAGTAATACTTTCCGAGATATATAGGGTCAAACAAAAAGTTTGTAAATATAAATTTAATCTCAGTTTTTCTGTCATAACTTTTTACGTTTTTAATTAAATTAAGATTTTTTAATGTTTTTTGATGTAGAATTTAATATTACACAAAAAAGTATTCCTAAGTTTTTTCAAAAAAACTAATAATTTTCGAGATATATAGGGTCAAACAAAAAGTTTGTAAATATAAATTTGATCTTAGTTTTTCTGTCATAACTTTGAAAGTTTTTAATCAAAATAAGATTTTTTAATGTTTTTTGATGTAAAATTTAATTTTGCATAAATAAGTATTCCTGAGTTTTTTCAAAAGAACTGATACTTTTCGAGATATACAGGGTCAAACAAAAAGTTTGTAAATATAAATTTAATCTCAGTTTTTCTGTCATAACTTTTAACGTTTTTAATTAAAATAAGATTTTTTAATGTAGAATTTAATATTACACAAAAAAGTATTCTTGAGTTTTTTTTTAAAAACTAACACTTTTCGAGATATATAGGGTCAAACAAAAAGGTTGTAAATATAAATTTGATCTTAGTTTTTCTGACATAACTTTTAAAAGTTTTTAATTAAAATAAGATTTTTTAATGTTTTTTGATGTAAAATTTAATTTTATATAAATAAGTATTCTTGAGTTTTTTCAAAAGAAAGTAATACTTTTCGAGATATATAGGGTCAAACAAAAAGTTTGTAAATATAAATTTGATCTTAGTTTCTCTGTCATAACTTTTAAAGTTTTTAATTAAAATAAGATTTTTTAATGTAGAATTCAATATTACACAAAAAAGTATTTTTGAGTTTTTTTAAAAATACTAATACTTTTCGAGATATATAGGGTCAAACAAAAAGTTTGAAAATATAAATTTAATCTCAGTTTTTCTGTCATAACTTTTAAAGTTTTTAATTAAAATTTAATTTTTTGGGGTCTTTTGATGTAAAATTTGATTTTACATAAAAAAGTATTTTTTAGTTTTTTTAAAAAAACTGATACTTTTCGAAATATACAGGGTCTAACAAAAAGTTTGTAAATATAAATTTAATCTCAGTTTTTTTGTCGTAACTGTTAACGTTTATAATTAAAATAAAGTTTTTTGATGTTTTTTGATGTATAATTCAATATTACACAAAAAAGTATTTTTAAGTTTTTTTAAAAAACTAATACTTTTCGAGATATATAGGGTCAAACAAAAAGTTTGTAAATATAAATTTGATCTTAGTTTTTCTGACATAACTTTTAAAGGTTTTAATTAAAATGAGATTTTTTAATGTTTTTTGATGTAAAATTAAATTTTACATAAATAAGTATTATTGAGTTTTTTCAAAAGAACTGATACTTTTCGAGATATACAGGGTCAAACAAAAAGTTTGTAAATATAAATTTAATCTCAGTTTTTCTGTCATAACTTTTAACGTTTTTTATTAAAATAAGATTTTTTGATGTTTTTTGATGTAGAAATTAATATTACACAAAAAAGTATTCTTAAGTTTTTTTAAAAACACTAATAATTTTCGAGATATATAGGGTCAAACAAAAAGTTTGTAAATATAAATTTGATCTTAGTTTTTCTGTTATAACTTTTAACGTTTTTTAATAAAAATAAGATTTTTTGATGTTTTTTATGTAGAATTTAATATTACACAAAAAAGTATTCTTAAGTTTTTTTAAAGAAAGTAATACTTTCCGAGATATATAGGGTCAAACAAAAAGTTTGTAAATATAAATTTAATCTCAGTTTTTCTGTCATAACTTTTCACGTTTTTAATTAAAATAAGATTGTTTAATGTAGAATTTAATATTACACAAAAAAGTATTCTTGAGTTTTTTAAAAAAAACTAACACTTTTCGAGATATATAGCGTCAAACAAAAAGGTTGTAAATATAAATTTGATCTTAGTTTTTCTGTCATAACTTTTAAAGTTTTTAATCAAAATAAGATTTTTTAATGTTTTTTGATGTAAAATTTAATTTTGCATAAATAAGTATTCTTGAGTTTTTTCAAAAGAACTGATACTTTTCGAGATATACAGGGTCAAACAAAAAGTTTGTAAATATAAATTTAATCTCAGTTTTTCTGTCATAACTTTTAACGCTTTTAATTAAAATAAGATTTTTTAATGTAGAATTTAATATTACACAAAAAAGTATTCTTGAGTTTTTTTAAAAAAACTAACACTTTTCGAGATATATAGGGTCAAACAAAAAGGTTGTAAATATAAATTTGATCTTAGTTTTTCTGTCATAACTTTTAAAGTTTTTTATCAAAATGAGATTTTTTAATGTTTTTTGATGTAAAATTAAATTTTACATAAATAAGTATTCTTGAGTTTTTTCAAAAGAACTGATACTTTTCGAGATATACAGGGTCAAACAAAAAGTTTGTAAATATAAATTTAATCTCAGTTTTTCTGTCATAACTTTTAACGTTTTTTATTAAAATAAGATTTTTTGATGTTTTTTGATGTAGAATTTAATATTACACAAAAAAGTATTCTTAAGTTTTTTTAAAAACACTAATAATTTTCGAGATATATAGGGTCAAACAAAAAGTTTGTAAATATAAATTTGATCTTAGTTTTTCTGTTATAACTTTTAACGTTTTTTAATAAAAATAAGATTTTTTGATGTTTTTTATGTAGAATTTAATATTACACAAAAAAGTATTCCTAAGTTTTTTTAAAGAAAGTAATACTTTCCGAGATATATAGGGTCAAACAAAAAGTTTGTAAATATAAATTTAATCTCAGTTTTTCTGTCATAACTTTCCACGTTTTTAATTAAAATAAGATTTTTTGATGTTTTTTGATGTAGAATTTAATATTACACAAAAAAGTATTTTTAGTTTTTTTAAAAAAACTAATAATTTTCGAGATATATAGGGTCAAACAAAAAGTTTGTAAATATAAATTTGATCTTAGTTTTTCTGTCATAACTTTAAAAGTTTTTAATCAAAATAAGATTTTTTAATGTTTTTTGATGTAAAATTTAATTTTGCATAAATAAGTATTCCTGAGTTTTTTCAAAAGAACTGATACTTTTCGAGATATACAGGGTCAAACAAAAAGTTTGTAAATATAAATTTAATCTCAGTTTTTCTGTCATAACTTTTAACGTTTTTAATTAAAATAAGATTTTTTAATGTAGAATTTAATATTACACAAAAAAGTATTCCTGAGTTTTTTTAAAAAAACTAACACTTTTCGAGATATATAGGGTCAAACAAAAAGGTTGTAAATATAAATTTGATCTTAGTTTTTCTGACATAACTTTTAAAGGTTTTAATTAAAATGAGATTTTTTAATGTTTTTTGATGTAAAATTAAATTTTACATAAATAAGTATTCCTGAGTTTTTTTAAAAGAACTGATACTTTTCGAGATATACAGGGTCAAACAAAAAGTTTGTAAATATAAATTTAATCTCAGTTTTTCTGTCATAACTTTTAACGTTTTTTATTAAAATAAGATTTTTTGATGTTTTTTGATGTAGAATTTAATATTACACAAAAAAGTATTCTTAAGTTTTTTTAAAAACACTAATAATTTTCGAGATATATAGGGTCAAACAAAAAGTTTGTAAATATAAATTTGATCTTAGTTTTTCTGTTATAACTTTTAACGTTTTTTAATAAAAATAAGATTTTTTGATGTTTTTTATGTACAATTTAATATAACACAAAAAAGTATTCCTAAGTTTTTTTAAAGAAAGTAATACTTTTCGAGATATATAGGGTCAAACAAAAAGTTTGTAAATATAAATTTGATCTTAGTTTTTCTGTCATAACTTTTAAAGTTTTTAATCAAAATGAGATTTTTTAATGTTTTTTGATGTAAAATTTAATTTTACATAAAGAAGTATTCCTGAGTTTTTTCAAAAGAACTGATACTTTTCGAGATATATAGGGTCAAACAAAAAGTTTGTAAATATCAATTTAATCTCAGTTTTTCTGTCATAACTTTTTACGTTTTAATTAAAATAAGATTTTTTGATGTTTTTTGATGTAGAATTTAATATTACACAAAAAAGTATTCCTAAGTTTTTTCAAAAAAACTAATCATTTTCGAGATATATAGGGTCAAACAAATAGTTTGTAAATATAAATTTGATCTTAGTTTTTCTGTCATAACTTTTAAAGTTTTTAATCAAAATAAGATTTTTTAATGTTTTTTGATGTAAAATTTAATTTTACATAAATAAGTATTCTTGAGTTTTTTCAAAAGAACTGATACTTTTCGAGATATATAGGGTCAAACAAAAAGTTTGTAAATATAAATTTAATCTCAGTTTTTCTGTCATAACTTTTTACGTTTTAAATTAAAATAAGATTTTTTAATGTTTTTTGATGTAGAATTTAATATTACACAAAAAAGTATTCCTAAGTTTTTTCAAAAAAACTAATAATTTTCGAGATATATAGGGTCAAACAAATAGTTTGTAAATATAAATTTAATCTCAGTTTTTCTGTCATAACTTTTAACGTTTTTAATTAAAATCAGATTTTTTAATGTAGAATTTAATATTACACAAAAAAGTATTCTTGAGTTTTTTTAAAAAAACTAACACTTTTAAAAATATATAGGGTCAAACAAAAAGGTTGTAAATATAAATTTGATCTTAGTTTTTCTGACATAACTTTTAAAGGTTTTAATTAAAATGAGATTTTTTAATGTTTTTTGATGTAAAATTAAATTTTACATAAATAAGTATTCCTGAGTTTTTTTAAAAGAACTGATACTTTTCGAGATATACAGGGTCAAACAAAAAGTTTGTAAATATAAATTTAATCTCAGTTTTTCTGTCATAACTTTTAACGTTTTTTATTAAAATAAGATTTTTTGATGTAGAATTTAATATTACACAAAAAAGTATTCCTAAGTTTTTTTAAAAACACTAATAATTTTCGAGATATATAGAGTCAAACAAAAAGTTTGTAAATATAAATTTGATCTTAGTTTTTCTGTTATAACTTTTAACGTTTTTTAATAAAAATAAGATTTTTTGATGTTTTTTATGTACAATTTAATATTACACAAAAAAGTATTCCTAAGTTTTTTTAAAGAAAGTAATACTTTTCGAGATATATAGGGTCAAACAAAAAGTTTGTAAATATAAATTTGATCTTAGTTTTTCTGTCATAACTTTTAAAGTTTTTAAGTAAAATGAGATTTTTTAATGTTTTTTGATGTAAAATTTAATTTTACATAAATAAGTATTCCTGAGTTTTTTCAAAAGAACTGATACTTTTCGAGATATATAGGGTCAAACAAAAAGTTTGTAAATATAAATTTAATCTCAGTTTTTCTGTCATAACTTTTTACGTTTTTAATTAAAATAAGATTTTTTGATGCTTTTTGATGTAGAATTTAATATTACACCAAAAAAGTATTCCTAAGTTTTTTCAAAAAAACTAATAATTTTTGAGATATATAGGGTCAAACAAATAGTTTGTAAATATAACTTTGATCATAGTTTTTCTGTCATAACTTTTAAAATTTTTAATCAAAATAAGATTTTTTAATGTTTTTTGATGTAAAATTTAATTTTACATAAATAAGTATTCTTGAGTTTTTTCAAAAGAACTGATACTTTTTGAGATATATAGGGTCAAACAAAAAGTTTGTAAATATAAATTTAATCTCAGTTTTTCTGTCATAACTTTTTACGTTTTTAATTAAAACAAGATTTTTTAATGTTTTTTGATGTAGAATTTAATATTACACAAAAAAGTATTTTTAAGTTTTTTCAAAAAAACTAATAATTTTCGAGATATATAGGGTCAAACAAATAGTTTGTAAATATAAATTTAATCTCAGTTTTTCTGTCATAACTTTTAACGTTTTTAATTAAAATAAGATTTTTTGATGTTTTTTGATGTAGAATTTAATATTACACAAAAAAGTATTCCTAAGTTTTTTTAAAAACACTAATAATTTTCGAGATATATAGGGTCAAACAAAAAGTTTGTAAATATAAATTTGATCTTAGTTTTTCTGTTATAACTTTTAACGTTTTTTAATAAAAATAAGATTTTTTGATGTTTTGTATGTAGAATTTAATATTACACAAAAAAGTATTCTTAAGTTTTTTTAAAGAAAGTAATACTTTCCGAGATATATAGGGTCAAACAAAAAGTTTGTAAATATAAATTTAATCTCAGTTTTTCTGTCATAACTTTTCACGTTTTTAATTAAAATAAGATTTTTTAATGTAGAATTTAATATTACACAAAAAAGTATTCTTGAGTTTTTTAAAAAAAACTAACACTTTTCAAGATATATAGGGTCAAACAAAAAGGTTGTAAATATAAATTTGATCTTAGTTTTTCTGTCATAACTTTTAAAGTTTTTAATCAAAATAAGATTTTTTAATGTTTTTTGATGTAAAATTTAATTTTGCATAAATAAGTATTCTTGAGTTTTTTCAAAAGAACTGATACTTTTCGAGATATACAGGGTCAAACAAAAAGTTTGTAAATATAAATTTAATCTCAGTTTTTCTGTCATAACTTTTAACGCTTTTAATTAAAATAAGATTTTTTAATGTAGAATTTAATATTACACAAAAAAGTATTCTTGAGTTTTTTTAAAAAACTAACACTTTTCGAGATATATAGGGTCAAACAAAAAGTTTGTAAATATAAATTTGATCTTAGTTTTTCTGTTATAACTTTTAACGTTTTTTTATAAAAATAAGATTTTTTGATGTTTTTTATGTAAAATTTAATATTACACAAAAAAGTATTCCTAAGTTTTTTTAAAGAAAGTAATACTTTCCGAGATATATAGGGTCAAACAAAAAGTTTGTAAATATAAATTTAATCTCAGTTTTTCTGTCATAACTTTCCACGTTTTTAATTAAAATAAGATTTTTTGATGTTTTTTGATGTAGAATTTAATATTACACAAAAAAGTATTTTTAGTTTTTTTAAAAAAACTAATAATTTTCGAGATATATAGGGTCAAACAAAAAGTTTGTAAATATAAATTTCATCTCAGTTTTTCTTTTATACCTTTTAATGTTTTTAATTAAAATAAGATTTTTTGATGTTCTTTGATGTAGAATTTAACATTACATAAAAAAGTATTAATAAGTTTTTTCAAAAAACCTAATAATTTTCGAGATATATAGGGTCAAACAAAAAGTTTGTAAATATAATTTTGATCTTAGTTTTTCTGTCATAACTTTTAAAGTTTTTAATTAAAATAAGGTTTTTAACGTTTTTTAATGTAAAATTTAATGTTACATAAAAAAGTATACTTAAGTTTTTTCAAAAAAACTGATACTTTTCGAGATATATAGGGTCAAACAAAAAGTTTGTAAATATAAATTTGATCTGAGTTTTTCTGTCATAACTTTTAAAGTTTTAAATTAAAATGAGATTTTTTAACGTTTTTTGATGTAAAATTTAATTTTACATAAAAAAGTATTTTTGAGTTTTTTTAAAAAAACTGATACTTTTCGAGATATAGAGGGTCAAACAAAAACTTTGTAAATATAAATTTAATCTCATTTTTTCTGTCATAACTTTTAACGTTTTTAATTAAAATAAGATTTTTTAACGTTTTTTTAAAAAAGTATTCTAGAGTTTTTTCACAAAAACTGATACTTTTCGAGATATACAGGGTCATACAAAAAGTTTGTAAATATAAATTTTATCTCAGTTTTTCTGTCATAACTTTTAACGTTTTTAATTAAAATAAGATTTTTTGATGTAGAATTTAATATTACACAAAATAGTGTTTTAAAGTTTTTTTAAAGAAACTAATACTTTTCGAGATATATAGGGTCAAACAAAAAGTTTGTAAATATAAATTTGATCTTAGTTTTTCTGTCATAACTTTTAAAGTTTCTAATTAAAATAAAATTTTTTAATGTTTTTTTATGTAAAATTTGATTTTACATAAAAAAGTTATTTTCAGTTTTTTCAAAAAAACTGATACTTTTCGAAATATACAGGGTCAAACAAAAAGTTTGTAAATATAAATTTAATCTCAGTTTTTCTGTCGTAACTTTTAACGTTTTTTATTAAAATAAGATTTTTTAGAGTTTTTTTATATAAAATTTAATTTTACATAAAAAAGTACTTTGAGTTTTTTCAAAAAAGCTCATACTTTTCGAGATATACAGGGTCAAACAAAAAGTTTGTAAATATAAACTTGATCTCAGTTTTTCTGGCATAACTTTTAAAGTTTTTAATTAAAATTTAATTTTTTAGGGTTTTTTTATGTAAAATTTGATTTTACATAAAAAAGTTATTTTCAGTTTTTTCAAAAAAACTGATACTTTTCGAAATATACAGGGTCAAACAAAAAGTTTGTAAATATAAATTTAATCTCAGTTTTTCTGTCGTAACTTTTAACGTTTTTAATTAAAATAAGATTTTTTGATGTTTATTGATGTATAATTCAATATTACACAAAAAAGTTTTCTTAAGTTTTTTTAAAAAACTAATACTTTTCGAGATATATAGGGACAAACAAAAAGTTTGTAAATATAAATTTGATCTTAGTTTTTCTGACATAACTTTTAAACGTTTTAATTAAAATGAGATCTTTTAATGTTTTTTGATGTAAAATTAAATTTTACATAAATAAGTATTCTTAAGTTTTTTCAAAAGAACTGATACTTTTCGAGATATACAGGGTTAAACAAAAAGTTTGTAAACATAAATTTGATCTTAGTTTTTCTGTCATAACTTTTAAAGTTTTTAATTAAAATAAGATTTTTTGTGGTTTTTTGATGTAAAATTTAGTTTTACATAAAAAAGTATTCCTAAGTTTTTTCAAAAAAACTGATACGTTTCGAAATATACAGGGCCAAACAAAAAGTTTGTAAATATAAATTTAATCTCAGTTTTTCTGTCGTAACTTTTAACGTTTTCAATTAAAATAAGATGTTTTGATGTTTATTGATGTATAATTCAATATTACACAAAAAAGTATTGCTAAGTTTTTTTAAAAAACTAATACTTTTCGAGATATATAGGGACAAACAAAAAGTTTGTAAATATAAATTTGATATCAGTTTTTCTGTCATAACTTTTAACGTTTTTAATTAAAATAAGATTTTTTAATGTTTTTTGATGTAAAATTAGATTTTACATAAATAAGTATTCTTGAGTTTTTTCAAAAGAACTGATACTTTTCGAGATATACAGGGTCAAACAAAAAGTTTGTAAATATAAATTTGATCTTAGTTTTTCTGTCATAACTTTTAAAGTTTTGAATTAAATGAGATTTTTTGTGGTTTTTTGATGTAAAATTTAATTTTACATAAAAAAGTATTCCTAAGTTTTTTCAAAAAAACTGATACGTTTCGAAATATACAGGGCCAAACAAAAAGTTTGTAAATATAAATTTAATCACAGTTTTTCTGTCATAACTTTTAACGTTTTTAATTAAAATAAGATTTTTTGATGAAGAATTTAATATTACACAAAAAACTGTTCTTGAGTTTTTTTAAAAAAACTAATACTTTTCGAAATATATGAGGTCAAACAAAAAGTTTGTAAACATAAATTTGATCTTAGTTTTTCTGTCATAACTTTTAAAGTTTTTAATTAAAATGAAATTTTTTAATGTTTTTTGATGTAAAATTAAATTTTACATAAATAAGTGTTCTTGAGTTTTTTTAAAAGAACTGATACTTTTCGAGATATACAGGGTCAAACAAAAAGTGTGTAAATATAAATTTAATCTCAGTTTTTCTGTCATAACTTTTAACGTTTTTAATTAAAATAAGATTTTTTGATGTTTTTTGATGTAGAATTTAATATTACACAAAAAAGTTTTTTTAAGTTTTTTTAAAAAAGTAATAATTTTCGAGATATATAGGGTCAAATAAAAAGTTTGTAAATATAAATTTGATCTTAGTTTTTCTGTTATAACTTTTAACGTTTTTTAATAAAAAAAGATTTTTAAAAGTTTTTTTATGTAGAATTTAATATTACACAAAAAAGTATTCCTAAGTTTTTTCAAAAAAACTCATAATTTTCGAGATATATTGGGTCAAACAAAAAGTTTGTAAATATAAATTTAATCTTAGTTTTTCTGTCATAACTTTTAAAGTTTTTAATTAAAATAAGATTTTTTAATGTTTTTTGATGTAGAATTTCATATTACACAAAAAAGTATTCCTAAGTTTTTTTAAAACAACTAATAATTTTTGAGATATATAGGGTCAAACAAAAAGTTTGTAAACATAAATTTGATCTAAGTTTTTCTGTCATAACTTTTAAAGTTTTTAAATAAAATAAGGTGTTTTAACGTTTTTTGATGTAAAACTTAATTTTACATAAAAAAGTATTCCTGAGTTTTTTCAAAAAAACTGATACTTTTTGAGATATACAGGGTCAAACAATAAGTTTGTAAATATAAATTTAATCTCAGTTTTTCAGTCATAACTTTTAACGTTTTTAATTAATATAAGATTTTTTGATGTTTTTTGATGTAGAATTTAATATTACACAAAAAAGTATTATTAATTTTTAAAAAAAAAACTAATACTTTTTGAGATATATAGGGTCAAACAAAAAGTTTGTAAATATAAATTTAATCTCAGTTTTTCTGTCATAACTTTTAACGTTTTTAATTAAAATAAGATTTTTTAATGTAGAATTTTTTATTACACAAAAAAGTATTCTTGAGTTTTTTTAAAAAAACTGATACTTTTTGAGATATGCAGGGTCAAACAAAAAGTTTGTAAATATAAATTTAATCTCATTTTTTCTGTCATAACTTTTAACGTTTTTAATTAAAATAAGATTTTTTAACGTTTTTTTAAAAAAGTATTCTAGAGTTTTTTTAAAAAAACTGATACTTTTCGAGATATACAGGGTCATACAAAAAGTTTGTAAATATAAATTTTATCTCAGTTTTTCTGTCATAACTTTTAACGTTTTTAATTAAAATAAGATTTTTTGATGTAGAATTTAATATTACACAAAATAGTGTTTTAAAGTTTTTTCAAAAAAACTAATACTTTTCGAGATATATAGGGTCAAACAAAAAGTTTGTAAATATAAATTTGATCTTAGTTTTTCTGTTATAACTTTTAACGTTTTTTATAAAAATAAGATTTTTTGATGTTTTTTTATGTAGAATTTAATACTACACAAAAAAGTGTTCTTAAGTTTTTTTAAAGAAGCTAATACTTTTCGAGATATACAGTGTTAAACAAACAGTTTGTAAATATAAATTTGATCTTAGGTTTTCTGTCATAACTTTTAAAGTTTCTAATTAAAATGAGAGTTTTTAATGTTTTTTGATGTAAAATTTAATTTTACATAAATAAGTATTCCTGAGTTTTTTTAAAAGAACTGATACTTTTCGAGATATAACGGGTCAAACAAAAAGTTTGTAAATATAAATTTAATCTCAGTTTTTCTGTCATAACTTTTAACGTTTTTAATTAAAATAAGATTTTTTTATGTAGAATTTAATATTACACAAAAAAGTATTCTTGAGTTTTTTCAAAAAAACTAATATTTTTCGAGATATATAGGGCAAAACAAAAAGTTTTTAAATATAAATTTAATCTATTTTTCTGTCATTACTTTTAAAGTTTTTTATTAAAATAAGATTTTTTAGAGTTTTTTTATGTAAAATTTAATTTTACATAAAAAAGTATTCCTGAGTTTTTTCAAAAAAGCTCATACTTTTCGAGATATACAGGGTCAAACAAAAAGTTTGTAAATATAAATTTAATCTCAGTTTTTCTGTCATAACTTTTATCGTTTTTAATTAAAATAAGATTTTTTGCTGTTTTTTTATGTAGAATTAAATTTTACACAAAAAAGTATTCTTAAGTTTTTAAAAAAACTAATACTTTTCGAGATATATAGGGTCAAACAAAAAGTTTGTAAATATAAATTTGATCTCAGTTTTTCTGTTATAACTTTTAATGTTTCTAATTAAAATTTAATTTTTTAGGGTTTTTTGATGTAAAATTTGATTTTACATAAAAAAGTATTCCTGAGTTTTTTCAAAAAAACTAATAATTTTCGACATATACAGGGTCAAACAAAAAGTTTGTAAATATAAATTTAATCTCAGTTTTTCTGTCGTAACTTTTAACGTTTTTAATTAAAATAAGATTTTTTAATGTTTATTGATGTATAATTTAATATTACACAAAAAAGTATTTTTAAGTTTTTTTAAAAAATTAATACTTTTCGAGATATATAGGGACAAACAAAAAGTTTGTAAATATAAATTTGATCTCAGTTTTTCTGTCATAACTTTTAACGTTTTTAATTAAAATGAGATTTTTTAATGTTTTTTGATGTAAAATTAGATTTTACATAAATAAGTATTCTTGAGTTTTTTCAAAAGAACTGATACTTTTCGAGATATACAGGGTCAAACAAAAAGTTTGTAAATATAAATTTGATCTCAGTTTTTCTGTCTTAACTTTTAATGTTTCTAATTAAAATTTAATTTTTTATGGTTTTTTGATGTAAAATTTGATTTTACATAAAAAAGTATTTCTGAGTTTTTTCAAAAAAACTAATACTTTTCGAAATATACAGGGTCAAACAAAAAGTTTGTAAATATAAATTTAATCTCAGTTTTTCTGTCGTAACTTTTAACGTTTTTAATTAAAATAAGATTTTTTGATGTTTATTGATGTATAATTCAATATTACACAAAAAAGTGTTCTTAAGTTTTTTTAAAAAACTAATACTTTTCGAGATATATAGGGACAAACAAAAAGTTTGTAAACATAAATTTGATCTCAGTTTTTCTGTCATAACTTTTAACGTTTCTAATTAAAATTTAATTTTTTATGGTTTTTTAATGTAAAATTTGATTTTACATAAAAAAGTATTCCTGAGTTTTTTCAAAAAAACTAATACTTTTCGAGATATACAGGGTCAAACAAAAAGTTTGTAAATATAAATTTAATCTCAGTTTTTCTGTCATAACTTTTAACGTTTTTAATTAAAATAAGATTTTTTGATGTAGAATTTAATATTACACAAAAAAGTGTTCCTAAGTTTTTCCAAAAAAACTAATACTTTTCGAGATATATAGGCTCAAACAAAAAGTTTGTAAACATAAATTTGATCTTAGTTTTTCTGTCATAACTTTTAAAGTTTTTAATTAAAATGAGATTTTTTTATGTTTTTTGATGTAAAATTTAATTTTACATAAATAAGTATTCTTGAGTTTTTTTAAAAGAACTGATACTTTTCGAGATATACAGGGTCAAACAAAAAGTTTGTAAATATAAATTTAATTTCAGTTTTTCTGTGATAACTTTTAACGTTTTTAATTAAAATAAGATTTTTTAATGTAGAATTTAATATTACACAAAAAAGTATTCTTGAGTTTTTTTAAAAAAACTAACACTTTTCGAGATATATAGGGTCAAACAAAAAGTTTGTAAATATAAATTTGATCTTAGTTTTTCTGACATAACTTTTAAAGGTTTTAATTAAAATGAGATTTTTTAATGTTTTTTGATGTAAAATTAAATTTTACATAAATGAGTATTCCTGAGTTTTTTCAAAAGAACTGATACTTTTCGAGATATACAGGGTCAAACAAAAAGTTTGTAAATATAAATTTAATCTCAGTTTTTCTGTCATAACTTTTAACGTTTTTAATTAAAATAAGATTTTTTAATGTAGAATTTAATATTACACAAAAAAGTATTCCTAAGTTTTTTTAAAAAAACTAACAATTTTCGAGATATATAGAGTCAAACAAAAAGTTTGTAAATATAAATTTGATCTTAGGTTTTCTGTCATAACTTTTAAAGGTTTTAATTAAAATGAGATTTTTTAATGTTTTTTGATGTAAAATTAAATTTTACATAAATAAGTATTATGAGTTTTTTCAAAAGAACTAATACTTTTCGAGATATACAGGGTCAAACAAAAAGTTTGTAAATATAAATTTAATCTCAGTTTTTCTTTCATAACTTTTAATGTTTTTAATTAAAATAAGATTTTTTGATGTTCTATGATGTTGAATTTATTATTACACAAAAAAGTATTACTAAGTTTTTTCAAAAAACCTAATAATTTTCGAGATATATAGGGTCAAACAAAAAGTTTGTAAATATAAATTTGATCTTAGTTTTTCTGTCATAACTTTTAAAGTTTTTAATCAAAATGAGATTTTTTAATGTTTTTTGATGTAAAATTTAATTTTACATAAATAAGTATTCTTGAGTTTTGTCAAAAGAACATACTTTTCGAGATATATAGGGTCAAACAAAAAGTTTGTAAATATAAATTTAATCTAGGTTTTTCTGTCATAACTTTTTACGTTTTTAATTAAAATAAGATTTTTTGATGTTTTTTGATGTAGAATTTAATATTACACAAAAAAGTATTCCTAAGTTTTTTTAAAAAAACTAATAATTTTCGAGATATATAGGGTCAAACAAATAGTTTGTAAATATAAATTTGATCTTAGTTTTTCTGTCATAACTTTGAAAGTTTTTAATCAAAATAAGATTTTTTAATGTTTTTTGATTTAAAATTTGATTTTGCATAAATAAGTATTCCTGAGTTTTTTTAAAAGAACTGATACTTTTCGAGATATACAGGGTCAAACAAAAAGTTTGTAAATATAAATTTAATCTCAGTTTTTCTGTCATAACTTTTAACCTTTTTAATTAAAATAAGAATTTTTGATGTAGAATTTAATATTACACAAAAAAGTATTCCTGAGTTTTTTCAAAAAAACTAATACTTTTCGAGATATATAGGGTAAAACAAAAAGTTTGTAAATATAAATTTGATCTCAGTTTTTCTGTCATAACTTTTAAAGTTTTTTATGAAAATGAGAATTTTTGGGGTTTTTTAATGTAAAATTTAATTTTACATAAAAAAGTATTCCTGAGTTTTTTCAAAAAAAAACTAATACTTTTCGAGATATATAGGGTCAAACAAAAAGTTTGTAAATATAAATTTGATCTCAGTTTTTCTGTCTTAACTTTTAATGTTTCTAATTAAAATTTAATTTTTTATGGTTTTTTGATGTAAAATTTGATTTTACATAAAAAAGTATTTCTGAGTTTTTTCAAAAAAACTAATACTTTTCGAAATATACAGGGTCAAACAAAAAGTTTGTAAATATAAATTTAATCTCAGTTTTTCTGTCGTAACTTTTAACGTTTTTAATTAAAATAAGATTTTTTGATGTTTATTGATGTATAATTCAATATTACACAAAAAAGTGTTCTTAAGTTTTTTTAAAAAACTAATACTTTTCGAGATATATAGGGACAAACAAAAAGTTTGTAAACATAAATTTGATCTCAGTTTTTCTGTCATAACTTTTAACGTTTCTAATTAAAATTTAATTTTTTATGGTTTTTTAATGTAAAATTTGATTTTACATAAAAAAGTATTCCTGAGTTTTTTCAAAAAAACTAATACTTTTCGAGATATACAGGGTCAAACAAAAAGTTTGTAAATATAAATTTAATCTCAGTTTTTCTGTCATAACTTTTAACGTTTTTAATTAAAATAAGATTTTTTGATGTAGAATTTAATATTACACAAAAAAGTGTTCCTAAGTTTTTCCAAAAAAACTAATACTTTTCGAGATATATAGGCTCAAACAAAAAGTTTGTAAACATAAATTTGATCTTAGTTTTTCTGTCATAACTTTTAAAGTTTTTAATTAAAATGAGATTTTTTTATGTTTTTTGATGTAAAATTTAATTTTACATAAATAAGTATTCTTGAGTTTTTTTAAAAGAACTGATACTTTTCGAGATATACAGGGTCAAACAAAAAGTTTGTAAATATAAATTTAATTTCAGTTTTTCTGTGATAACTTTTAACGTTTTTAATTAAAATAAGATTTTTTGATGAAGAATTTAATATTACACAAAAAACTGTTCTTGAGTTTTTTTAAAAAAACTAATACTTTTCGAAATATATGAGGTCAAACAAAAAGTTTGTAAACATAAATTTGATCTTAGTTTTTCTGTCATAACTTTTAAAGTTTTTAATTAAAATGAAATTTTTTAATGTTTTTTGATGTAAAATTAAATTTTACATAAATAAGTGTTCTTGAGTTTTTTTAAAAGAACTGATACTTTTCGAGATATACAGGGTCAAACAAAAAGTGTGTAAATATAAATTTAATCTCAGTTTTTCTGTCATAACTTTTAACGTTTTTAATTAAAATAAGATTTTTTGATGTTTTTTGATGTAGAATTTAATATTACACAAAAAAGTTTTTTTAAGTTTTTTTAAAAAAGTAATAATTTTCGAGATATATAGGGTCAAATAAAAAGTTTGTAAATATAAATTTGATCTTAGTTTTTCTGTTATAACTTTTAACGTTTTTTAATAAAAAAAGATTTTTAAAAGTTTTTTTATGTAGAATTTAATATTACACAAAAAAGTATTCCTAAGTTTTTTCAAAAAAACTCATAATTTTCGAGATATATTGGGTCAAACAAAAAGTTTGTAAATATAAATTTAATCTTAGTTTTTCTGTCATAACTTTTAAAGTTTTTAATTAAAATAAGATTTTTTAATGTTTTTTGATGTAGAATTTCATATTACACAAAAAAGTATTCCTAAGTTTTTTTAAAACAACTAATAATTTTTGAGATATATAGGGTCAAACAAAAAGTTTGTAAACATAAATTTGATCTAAGTTTTTCTGTCATAACTTTTAAAGTTTTTAAATAAAATAAGGTGTTTTAACGTTTTTTGATGTAAAACTTAATTTTACATAAAAAAGTATTCCTGAGTTTTTTCAAAAAAACTGATACTTTTTGAGATATACAGGGTCAAACAATAAGTTTGTAAATATAAATTTAATCTCAGTTTTTCAGTCATAACTTTTAACGTTTTTAATTAATATAAGATTTTTTGATGTTTTTTGATGTAGAATTTAATATTACACAAAAAAGTATTATTAATTTTTAAAAAAAAAACTAATACTTTTTGAGATATATAGGGTCAAACAAAAAGTTTGTAAATATAAATTTAATCTCAGTTTTTCTGTCATAACTTTTAACGTTTTTAATTAAAATAAGATTTTTTAATGTAGAATTTTTTATTACACAAAAAAGTATTCTTGAGTTTTTTTAAAAAAACTGATACTTTTTGAGATATGCAGGGTCAAACAAAAAGTTTGTAAATATAAATTTAATCTCATTTTTTCTGTCATAACTTTTAACGTTTTTAATTAAAATAAGATTTTTTAACGTTTTTTTAAAAAAGTATTCTAGAGTTTTTTTAAAAAAACTGATACTTTTCGAGATATACAGGGTCATACAAAAAGTTTGTAAATATAAATTTTATCTCAGTTTTTCTGTCATAACTTTTAACGTTTTTAATTAAAATAAGATTTTTTGATGTAGAATTTAATATTACACAAAATAGTGTTTTAAAGTTTTTTCAAAAAAACTAATACTTTTCGAGATATATAGGGTCAAACAAAAAGTTTGTAAATATAAATTTGATCTTAGTTTTTCTGTTATAACTTTTAACGTTTTTTATAAAAATAAGATTTTTTGATGTTTTTTTATGTAGAATTTAATACTACACAAAAAAGTGTTCTTAAGTTTTTTTAAAGAAGCTAATACTTTTCGAGATATACAGTGTTAAACAAACAGTTTGTAAATATAAATTTGATCTTAGGTTTTCTGTCATAACTTTTAAAGTTTCTAATTAAAATGAGAGTTTTTAATGTTTTTTGATGTAAAATTTAATTTTACATAAATAAGTATTCCTGAGTTTTTTTAAAAGAACTGATACTTTTCGAGATATAACGGGTCAAACAAAAAGTTTGTAAATATAAATTTAATCTCAGTTTTTCTGTCATAACTTTTAACGTTTTTAATTAAAATAAGATTTTTTTATGTAGAATTTAATATTACACAAAAAAGTATTCTTGAGTTTTTTCAAAAAAACTAATATTTTTCGAGATATATAGGGCAAAACAAAAAGTTTTTAAATATAAATTTAATCTATTTTTCTGTCATTACTTTTAAAGTTTTTTATTAAAATAAGATTTTTTAGAGTTTTTTTATGTAAAATTTAATTTTACATAAAAAAGTATTCCTGAGTTTTTTCAAAAAAGCTCATACTTTTCGAGATATACAGGGTCAAACAAAAAGTTTGTAAATATAAATTTAATCTCAGTTTTTCTGTCATAACTTTTATCGTTTTTAATTAAAATAAGATTTTTTGCTGTTTTTTTATGTAGAATTAAATTTTACACAAAAAAGTATTCTTAAGTTTTTAAAAAAACTAATACTTTTCGAGATATATAGGGTCAAACAAAAAGTTTGTAAATATAAATTTGATCTCAGTTTTTCTGTTATAACTTTTAATGTTTCTAATTAAAATTTAATTTTTTAGGGTTTTTTGATGTAAAATTTGATTTTACATAAAAAAGTATTCCTGAGTTTTTTCAAAAAAACTAATAATTTTCGACATATACAGGGTCAAACAAAAAGTTTGTAAATATAAATTTAATCTCAGTTTTTCTGTCGTAACTTTTAACGTTTTTAATTAAAATAAGATTTTTTAATGTTTATTGATGTATAATTTAATATTACACAAAAAAGTATTTTTAAGTTTTTTTAAAAAATTAATACTTTTCGAGATATATAGGGACAAACAAAAAGTTTGTAAATATAAATTTGATCTCAGTTTTTCTGTCATAACTTTTAACGTTTTTAATTAAAATGAGATTTTTTAATGTTTTTTGATGTAAAATTAGATTTTACATAAATAAGTATTCTTGAGTTTTTTCAAAAGAACTGATACTTTTCGAGATATACAGGGTCAAACAAAAAGTTTGTAAATATAAATTTGATCTCAGTTTTTCTGTCTTAACTTTTAATGTTTCTAATTAAAATTTAATTTTTTATGGTTTTTTGATGTAAAATTTGATTTTACATAAAAAAGTATTTCTGAGTTTTTTCAAAAAAACTAATACTTTTCGAAATATACAGGGTCAAACAAAAAGTTTGTAAATATAAATTTAATCTCAGTTTTTCTGTCGTAACTTTTAACGTTTTTAATTAAAATAAGATTTTTTGATGTTTATTGATGTATAATTCAATATTACACAAAAAAGTGTTCTTAAGTTTTTTTAAAAAACTAATACTTTTCGAGATATATAGGGACAAACAAAAAGTTTGTAAACATAAATTTGATCTCAGTTTTTCTGTCATAACTTTTAACGTTTCTAATTAAAATTTAATTTTTTATGGTTTTTTAATGTAAAATTTGATTTTACATAAAAAAGTATTCCTGAGTTTTTTCAAAAAAACTAATACTTTTCGAGATATACAGGGTCAAACAAAAAGTTTGTAAATATAAATTTAATCTCAGTTTTTCTGTCATAACTTTTAACGTTTTTAATTAAAATAAGATTTTTTGATGTAGAATTTAATATTACACAAAAAAGTGTTCCTAAGTTTTTCCAAAAAAACTAATACTTTTCGAGATATATAGGCTCAAACAAAAAGTTTGTAAACATAAATTTGATCTTAGTTTTTCTGTCATAACTTTTAAAGTTTTTAATTAAAATGAGATTTTTTTATGTTTTTTGATGTAAAATTTAATTTTACATAAATAAGTATTCTTGAGTTTTTTTAAAAGAACTGATACTTTTCGAGATATACAGGGTCAAACAAAAAGTTTGTAAATATAAATTTAATTTCAGTTTTTCTGTGATAACTTTTAACGTTTTTAATTAAAATAAGATTTTTTAATGTAGAATTTAATATTACACAAAAAAGTATTCTTGAGTTTTTTTAAAAAAACTAACACTTTTCGAGATATATAGGGTCAAACAAAAAGTTTGTAAATATAAATTTGATCTTAGTTTTTCTGACATAACTTTTAAAGGTTTTAATTAAAATGAGATTTTTTAATGTTTTTTGATGTAAAATTAAATTTTACATAAATGAGTATTCCTGAGTTTTTTCAAAAGAACTGATACTTTTCGAGATATACAGGGTCAAACAAAAAGTTTGTAAATATAAATTTAATCTCAGTTTTTCTGTCATAACTTTTAACGTTTTTAATTAAAATAAGATTTTTTAATGTAGAATTTAATATTACACAAAAAAGTATTCCTAAGTTTTTTTAAAAAAACTAACAATTTTCGAGATATATAGAGTCAAACAAAAAGTTTGTAAATATAAATTTGATCTTAGGTTTTCTGTCATAACTTTTAAAGGTTTTAATTAAAATGAGATTTTTTAATGTTTTTTGATGTAAAATTAAATTTTACATAAATAAGTATTATGAGTTTTTTCAAAAGAACTAATACTTTTCGAGATATACAGGGTCAAACAAAAAGTTTGTAAATATAAATTTAATCTCAGTTTTTCTTTCATAACTTTTAATGTTTTTAATTAAAATAAGATTTTTTGATGTTCTATGATGTTGAATTTATTATTACACAAAAAAGTATTACTAAGTTTTTTCAAAAAACCTAATAATTTTCGAGATATATAGGGTCAAACAAAAAGTTTGTAAATATAAATTTGATCTTAGTTTTTCTGTCATAACTTTTAAAGTTTTTAATCAAAATGAGATTTTTTAATGTTTTTTGATGTAAAATTTAATTTTACATAAATAAGTATTCTTGAGTTTTGTCAAAAGAACATACTTTTCGAGATATATAGGGTCAAACAAAAAGTTTGTAAATATAAATTTAATCTAGGTTTTTCTGTCATAACTTTTTACGTTTTTAATTAAAATAAGATTTTTTGATGTTTTTTGATGTAGAATTTAATATTACACAAAAAAGTATTCCTAAGTTTTTTTAAAAAAACTAATAATTTTCGAGATATATAGGGTCAAACAAATAGTTTGTAAATATAAATTTGATCTTAGTTTTTCTGTCATAACTTTGAAAGTTTTTAATCAAAATAAGATTTTTTAATGTTTTTTGATTTAAAATTTGATTTTGCATAAATAAGTATTCCTGAGTTTTTTTAAAAGAACTGATACTTTTCGAGATATACAGGGTCAAACAAAAAGTTTGTAAATATAAATTTAATCTCAGTTTTTCTGTCATAACTTTTAACCTTTTTAATTAAAATAAGAATTTTTGATGTAGAATTTAATATTACACAAAAAAGTATTCCTGAGTTTTTTCAAAAAAACTAATACTTTTCGAGATATATAGGGTAAAACAAAAAGTTTGTAAATATAAATTTGATCTCAGTTTTTCTGTCATAACTTTTAAAGTTTTTTATGAAAATGAGAATTTTTGGGGTTTTTTAATGTAAAATTTAATTTTACATAAAAAAGTATTCCTGAGTTTTTTCAAAAAAAAACTAATACTTTTCGAGATATATAGGGTCAAACAAAAAGTTTGTAAATATAAATTTGATCTCAGTTTTTCTGTCTTAACTTTTAATGTTTCTAATTAAAATTTAATTTTTTATGGTTTTTTGATGTAAAATTTGATTTTACATAAAAAAGTATTTCTGAGTTTTTTCAAAAAAACTAATACTTTTCGAAATATACAGGGTCAAACAAAAAGTTTGTAAATATAAATTTAATCTCAGTTTTTCTGTCGTAACTTTTAACGTTTTTAATTAAAATAAGATTTTTTGATGTTTATTGATGTATAATTCAATATTACACAAAAAAGTGTTCTTAAGTTTTTTTAAAAAACTAATACTTTTCGAGATATATAGGGACAAACAAAAAGTTTGTAAACATAAATTTGATCTCAGTTTTTCTGTCATAACTTTTAACGTTTCTAATTAAAATTTAATTTTTTATGGTTTTTTAATGTAAAATTTGATTTTACATAAAAAAGTATTCCTGAGTTTTTTCAAAAAAACTAATACTTTTCGAGATATACAGGGTCAAACAAAAAGTTTGTAAATATAAATTTAATCTCAGTTTTTCTGTCATAACTTTTAACGTTTTTAATTAAAATAAGATTTTTTGATGTAGAATTTAATATTACACAAAAAAGTGTTCCTAAGTTTTTCCAAAAAAACTAATACTTTTCGAGATATATAGGCTCAAACAAAAAGTTTGTAAACATAAATTTGATCTTAGTTTTTCTGTCATAACTTTTAAAGTTTTTAATTAAAATGAGATTTTTTTATGTTTTTTGATGTAAAATTTAATTTTACATAAATAAGTATTCTTGAGTTTTTTTAAAAGAACTGATACTTTTCGAGATATACAGGGTCAAACAAAAAGTTTGTAAATATAAATTTAATTTCAGTTTTTCTGTGATAACTTTTAACGTTTTTAATTAAAATAAGATTTTTTAATGTAGAATTTAATATTACACAAAAAAGTATTCTTGAGTTTTTTTAAAAAAACTAACACTTTTCGAGATATATAGGGTCAAACAAAAAGTTTGTAAATATAAATTTGATCTTAGTTTTTCTGACATAACTTTTAAAGGTTTTAATTAAAATGAGATTTTTTAATGTTTTTTGATGTAAAATTAAATTTTACATAAATGAGTATTCCTGAGTTTTTTCAAAAGAACTGATACTTTTCGAGATATACAGGGTCAAACAAAAAGTTTGTAAATATAAATTTAATCTCAGTTTTTCTGTCATAACTTTTAACGTTTTTAATTAAAATAAGATTTTTTAATGTAGAATTTAATATTACACAAAAAAGTATTCCTAAGTTTTTTTAAAAAAACTAACAATTTTCGAGATATATAGAGTCAAACAAAAAGTTTGTAAATATAAATTTGATCTTAGGTTTTCTGTCATAACTTTTAAAGGTTTTAATTAAAATGAGATTTTTTAATGTTTTTTGATGTAAAATTAAATTTTACATAAATAAGTATTATGAGTTTTTTCAAAAGAACTAATACTTTTCGAGATATACAGGGTCAAACAAAAAGTTTGTAAATATAAATTTAATCTCAGTTTTTCTTTCATAACTTTTAATGTTTTTAATTAAAATAAGATTTTTTGATGTTCTATGATGTTGAATTTATTATTACACAAAAAAGTATTACTAAGTTTTTTCAAAAAACCTAATAATTTTCGAGATATATAGGGTCAAACAAAAAGTTTGTAAATATAAATTTGATCTTAGTTTTTCTGTCATAACTTTTAAAGTTTTTAATCAAAATGAGATTTTTTAATGTTTTTTGATGTAAAATTTAATTTTACATAAATAAGTATTCTTGAGTTTTGTCAAAAGAACATACTTTTCGAGATATATAGGGTCAAACAAAAAGTTTGTAAATATAAATTTAATCTAGGTTTTTCTGTCATAACTTTTTACGTTTTTAATTAAAATAAGATTTTTTGATGTTTTTTGATGTAGAATTTAATATTACACAAAAAAGTATTCCTAAGTTTTTTTAAAAAAACTAATAATTTTCGAGATATATAGGGTCAAACAAATAGTTTGTAAATATAAATTTGATCTTAGTTTTTCTGTCATAACTTTGAAAGTTTTTAATCAAAATAAGATTTTTTAATGTTTTTTGATTTAAAATTTGATTTTGCATAAATAAGTATTCCTGAGTTTTTTTAAAAGAACTGATACTTTTCGAGATATACAGGGTCAAACAAAAAGTTTGTAAATATAAATTTAATCTCAGTTTTTCTGTCATAACTTTTAACCTTTTTAATTAAAATAAGAATTTTTGATGTAGAATTTAATATTACACAAAAAAGTATTCCTGAGTTTTTTCAAAAAAACTAATACTTTTCGAGATATATAGGGTAAAACAAAAAGTTTGTAAATATAAATTTGATCTCAGTTTTTCTGTCATAACTTTTAAAGTTTTTTATGAAAATGAGAATTTTTGGGGTTTTTTAATGTAAAATTTAATTTTACATAAAAAAGTATTCCTGAGTTTTTTCAAAAAAAAACTAATACTTTTCGAGATATATAGGGTCAAACAAAAAGTTTGTAAATATAAATTTAATCTCAGTTTTTCTGTCATAACTTTTAAAGTTTTTAATTCAAATAAGATTTTTTGATGTTTTTTGATGTAGAATTTAATATTACACAAAAAGTATTCTTAAGTTTTTTTAAAAACACTAATAATTTTCGAGATATATAGGGTCAAACAAAAAGTTTGTAAATATAAATTTGATCTTAGTTTTTCTGACATAACTTTTAAAGCTTTCAATTAAAATAAGATTTTTTAATGTTTTTTGATGTAAAATTAAATTTTACATAAATAAGTATTCTTGAGTTTTTTCAAAAGAACTGATACTTTTCGAGATATGCAGGGTCAAACAAAAAGTTTGTAAATATAAATTTAATCTCAGTTTTTCTGTCATAACTTTTAACGTTTTTTATTAAAATAAGATTTTTTGATGTTTTTTGATGTAGAATTTAATATTACACAAAAAAGTATTCTTAAGTTTTTTTAAAAACACTAATAATTTTCGAGATATATAGGGTCAAACAAAAAGTTTGTAAATATAAATTTGATCTTAGTTTTTCTGTTATAACTTTTAACGTTTTTTAATAAAAATAAGATTTTTTGCTGTTTTTTATGTAGAATTTAATATTACACAAAAAAGTATTCTTAAGTTTTTTTAAAGAAAGTAATACTTTCCGAGATATATAGGGTCAAACAAAAAGTTTGTAAATATAAATTTAATCTCAGTTTTTCTGTCATAACTTTTTACGTTTTTAATTAAATTAAGATTTTTTAATGTTTTTTGATGTAGAATTTAATGTTACACAAAAAAGTATTCCTAAGTTTTTTCAAAAAAACTAATAATTTTCGAGATATATAGGGTCAAACAAAAAGTTTGTAAATATAAATTTGATCTTAGTTTTTCTGTCATAACTTTGAAAGTTTTTAATCAAAATAAGATTTTTTAATGTTTTTTGATGTAAAATTTAATTTTGCATAAATAAGTATTCCTGAGTTTTTTCAAAAGAACTGATACTTTTCGAGATATACAGGGTCAAACAAAAAGTTTGTAAATATAAATTTAATCTCAGTTTTTCTGTCATAACTTTTAACGTTTTTAATTAAAATAAGATTTTTTAATGTAGAATTTAATATTACACAAAAAAGTATTCTTGAGTTTTTTTTTAAAAACTAACACTTTTCGAGATATATAGGGTCAAACAAAAAGGTTGTAAATATAAATTTGATCTTAGTTTTTCTGACATAACTTTTAAAAGTTTTTAATTAAAATAAGATTTTTTAATGTTTTTTGATGTAAAATTTAATTTTATATAAATAAGTATTCTTGAGTTTTTTCAAAAGAAAGTAATACTTTTCGAGATATATAGGGTCAAACAAAAAGTTTGTAAATATAAATTTGATCTTAGTTTCTCTGTCATAACTTTTAAAGTTTTTAATTAAAATAAGATTTTTTAATGTAGAATTCAATATTACACAAAAAAGTATTTTTGAGTTTTTTTAAAAATACTAATACTTTTCGAGATATATAGGGTCAAACAAAAAGTTTGAAAATATAAATTTAATCTCAGTTTTTCTGTCATAACTTTTAAAGTTTTTAATTAAAATTTAATTTTTTGGGGTCTTTTGATGTAAAATTTGATTTTACATAAAAAAGTATTTTTTAGTTTTTTTAAAAAAACTGATACTTTTCGAAATATACAGGGTCTAACAAAAAGTTTGTAAATATAAATTTAATCTCAGTTTTTTTGTCGTAACTGTTAACGTTTATAATTAAAATAAAGTTTTTTGATGTTTTTTGATGTATAATTCAATATTACACAAAAAAGTATTTTTAAGTTTTTTTAAAAAACTAATACTTTTCGAGATATATAGGGTCAAACAAAAAGTTTGTAAATATAAATTTGATCTTAGTTTTTCTGACATAACTTTTAAAGGTTTTAATTAAAATGAGATTTTTTAATGTTTTTTGATGTAAAATTAAATTTTACATAAATAAGTATTATTGAGTTTTTTCAAAAGAACTGATACTTTTCGAGATATACAGGGTCAAACAAAAAGTTTGTAAATATAAATTTAATCTCAGTTTTTCTGTCATAACTTTTAACGGTTTTTATTAAAATAAGATTTTTTGATGTTTTTTGATGTAGAAATTAATATTACACAAAAAAGTATTCTTAAGTTTTTTTAAAAACACTAATAATTTTCGAGATATATAGGGTCAAACAAAAAGTTTGTAAATATAAATTTGATCTTAGTTTTTCTGTTATAACTTTTAACGTTTTTTAATAAAAATAAGATTTTTTGATGTTTTTTATGTAGAATTTAATATTACACAAAAAAGTATTCTTAAGTTTTTTTAAAGAAAGTAATACTTTCCGAGATATATAGGGTCAAACAAAAAGTTTGTAAATATAAATTTAATCTCAGTTTTTCTGTCATAACTTTTCACGTTTTTAATTAAAATAAGATTGTTTAATGTAGAATTTAATATTACACAAAAAAGTATTCTTGAGTTTTTTAAAAAAAACTAACACTTTTCGAGATATATAGCGTCAAACAAAAAGGTTGTAAATATAAATTTGATCTTAGTTTTTCTGTCATAACTTTTAAAGTTTTTAATCAAAATAAGATTTTTTAATGTTTTTTGATGTAAAATTTAATTTTGCATAAATAAGTATTCTTGAGTTTTTTTAAAAGAACTGATACTTTTCGAGATATACAGGGTCAAACAAAAAGTTTGTAAATATAAATTTAATCTCAGTTTTTCTGTCATAACTTTTAACGCTTTTAATTAAAATAAGATTTTTTAATGTAGAATTTAATATTACACAAAAAAGTATTCTTGAGTTTTTTTAAAAAAACTAACACTTTTCGAGATATATAGGGTCAAACAAAAAGGTTGTAAATATAAATTTGATCTTAGTTTTTCTGTCATAACTTTTAAAGTTTTTTATCAAAATGAGATTTTTTAATGTTTTTTGATGTAAAATTAAATTTTACATAAATAAGTATTCTTGAGTTTTTTCAAAAGAACTGATACTTTTCGAGATATACAGGGTCAAACAAAAAGTTTGTAAATATAAATTTAATCTCAGTTTTTCTGTCATAACTTTTAACGTTTTTTATTAAAATAAGATTTTTTGATGTTTTTTGATGTAGAATTTAATATTACACAAAAAAGTATTCTTAAGTTTTTTTAAAAACACTAATAATTTTCGAGATATATAGGGTCAAACAAAAAGTTTGTAAATATAAATTTGATCTTAGTTTTTCTGTTATAACTTTTAACGTTTTTTAATAAAAATAAGATTTTTTGATGTTTTTTATGTAGAATTTAATATTACACAAAAAAGTATTCCTAAGTTTTTTTAAAGAAAGTAATACTTTCCGAGATATATAGGGTCAAACAAAAAGTTTGTAAATATAAATTTAATCTCAGTTTTTCTGTCATAACTTTCCACGTTTTTAATTAAAATAAGATTTTTTGATGTTTTTTGATGTAGAATTTAATATTACACAAAAAAGTATTTTTAGTTTTTTTAAAAAAACTAATAATTTTCGAGATATATAGGGTCAAACAAAAAGTTTGTAAATATAAATTTGATCTTAGTTTTTCTGTCATAACTTTAAAAGTTTTTAATCAAAATAAGATTTTTTAATGTTTTTTGATGTAAAATTTAATTTTGCATAAATAAGTATTCCTGAGTTTTTTCAAAAGAACTGATACTTTTCGAGATATACAGGGTCAAACAAAAAGTTTGTAAATATAAATTTAATCTCAGTTTTTCTGTCATAACTTTTAACGTTTTTAATTAAAATAAGATTTTTTAATGTAGAATTTAATATTACACAAAAAAGTATTCCTGAGTTTTTTTAAAAAAACTAACACTTTTCGAGATATATAGGGTCAAACAAAAAGGTTGTAAATATAAATTTGATCTTAGTTTTTCTGACATAACTTTTAAAGGTTTTAATTAAAATGAGATTTTTTAATGTTTTTTGATGTAAAATTAAATTTTACATAAATAAGTATTCCTGAGTTTTTTTAAAAGAACTGATACTTTTCGAGATATACAGGGTCAAACAAAAAGTTTGTAAATATAAATTTAATCTCAGTTTTTCTGTCATAACTTTTAACGTTTTTTATTAAAATAAGATTTTTTGATGTTTTTTGATGTAGAATTTAATATTACACAAAAAAGTATTCCTAAGTTTTTTTAAAAACACTAATAATTTTCGAGATATATAGGGTCAAACAAAAAGTTTGTAAATATAAATTTGATCTTAGTTTTTCTGTTATAACTTTTAACGTTTTTTAATAAAAATAAGATTTTTTGATGTTTTTTATGTACAATTTAATATAACACAAAAAAGTATTCCTAAGTTTTTTTAAAGAAACTAATACTTTTCGAGATATATAGGGTCAAACAAAAAGTTTGTAAATATAAATTTGATCTTAGTTTTTCTGTCATAACTTTTAAAGTTTTTAATCAAAATGAGATTTTTTAATGTTTTTTGATGTAAAATTTAATTTTACATAAAGAAGTATTCCTGAGTTTTTTCAAAAGAACTGATACTTTTCGAGATATATAGGGTCAAACAAAAAGTTTGTAAATATCAATTTAATCTCAGTTTTTCTGTCATAACTTTTTACGTTTTAATTAAAATAAGATTTTTTGATGTTTTTTGATGTAGAATTTAATATTACACAAAAAAGTATTCCTAAGTTTTTTCAAAAAAACTAATCATTTTCGAGATATATAGGGTCAAACAAATAGTTTGTAAATATAAATTTGATCTTAGTTTTTCTGTCATAACTTTTAAAGTTTTTAATCAAAATAAGATTTTTTAATGTTTTTTGATGTAAAATTTAATTTTACATAAATAAGTATTCTTGAGTTTTTTCAAAAGAACTGATACTTTTCGAGATATATAGGGTCAAACAAAAAGTTTGTAAATATAAATTTAATCTCAGTTTTTCTGTCATAACTTTTTACGTTTTAAATTAAAATAAGATTTTTTAATGTTTTTTGATGTAGAATTTAATATTACACAAAAAAGTATTCCTAAGTTTTTTCAAAAAAACTAATAATTTTCGAGATATATAGGGTCAAACAAATAGTTTGTAAATATAAATTTAATCTCAGTTTTTCTGTCATAACTTTTAACGTTTTTAATTAAAATCAGATTTTTTAATGTAGAATTTAATATTACACAAAAAAGTATTCTTGAGTTTTTTTAAAAAAACTAACACTTTTAAAAATATATAGGGTCAAACAAAAAGGTTGTAAATATAAATTTGATCTTAGTTTTTCTGACATAACTTTTAAAGGTTTTAATTAAAATGAGATTTTTTAATGTTTTTTGATGTAAAATTAAATTTTACATAAATAAGTATTCCTGAGTTTTTTTAAAAGAACTGATACTTTTCGAGATATACAGGGTCAAACAAAAAGTTTGTAAATATAAATTTAATCTCAGTTTTTCTGTCATAACTTTTAACGTTTTTTATTAAAATAAGATTTTTTGATGTAGAATTTAATATTACACAAAAAAGTATTCCTAAGTTTTTTTAAAAACACTAATAATTTTCGAGATATATAGAGTCAAACAAAAAGTTTGTAAATATAAATTTGATCTTAGTTTTTCTGTTATAACTTTTAACGTTTTTTAATAAAAATAAGATTTTTTGATGTTTTTTATGTACAATTTAATATTACACAAAAAAGTATTCCTAAGTTTTTTTAAAGAAAGTAATACTTTTCGAGATATATAGGGTCAAACAAAAAGTTTGTAAATATAAATTTGATCTTAGTTTTTCTGTCATAACTTTTAAAGTTTTTAAGTAAAATGAGATTTTTTAATGTTTTTTGATGTAAAATTTAATTTTACATAAATAAGTATTCCTGAGTTTTTTCAAAAGAACTGATACTTTTCGAGATATATAGGGTCAAACAAAAAGTTTGTAAATATAAATTTAATCTCAGTTTTTCTGTCATAACTTTTTACGTTTTTAATTAAAATAAGATTTTTTGATGCTTTTTGATGTAGAATTTAATATTACACCAAAAAAGTATTCCTAAGTTTTTTCAAAAAAACTAATAATTTTTGAGATATATAGGGTCAAACAAATAGTTTGTAAATATAACTTTGATCATAGTTTTTCTGTCATAACTTTTAAAATTTTTAATCAAAATAAGATTTTTTAATGTTTTTTGATGTAAAATTTAATTTTACATAAATAAGTATTCTTGAGTTTTTTCAAAAGAACTGATACTTTTTGAGATATATAGGGTCAAACAAAAAGTTTGTAAATATAAATTTAATCTCAGTTTTTCTGTCATAACTTTTTACGTTTTTAATTAAAACAAGATTTTTTAATGTTTTTTGATGTAGAATTTAATATTACACAAAAAAGTATTTTTAAGTTTTTTCAAAAAAACTAATAATTTTCGAGATATATAGGGTCAAACAAATAGTTTGTAAATATAAATTTAATCTCAGTTTTTCTGTCATAACTTTTAACGTTTTTAATTAAAATAAGATTTTTTGATGTTTTTTGATGTAGAATTTAATATTACACAAAAAAGTATTCCTAAGTTTTTTTAAAAACACTAATAATTTTCGAGATATATAGGGTCAAACAAAAAGTTTGTAAATATAAATTTGATCTTAGTTTTTCTGTTATAACTTTTAACGTTTTTTAATAAAAATAAGATTTTTTGATGTTTTGTATGTAGAATTTAATATTACACAAAAAAGTATTCTTAAGTTTTTTTAAAGAAAGTAATACTTTCCGAGATATATAGGGTCAAACAAAAAGTTTGTAAATATAAATTTAATCTCAGTTTTTCTGTCATAACTTTTTACGTTTTTAATTAAAATAAGATTTTTTAATGTAGAATTTAATATTACACAAAAAAGTATTCTTGAGTTTTTTAAAAAAAACTAACACTTTTCGAGATATATAGGGTCAAACAAAAAGGTTGTAAATATAAATTTGATCTTAGTTTTTCTGTCATAACTTTTAAAGTTTTTAATCAAAATAAGATTTTTTAATGTTTTTTGATGTAAAATTTAATTTTGCATAAATAAGTATTCTTGAGTTTTTTCAAAAGAACTGATACTTTTCGAGATATACAGGGTCAAACAAAAAGTTTGTAAATATAAATTTAATCTCAGTTTTTCTGTCATAACTTTTAACGCTTTTAATTAAAATAAGATTTTTTAATGTAGAATTTAATATTACACAAAAAAGTATTCTTGAGTTTTTTTAAAAAACTAACACTTTTCGAGATATATAGGGTCAAACAAAAAGTTTGTAAATATAAATTTGATCTTAGTTTTTCTGTTATAACTTTTAACGTTTTTTTATAAAAATAAGATTTTTTGATGTTTTTTATGTAAAATTTAATATTACACAAAAAAGTATTCCTAAGTTTTTTTAAAGAAAGTAATACTTTCCGAGATATATAGGGTCAAACAAAAAGTTTGTAAATATAAATTTAATCTCAGTTTTTCTGTCATAACTTTCCACGTTTTTAATTAAAATAAGATTTTTTGATGTTTTTTGATGTAGAATTTAATATTACACAAAAAAGTATTTTTAGGTTTTTTAAAAAAACTAATAATTTTCGAGATATATAGGGTCAAACAAAAAGTTTGTAAATATAAATTTGATCTTAGTTTTTCTGTCATAACTTTAAAAGTTTTTAATCAAAATAAGATTTTTTAATGTTTTTTGATGTAAAATTTAATTTGCATAAATAAGTATTCCTGAGTTTTTTCAAAAGAACTGATACTTTTCGAGATATACAAGGTCAAACAAAAAGTTTGTAAATATAAATTTAATCTCAGTTTTTCTGTCATAACTTTTAACGTTTTTAATTAAAATAAGATTTTTTAATGTAGAATTTAATATTACACAAAAAAGTATTCTTGAGTTTTTTTAAAAAAACTAACACTTTTCGGGATATATAGGGTCAAACAAAAAGGTTGTAAATATAAATTTGATCTTAGTTTTTCTGACATAACTTTTAAAGGTTTTAATTAAAATGAGATTTTTTAATGTTTTTTGATGTAAAATTAAATTTTACATAAATAAGTATTCTTGAGTTTTTTTAAAAGAACTGATACTTTTCGAGATATACAGGGTCAAACAAAAAGTTTGTAAATATAAATTTAATCTCAGTTTTTCTGTCATAACTTTTAACGTTTTTTATTAAAATAAGATTTTTTGATGTTTTTTGATGTAGAATTTAATATTACACAAAAAAGTATTCCTAAGTTTTTTTAAAAACACTAATAATTTTCGAGATATATAGGGTCAAACAAAAAGTTTGTAAATATAAATTTGATCTTAGTTTTTCTGTTATAACTTTTAACGTTTTTTAATAAAAATAAGATTTTTTGATGTTTTTTATGTACAATTTAATATAACACAAAAAAGTATTTCTAAGTTTTTTTAAAGAAAGTAATACTTTTCGAGATATATAGGGTCAAACAAAAAGTTTGTAAATATAAATTTGATCTTAGTTTTTCTGTCATAACTTTTAAAGTTTTTAATCAAAATGAGATTTTTTGATGTTTTTTGATGTAAAATTTAATTTTACATAAAGAAGTATTCTTGAGTTTTTTCAAAAGAACTGATACTTTTCGAGATATATAGGGTCAAACAAAAAGTTTGTAAATATCAATTTAATCTCAGTTTTTCTGTCATAACTTTTTACGTTTTAATTAAAATAAGATTTTTTGATGTTTTTTGATGTAGAATTTAATATTACACAAAAAAGTATTCCTAAGTTTTTTCAAAAAAACTAATCATTTTCGAGATATATAGGGTCAAACAAATAGTTTGTAAATATAAATTTGATCTTAGTTTTTCTGTCATAACTTTTAAAGTTTTTAATCAAAATAAGATTTTTTAATGTTTTTTGATGTAAAATTTAATTTTACATAAATAAGTATTCTTGAGTTTTTTCAAAAGAACTGATACTTTTCGAGATATATAGGGTCAAACAAAAAGTTTGTAAATATAAATTTAATCTCAGTTTTTCTGTCATAACTTTTTACGTTTTTAATTAAAATAAGATTTTTTAATGTTTTTTGATGTAGAATTTAATATTACACAAAAAAGTATTCCTAAGTTTTTTTAAAAAAACTAATAATTTTCGAGATATATAGGGTCAAACAAATAGTTTGTAAATATAAATTTAATCTCAGTTTTTCTGTCATAACTTTTAACGTTTTTAATTAAAATCAGATTTTTTAATGTAGAATTTAATATTACACAAAAAAGTATTCTTGAGTTTTTTTAAAAAAACTAACACTTTTAAAAATATATAGGGTCAAACAAAAAGGTTGTAAATATAAATTTGATCTTAGTTTTTCTGACATAACTTTTAAAGGTTTTAATTAAAATGAGATTTTTTAATGTTTTTTGATGTAAAATTAAATTTTACATAAATAAGTATTCTTGAGTTTTTTTAAAAGAACACGATACTTTTCGAGATATACAGGGTCAAACAAAAAGTTTGTAAATATAAATTTAATCTCAGTTTTTCTGTCATAACTTTTAACGTTTTTTATTAAAATAAGATTTTTTAATGTAGAATTTAATATTACACAAAAAAGTATTCTTGAGTTTTTTTAAAAAAACTAACACTTTTAAAAATATATAGGGTCAAACAAAAAGGTTGTAAATATAAATTTGATCTTAGTTTTTCTGACATAACTTTTAAAGGTTTTAATTAAAATGAGATTTTTTAATGTTTTTTGATGTAAAATTAAATTTTACATAAATAAGTATTCTTGAGTTTTTTTAAAAGAACACGATACTTTTCGAGATATACAGGGTCAAACAAAAAGTTTGTAAATATAAATTTGATCTTAGTTTTTCTGTTATAACTTTTAACGTTTTTTAATAAAAATAAGATTTTTTGATGTTTTTTATGTACAATTTAATATTACACAAAAAAGTATTCCTAAGTTTTTTTAAAGAAAGTAATACTTTTCGAGATATATAGGGTCAAACAAAAAGTTTGTAAATATAAATTTGATCTTAGTTTTTCTGTCATAACTTTTAAAGTTTTTAAGTAAAATGAGATTTTTTAATGTTTTTTGATGTAAAATTTAATTTTACATAAATAAGTATTCTTGAGTTTTTTCAAAAGAACTGATACTTTTCGAGATATATAGGGTCAAACAAAAAGTTTGTAAATATAAATTTAATCTCAGTTTTTCTGTCATAACTTTTTACGTTTTTAATTAAAATAAGATTTTTTGATGCTTTTTGATGTAGAATTTAATATTACACAAAAAAGTATTCCTAAGTTTTTTCAAAAAAACTAATAATTTTTGAGATATATAGGGTCAAACAAATAGTTTGTAAATATAACTTTGATCATAGTTTTTCTGTCATAACTTTTAAAATTTTTAATCAAAATAAGATTTTTTAATGTTTTTTGATGTAAAATTTAATTTTACATAAATAAGTATTCTTGAGTTTTTTCAAAAGAACTGATACTTTTTGAGATATATAGGGTCAAACAAAAAGTTTGTAAATATAAATTTAATCTCAGTTTTTCTGTCATAACTTTTTACGTTTTTAATTAAAACAAGATTTTTTAATGTTTTTTGATGTAGAATTTAATATTACACAAAAAAGTATTTTTAAGTTTTTTCAAAAAAACTAATAATTTTCGAGATATATAGGGTCAAACAAATAGTTTGTAAATATAAATTTAATCTCAGTTTTTCTGTCATAACTTTTAACGTTTTTAATTAAAATAAGATGATTTTTTGATGTTTTTTGATGTAGAATTTAATATTACACAAAAAAGTATTCCTAAGTTTTTTTAAAAAAACTAATAATTTTCGAGATATATAGGGTAAAACAAAAAGTTTGTAAATATAAATTTGATCTTAGTTTTTTTGTCATAACATTGAAAGTTTTTAATCAAAATAAGATTTTTTAATGTTTTTTGATGTAAAATTTAATTTTGCATAAATAAGTATTTCTGAGTTTTTTCAAAAGAACTGATACTTTTCGAGATATACAGGGTCAAACAAAAAGTTTGTAAATATAAATTTAATCTCAGTTTTTCTGTCATAACTTTTAACGTTTTTAATTAAGATAAGATTTTTTAATGTAGAATTTAATATTACACAAAAAAGTATTCTTGAGTTTTTTTAAAAAAACTAACACTTTTCGAGATATATAGGGTCAAACAAAAAGGTTGTAAATATAAATTTGATCTTAGTTTTTCTGACATAACTTTTAAAGGTTTTAATTAAAATGAGATTTTTTAATGTTTTTTGATGTAAAATTAAATTTTACATAAATAAGTATTCCTGAGTTTTTTCAAAAGAACTGATACTTTTCGAGATATACAGGGTCAAACAAAAAGTTTGTAAATATAAATTTAATCTCAGTTTTTCTGTCATAACTTTTAACGTTTTTTATTAAAATAAGATTTTTTGATGTTTTTTGATGTAGAATTTAATATTACACAAAAAAGTATTCTTAAGTTTTTTTAAAAACACTAATAATTTTCGAGATATATAGGGTCATACAAAAAGTTTGTAAATATAAATTTGATCTTAGTTTTTCTGTTATAACTTTTAAAGGTTTTAATTAAAATGAGATTTTTTAATGTTTTTTGATGTAAAATTAAATTTTACATAAATAAGTATTCTTGAGTTTTTTTAAAAGAACACGATACTTTTCGAGATATACAGGGTCAAACAAAAAGTTTGTAAATATAAATTTGATCTTAGTTTTTCTGTTATAACTTTTAACGTTTTTTATTAAAATAAGATTTTTTAATGTAGAATTTAATATTACACAAAAAAGTATTCTTGAGTTTTTTTAAAAAAACTAACACTTTTAAAAATATATAGGGTCAAACAAAAAGGTTGTAAATATAAATTTGATCTTAGTTTTTCTGACATAACTTTTAAAGGTTTTAATTAAAATGAGATTTTTTAATGTTTTTTGATGTAAAATTAAATTTTACATAAATAAGTATTCTTGAGTTTTTTTAAAAGAACACGATACTTTTCGAGATATACAGGGTCAAACAAAAAGTTTGTAAATATAAATTTGATCTTAGTTTTTCTGTTATAACTTTTAACGTTTTTTAATAAAAATAAGATTTTTTGATGTTTTTTATGTACAATTTAATATTACACAAAAAAGTATTCTTAAGTTTTTTTAAAGAAAGTAATACTTTTCGAGATATATAGGGTCAAACAAAAAGTTTGTAAATATAAATTTGATCTTAGTTTTTCTGTCATAACTTTTAAAGTTTTTAATCAAAATGAGATTTTTTAATGTTTTTTGATGTAAAATTTAATTTTACATAAATAAGTATTCTTGAGTTTTTTCAAAAGAACTGATACTTTTCGAGATATATAGGGCCAAACAAAAAGTTTGTAAATATAAATTTAATCTCAGTTTTTCTGTCATAACTTTTTACGTTTTTAATTAGAATAAGATTTTTTGATGTTTTTTGATGTAGAATTTAATATTACACAAAAAAGTATTCCTAAAATTTTTCAAAAAAACTAATAATTTTCGAGATATATAGGGTCAAACAAATAGTTTGTAAATATAAATTTGATCTTAGTTTTTCTGTCATAACTTTGAAAGTTTTTAATCAAAATAAGATTTTTTAATGTTTTTTGATGTAAAATTTAATTTTGCATAAATAAGTATTCCTGAGTTTTTTTAAAAGAACTGATACTTTTCGAGATATACAGGGTCAAACAAAAAGTTTGTAAATATAAATTTAATCTCAGTTTTTCTGTCATAACTTTTAACGTTTTTAATTAAAATAAATTTTTTGATGTAGAATTTAATATTACACAAAAAAGTATTCTTGAGGTTTTTCAAAAAAACTAATACTTTTCGAGATATATAGGGTCAAACAAAAAGTTTGTAAATATAAATTTGATCTCAGTTTTTCTGTCATAACTTTTAAAGTTTTTTATGAAAATGAGAATTTTTGGGGTTTTTTAATGTAAAATTTAATTTTACATAAAAAAGTATTCCTGAGTTTTTTCAAAAAAACTAATACTTTTCGAGATATATAGGGTCAAACAAAAAGTTTGTAAATATAAATTTAATCTCAGTTTTTCTGTCATAACTTTTAAAGTTTTTAATTCAAATAAGATTTTTTGATGTTTTTTGATGTAGAATTTAATATTACACAAAAAAGTATAATTAAGTTTTTTTAAAAAAACCAATAATTTTTGAGATATATAGGGTCAAACAAAAAGTTTGTAAATATAAATTTGATCTAAGTTTTTCTGTCATAACTTTTAAAGTTTTTTAACAAGATGAGGTTTTTTAACGCTTTTTGATGAAAAAATTTAATTTTACACAAAAAAGTATTTTTAAGTTTTTTTAAAGAAAGTAATACTTTTCGAGATATATAGGGTCAAACAAAAAGTTTGTAAATATAAATTTGATCTTAGTTTTTCTGTCATAACTTTTAAAGTTTTTAATTAAAATAAGATTTTTTAATGTTTTTTGATGTAAAATTTAATTTTACATAAATAAGTATTCCTGAGTTTTTTTAAAAAAACTAATACTTTTCGAGATATATAGGGTCGAACAAAAAGTTTGTAAATATAAATTTGATCTTAGTTTTTCTGACATAACTTTTAAAGGTTTTAATTAAAATGAGATTTTTTAATGTTTTTTGATGTAAAATTAAATTTTACATAAATAAGTATTCTTGAGTTTTTTCAAAAGAACTGATACTTTTCGAGATATACAGGGTCAAACAAAAAGTTTGTAAATATAAATTTAATCTCAGTTTTTCTGTCATAACTTTTAACGTTTTTTATTAAAATAAGATTTTTTGATGTTTTTTGATGTAGAATTTAATATTACACAAAAAAGTATTCTTAAGTTTTTTTAAAAACACTAATAATTTTTGAGATATATAGGGTCAAACAAAAAGTTTGTAAATATAAATTTGATCTTAGTTTTTCTGTTATAACTTTTAACGTTTTTTAATAAAAATAAGATTTTTTGATGTTTTTTATGTAGAATTTAATATTACACAAAAAAGTATTCCTAAGTTTTTTTAAAGAAAGTAATACTTTTCGAGATATATAGGGTCAAACAAAAAGTTTGTAAATATAAATTTGATCTTAGTTTTTCTGTCATAACTTTTAAAGTTTTTAATCAAAATGAGATTTTTTAATGTTTTTTGATGTAAAATTTAATTTTACATAAATAAGTATTCTTGAGTTTTTTCAAAAGAACTGATACTTTTCGAGATATATAGGGTCAAACAAAAAGTTTGTAAATATAAATTTAATCTCAGTTTTTCTGTCATAACTTTTTACGTTTTTAATTAAAATAAGATTTTTTGATGCTTTTTGATGTAGAATTTAATTTTACACAAAAAAGTATTTCTAAGTTTTTTCAAAAAAACTAATAATTTTCGAGATATATAGGGTCAAACAAATAGTTTGTAAATATAAATTTGATCTTAGTTTTTCTGTCATAACTTTTAAAGTTTTTAATCAAAATAAGATTTTTTAATGCTTTTGATGTAAAATTTAATTTTACATAAATAAGTATTCTTGAGTCTTTTCAGAAGAACTGATATTTTTTGAGATATATAGGGTCAAACAAAAAGTTTGTAAATATAAATTTAATCTCAGTTTTTCTGTCATAACTTTTTACGTTTTTAATTAAAATAAGATTTTTTAATGTTTTTTGATGTAGAATTTAATATTACACAAAAAAGTATTTCTAAGTTTTTTCAAAAAAACTAATAATTTTCGAGATATATAGGGTCAAACAAATAGTTTGTAAATATAAATTTAATCTCAGTTTTTCTGTCATAACTTTTAACGTTTTTAATTAAAATAAGATTTTTTGATGTTTCTTATGTAGAATTTAATATTACACAAAAAAGTATTCCTAAGTTTTTTTAAAGAAAGTAATACTTTTCGAGATATATAGGGTCAAACAAAAAGTTTGTAAATATAAATTTGATCTTAGTTTTTCTGTCATAACTTTTAAAGGTTTTAATCAAAATGAGATTTTTTAATGTTTTTTGATGTAAAATTTAATTTTACATAAATAAGTATTCTTGAGTTTTTTCAAAAGAACTGATACTTTTCGAGATATATAGGGTCAAACAAAAAGTTTGTAAATATAAATTTAATCTCAGTTTTTCTGTCATAACTTCTTACGTTTTTAATTAAAATAAGATTTTTTGATGTTTTTTAATGTAGAATTTAATATTACACAAAAAAGTATTTTTAAGTTTTTTCAAAAAAACTAATAATTTTCGAGATATATAGGGTAAAACAAAAAGTTTGTAAATATAAATTTGATCTTAGTTTTTCTGTCATAACTTTAAAAGTTTTTAATCAAAATAAGATTTTTTAATGTTTTTTGATGTAAAATTTAATTTTGCATAAATAAGTATTCCTGAGTTTTTTTAAAAGAACTGATACTTTTCGAGATATACAGGGTCAAACAAAAAGTTTGTAAATATAAGTTTAATCTCAGTTTTTCTGTCATAACTTTTAACGTTTTTAATCAAAATAAGATTTTTTAATGTAGAATTTAATATTACACAAAAAAGTATTCTTGAGTTTTTTTAAAAAAACTAACACTTTTCGAGATATATAGGGTCAAACAAAAAGGTTGTAAATATAAATTTGATCTTAGTTTTTCTGACATCACTTTTAAAGGTTTTAATTAAAATGAGATTTTTTAATGTTTTTTGATGTAAAATTAAATTTTACATAAATAAGTATTCTTGAGTTTTTTCAAAAGAACTGATACTTTTCGAGATATACAGGGTCAAACAAAAAGTTTGTAAATATAAATTTAATCTCAGTTTTTCTGTCATAACTTTTAACGTTTTTTATTAAAATAAGATTTTTTGATGTTTTTTATGTAGAATTTAATATTACACAAAAAAGTATTCCTAACTTTTTTTAAAGAAAGTAATACTTTTCGAGATATATAGGGTCAAACAAAAAGTTTGTAAATATAAATTTGATCTTAGTTTTTCTGTCATAACTTTTAAAGTTTTTAATCAAAATGAGATTTTTTAATGTTTTTTGATGTAAAATTTAATTTTACATAAAGAAGTATTTTTGAGTTTTTTCAAAAGAACTGATAATTTCGAGATATATAGGGTCAAACAAAAAGTTTGTAAATATCAATTTAATCTCAGTTTTTCTGTCATAACTTTTTACGTTTTAAATTAAAATAAGATTTTTTGATGTTTTTTGATGTAGAATTTAATATTACACAAAAAAGTATTCCTAAGTTTTTTCAAAAAAACTAATCATTTTCGAGAGATATAGGGTCAAACAAATAGTTTGTAAATATAAATTTGATCTTAGTTTTTCTGTCATAACTTTTAAAGTTCTTAATCAAAATAAGATTTTTTAATGTTTTTTGATGTAAAATTTAATTTTACATAAATAAGTATTCTTGAGTTTTTTCAAAAGAACTGATACTTTTCGAGATATATAGGGTCAAACAAAAAGTTTGTAAATATAAATCTAATCTCAGTTTTTCTGTCATAACTTTTCACGTTTTTAATGAAAATAAGATTTTTTAATGTTTTTTGATGTAGAATTTAATATTACACAAAAAAGTATTTCTAAGTTTTTTCAAAAAAACTAATAATTTGCGAGATATATAGGGTCAAACAAATAGTTTGTAAATATAAATTTAATCTCAGTTTTTCTGTCATAACTTTTAACGTTTTTAATTAAAATAAGATTTTTTAATGTAGAATTTAATATTACACAAAAAAGTATTCTTGAGTTTTTTTAAAAAAACTAACACTTTTCGAGATATATAGGGTCAAACAAAAAGGTTGTAAATATAAATTTGATCTTAGTTTTTCTGACATAACTTTTAAAGGTTTTAATTAAAATGAGATTTTTTAAAGTTTTTTGATTTAAAATTAAATTTTACATAAATAAGTATTCCTGAGTTTTTTCAAAAGAACTGATACTTTTCGAGATATACAGGGTCAAACAAAAAGTTTGTAAATATAAATTTAATCTCAGTTTTTCTGTCATAACTCTTAACGTTTTTTATTAAAATAAGATTTTTTGATGTTTTTTGATGTAGAATTTAATATTACACAAAAAAGTATTCTTAAGTTTTTTTAAAAACACTAATAATTTTCGAGATATATAGGGTCAAACAAAAAGTTTGTAAATATAAATTTGATCTTAGTTTTTCTGTTATAACTTTTAACGTTTTTTAATAAAAATAATATTTTTTGATGTTTTTTATGTAGAATTTAATATTACACAAAAAAGTATTCCTAAGTTTTTTTAAAGAAAGTAATACTTTTCGAGATATATAGGGTCAAACAAAAAGTTTGTAAATATAAATTTGATCTTAGTTTTTCTGTCATAACTTTTAAAGGTTTTAATAAAAATGAGATTTTTTAATGTTTTTTGATGTAAAACTTAATTTTACATAAATAAGTATTCTTGAGTTTTTTCAAAAGATCTGATACTTTTCGAGATATATAGGGTCAAACAAAAAGTTTGTAAATATAAATTTAATCTCAGTTTTTCTGTCATAACTTTTTACATTTTTAATTAAAATAAGATTTTTTAATGTTTTTTGATGTAGAATTTAATATTACACAAAAAAGTATTTTTAAGTTTTTTCAAAAAAACTAATAATTTTCGAGATATATAGGGTCAAACAAATAGTTTGTAAATATAAATTTAATCTCAGTTTTTCTGTCATAACTTTTAACGTTTTTAATTAAAATAAGATTTTTTAATGTAGAATTTAATATTACACAAAAAAGTATTCTTGAGTTTTTTTAAAAAAACTAACACTTTTCGAGATATATAGGGTCAAACAAAAAGGTTGTAAATATAAATTTGATCTTAGTTTTTCTGACATAACTTTTAAAGGTTTTAATTAAAATGAGATTTTTTAATGTTTTTTGATGTAAAATTAAATTTTACATAAATAAGTATTCTTAAGTTTTTTCAAAAGAACTGATACTTTTCGAGATATACAGGGTCAAAAAAAAAGTTTGTAAATATAAATTTAATCTCAGTTTTTCTGTCATAACTTTTAACGTTTTTTATTAAAATAAGATTTTTTGATGTTTTTTGATGTAGAATTTAATATTACACAAAAAAGTATTCTTAAGTTTTTTTAAAAACACTAATAATTTTCGAGATATATAGGGTCAAACAAAAAGTTTGTAAATATAAATTTGATCTTAGTTTTTCTGTTATAACTTTTAACGTTTTTTAATAAAAATAATATTTTTTGATGTTTTTTATGTAGAATTTAATATTACACAAAAAAGTATTCCTAAGTTTTTTTAAAGAAAGTAATACTTTTCGAGATATATAGGGTCAAACAAAAAGTTTGTAAATATAAATTTGATCTTAGTTTTTCTGTCATAACTTTTAAAGGTTTTAATTAAAATGAGATTTTTTACTGTTTTTTGATGTAAAATTTAATTTTACATAAATAAGTATTCTTGAGTTTTTTCAAAAGAACTGATACTTTTCGAGATATATAGGGTCAAACAAAAAGTTTGTAAATATAAATTTAATCTCAGTTTTTCTGTCATAACTTCTTACGTTTTTAATTAAAATAAGATTTTTTGATGTTTTTTGATGTAGAATTTAATATAACACAAAAAAGTATTCCTAAGTTTTTTCAAAAAAACCAATAATTTTCGAGATATATAGGGTCAAACAAAAAGTTTGTAAATATAAATTTGATCTAAGTTTTTCTGTCATAACTTTTAAAGTTTTTAAACAAGATAAGATTTTTAATGTTTTTTGATGTAAAATTTAATTTTGCATAAATAAGTATTCCTGAGTTTTTTTAAAAGAACTGAAACTTTTCGAGATATACAGGGTCAAACAAAAAGTTTGTAAATATAAATTTAATCTCAGTTTTTCTGTCATAACTTTTAACGTTTTTAATTAAAATAAGATTTTTTGATGTAGAATTTAATATTACACAAAAAAGTATTCTTGAGGTTTTTCAAAAAAACTAATACTTTTCGAGATATATAGGGTCAAACAAAAAGTTTGTAAATATAAATTTGATCTTAGTTTTTCTGTCATAACTTTTAAAGTTTTTAATTAAAATAAGATTTTTTAATGTTTTTTGATGTAAAATTTAATTTTACATAAAAAAGTATTCCTGAGTTTTTTCAAAAAAACTAATACTTTTCGAGATATATAGGGTCAAACAAAAAGTTTGTAAATATAAATTTAATCTCAGTTTTTCTGTCATAACTTTTAAAGTTTTTAATTCAAATAAGATTTTTTGATGTAGAATTTAATATTACACAAAAAAGTATTATTAAGTTTTTTTAAAAAAACCAATAATTTTTGAGATATATAGGGTCAAACAAAAAGTTTGTAAATATAAATTTGATCTAAGTTTTTCTGTCATAACTTTTAAAGTTTTTAAACAAGATGAGGTTTTTTAACGCTTTTTGATGAAAAAATTTAATTTTACACAAAAAAGTATTTTTAAGTTTTTTTAAAGAAAGTAATACTTTTCGAGATATATAGGGTCAAACAAAAAGTTTGTAAATATAAATTTGATCTTAGTTTTTCTGTCATAACTTTTAAAGTTTTTAATTAAAATAAGATTTTTTAATGTTTTTTGATGTAAAATTTAATTTTACATAAATAAGTATTCCTGAGTTTTTTTAAAAAAACTAATACTTTTCGAGATATATAGGGTCAAACAAAAAGTTTGTAAATATAAATTTAATCTCAGTTTTTCTGTCATAACTTCTTACGTTTTTAATTAAAATAAGATTTTTTGATGTTTTTTGATGTAGAATTTAATATTACACAAAAAAGTATTCCTAAGTTTTTTCAAAAAAACTAATACTTTTCGAGATATATAGGGTCAAACAAATAGTTTGTAAATATAAATTTGATCTTAGTTTTTCTGTCACAACTTTGAAAGTTTTTAATCAAAATAAGATTTTTTAATGTTTTTTGATGTAAAATTTAATTTTGCATAAATAAGTATTCCTGAGTTTTTTTAAAAGAACTGATACTTTTCGAGATATACAGGTTCAAACAAAAAGTTTGTAAATATAAATTTAATCTCAGTTTTTCTGTCATAACTTTTAACGTTTTTAATTAAAATAAGATTTTTTGATGTAGAATTTAATATTACACAAAAAAGTATTCTTGAGGTTTTTCAAAAAAACTAATACTTTTCGAGATATATAGGGTCAAACAAAAAGTTTGTAAATATAAATTTAATCTCAGTTTTTCTGTCATAACTTCTTACGTTTTTAATTAAAATAAGATTTTTTGATGTTTTTTGATGTAGAATTTAATATTACACAAAAAAGTATTCCTAAGTTTTTTCAAAAAAACTAATACTTTTCGAGATATATAGGGTCAAACAAATAGTTTGTAAATATAATTTTGATCTTAGTTTTTCTGTCATAACTTTGAAAGTTTTTAATCAAAATAAGATTTTTTAATGTTTTTTGATGTAAAATTTAATTTTGCATAAATAAGTATTCCTGAGTTTTTTTAAAAGAACTGATACTTTTCGAGATATACAGGGTCAAACAAAAAGTTTGTAAATATAAATTTAATCTCAGTTTTTCTGTCATAACTTTTAACGTTTTTAATTAAAATAAGATTTTTTGATGTAGAATTTAATATTACACAAAAAAGTATTCTTGAGGTTTTTCAAAAAAACTAATACTTTTCGAGATATATAGGGTCAAACAAAAAGTTTGTAAATATAAATTTGATCTCAGTTTTTCTGTCATAACTTTTAAAGTTTTTTATGAAAATGAGAATTTTTGGGGTTTTTTAATGTAAAATTTAATTTTACATAAAAAAGTATTCCTGAGTTTTTTCAAAAAAACTAATACTTTTCGAGATATATAGGGTCAAACAAAAAGTTTGTAAATATAAATTTAATCTCAGTTTTTCTGTCATAACTTTTAAAGTTTTTAATTCAAATAAGATTTTTTGATGTAGAATTTAATATTACACAAAAAAGTATTATTAAGTTTTTTTAAAAAAACCAATAATTTTTGAGATATATAGGGTCAAACAAAAAGTTTGTAAATATAAATTTGATCTAAGTTTTTCTGTCATAACTTTTAAAGTTTTTAAACAAGATGAGGTTTTTTAACGCTTTTTGATGAAAAAATTTAATTTTACACAAAAAAGTATTTTTAAGTTTTTTTAAAGAAAGTAATACTTTTCGAGATATATAGGGTCAAACAAAAAGTTTGTAAATATAAATTTGATCTTAGTTTTTCTGTCATAACTTTTAAAGTTTTTAATTAAAATAAGATTTTTTAATGTTTTTTGATGTAAAATTTAATTTTACATAAATAAGTATTCCTGAGTTTTTTCAAAAAAACTAATACTTTTCGAGATATATAGGGTCAAACAAAAAGTTTGTAAATATAAATTTAATCTCAGTTTTTCTGTCATAACTTTTAAAGTTTTTAATTCAAATAAGATTTTTTAATGTAGAATTTAATATTACACAAAAAAGTATTATTAAGTTTTTTTAAAAAAACCAATAATTTTTGAGATATATAGGGTCAAACAAAAAGTTTGTAAATATAAATTTGATCTAAGTTTTTCTGTCATAACTTTTAAAGTTTTTAAACAAGATGAGGTTTTTTAACGCTTTTTGATGAAAAAATTTAATTTTACACAAAAAAGTATTTTTAAGTTTTTTTAAAGAAAGTAATACTTTTCGAGATATATAGGGTCAAACAAAAAGTTTGTAAATATAAATTTAATCTCAGTTTTTCTGTCATAACTTTTAAAGTTTTTAATTCAAATAAGATTTTTTGATGTAGAATTTAATATTACACAAAAAAGTATTATTAAGTTTTTTTAAAAAAACCAATAATTTTTGAGATATATAGGGTCAAACAAAAAGTTTGTAAATATAAATTTGATCTAAGTTTTTCTGTCATAACTTTTAAAGTTTTTAAACCAGATGAGGTTTTTTAACGCTTTTTGATGAAAAAATTTAATTTTACACAAAAAAGTATTTTTAAGTTTTTTTAAAGAAAGTAATACTTTTCGAGATATATAGGGTCAAACAAAAAGTTTGTAAATATAAATTTGATCTTAGTTTTTCTGTCATAACTTTTAAAGTTTTTAATTAAAATAAGATTTTTTAATGTTTTTTGATGTAAAATTTAATTTTACATAAATAAGTATTCTTGAGTTTTTTCAAAAGAACTGATACTTTTCGAGATATATAGGGTCAAACAAAAAGTTTGTAAATATAAATTTAATCTCAGTTTTTCTGTCATAACTTTTTACGTTTTTAATTAAAATAAGATTTTTTGATGCTTTTTGATGTAGAATTTAATTTTACACAAAAAAGTATTTCTAAGTTTTTTCAAAAAAACTAATAATTTTCGAGATATATAGGGTCAAACAAATAGTTTGTAAATATAAATTTGATCTTAGTTTTTCTGTCATAACTTTTAAAGTTTTTAATCAAAATAAGATTTTTTAATGCTTTTGATGTAAAATTTAATTTTACATAAATAAGTATTCTTGAGTCTTTTCAGAAGAACTGATATTTTTTGAGATATATAGGGTCAAACAAAAAGTTTGTAAATATAAATTTAATCTCAGTTTTTCTGTCATAACTTTTTACGTTTTTAATTAAAATAAGATTTTTTAATGTTTTTTGATGTAGAATTTAATATTACACAAAAAAGTATTTCTAAGTTTTTTCAAAAAAACTAATAATTTTCGAGATATATAGGGTCAAACAAATAGTTTGTAAATATAAATTTAATCTCAGTTTTTCTGTCATAACTTTTAACGTTTTTAATTAAAATAAGATTTTTTGATGTTTCTTATGTAGAATTTAATATTACACAAAAAAGTATTCCTAAGTTTTTTTAAAGAAAGTAATACTTTTCGAGATATATAGGGTCAAACAAAAAGTTTGTAAATATAAATTTGATCTTAGTTTTTCTGTCATAACTTTTAAAGGTTTTAATCAAAATGAGATTTTTTAATGTTTTTTGATGTAAAATTTAATTTTACATAAATAAGTATTCTTGAGTTTTTTCAAAAGAACTGATACTTTTCGAGATATATAGGGTCAAACAAAAAGTTTGTAAATATAAATTTAATCTCAGTTTTTCTGTCATAACTTCTTACGTTTTTAATTAAAATAAGATTTTTTGATGTTTTTTAATGTAGAATTTAATATTACACAAAAAAGTATTTTTAAGTTTTTTCAAAAAAACTAATAATTTTCGAGATATATAGGGTAAAACAAAAAGTTTGTAAATATAAATTTGATCTTAGTTTTTCTGTCATAACTTTAAAAGTTTTTAATCAAAATAAGATTTTTTAATGTTTTTTGATGTAAAATTTAATTTTGCATAAATAAGTATTCCTGAGTTTTTTTAAAAGAACTGATACTTTTCGAGATATACAGGGTCAAACAAAAAGTTTGTAAATATAAGTTTAATCTCAGTTTTTCTGTCATAACTTTTAACGTTTTTAATTAAAATAAGATTTTTTAATGTAGAATTTAATATTACACAAAAAAGTATTCTTGAGTTTTTTTAAAAAAACTAACACTTTTCGAGATATATAGGGTCAAACAAAAAGGTTGTAAATATAAATTTGATCTTAGTTTTTCTGACATCACTTTTAAAGGTTTTAATTAAAATGAGATTTTTTAATGTTTTTTGATGTAAAATTAAATTTTACATAAATAAGTATTCTTGAGTTTTTTCAAAAGAACTGATACTTTTCGAGATATACAGGGTCAAACAAAAAGTTTGTAAATATAAATTTAATCTCAGTTTTTCTGTCATAACTTTTAACGTTTTTTATTAAAATAAGATTTTTTGATGTTTTTTATGTAGAATTTAATATTACACAAAAAAGTATTCCTAAGTTTTTTTAAAGAAAGTAATACTTTTCGAGATATATAGGGTCAAACAAAAAGTTTGTAAATATAAATTTGATCTTAGTTTTTCTGTCATAACTTTTAAAGTTTTTAATCAAAATGAGATTTTTTAATGTTTTTTGATGTAAAATTTAATTTTACATAAAGAAGTATTTTTGAGTTTTTTCAAAAGAACTGATAATTTCGAGATATATAGGGTCAAACAAAAAGTTTGTAAATATCAATTTAATCTCAGTTTTTCTGTCATAACTTTTTACGTTTTAAATTAAAATAAGATTTTTTGATGTTTTTTGATGTAGAATTTAATATTACACAAAAAAGTATTCCTAAGTTTTTTCAAAAAAACTAATCATTTTCGAGAGATATAGGGTCAAACAAATAGTTTGTAAATATAAATTTGATCTTAGTTTTTCTGTCATAACTTTTAAAGTTCTTAATCAAAATAAGATTTTTTAATGTTTTTTGATGTAAAATTTAATTTTACATAAATAAGTATTCTTGAGTTTTTTCAAAAGAACTGATACTTTTCGAGATATATAGGGTCAAACAAAAAGTTTGTAAATATAAATCTAATCTCAGTTTTTCTGTCATAACTTTTCACGTTTTTAATGAAAATAAGATTTTTTAATGTTTTTTGATGTAGAATTTAATATTACACAAAAAAGTATTTCTAAGTTTTTTCAAAAAAACTAATAATTTGCGAGATATATAGGGTCAAACAAATAGTTTGTAAATATAAATTTAATCTCAGTTTTTCTGTCATAACTTTTAACGTTTTTAATTAAAATAAGATTTTTTAATGTAGAATTTAATATTACACAAAAAAGTATTCTTGAGTTTTTTTAAAAAAACTAACACTTTTCGAGATATATAGGGTCAAACAAAAAGGTTGTAAATATAAATTTGATCTTAGTTTTTCTGACATAACTTTTAAAGGTTTTAATTAAAATGAGATTTTTTAAAGTTTTTTGATTTAAAATTAAATTTTACATAAATAAGTATTCCTGAGTTTTTTCAAAAGAACTGATACTTTTCGAGATATACAGGGTCAAACAAAAAGTTTGTAAATATAAATTTAATCTCAGTTTTTCTGTCATAACTCTTAACGTTTTTTATTAAAATAAGATTTTTTGATGTTTTTTGATGTAGAATTTAATATTACACAAAAAAGTATTCTTAAGTTTTTTTAAAAACACTAATAATTTTCGAGATATATAGGGTCAAACAAAAAGTTTGTAAATATAAATTTGATCTTAGTTTTTCTGTTATAACTTTTAACGTTTTTTAATAAAAATAATATTTTTTGATGTTTTTTATGTAGAATTTAATATTACACAAAAAAGTATTCCTAAGTTTTTTTAAAGAAAGTAATACTTTTCGAGATATATAGGGTCAAACAAAAAGTTTGTAAATATAAATTTGATCTTAGTTTTTCTGTCATAACTTTTAAAGGTTTTAATCAAAATGAGATTTTTTAATGTTTTTTGATGTAAAATTTAATTTTACATAAATAAGTATTCTTGAGTTTTTTCAAAAGAACTGATACTTTTCGAGATATATAGGGTCAAACAAAAAGTTTGTAAATATAAATTTAATCTCAGTTTTTCTGTCATAACTTTTTACATTTTTAATTAAAATAAGATTTTTTAATGTTTTTTGATGTAGAATTTAATATTACACAAAAAAGTATTTTTAAGTTTTTTCAAAAAAACTAATAATTTTCGAGATATATAGGGTCAAACAAATAGTTTGTAAATATAAATTTAATCTCAGTTTTTCTGTCATAACTTTTAACGTTTTTAATTAAAATAAGATTTTTTAATGTAGAATTTAATATTACACAAAAAAGTATTCTTGAGTTTTTTTAAAAAAACTAACACTTTTCGAGATATATAGGGTCAAACAAAAAGGTTGTAAATATAAATTTGATCTTAGTTTTTCTGACATAACTTTTAAAGGTTTTAATTAAAATGAGATTTTTTAATGTTTTTTGATGTAAAATTAAATTTTACATAAATAAGTATTCTTAAGTTTTTTCAAAAGAACTGATACTTTTCGAGATATACAGGGTCAAAAAAAAAGTTTGTAAATATAAATTTAATCTCAGTTTTTCTGTCATAACTTTTAACGTTTTTTATTAAAATAAGATTTTTTGATGTTTTTTGATGTAGAATTTAATATTACACAAAAAAGTATTCTTAAGTTTTTTTAAAAACACTAATAATTTTCGAGATATATAGGGTCAAACAAAAAGTTTGTAAATATAAATTTGATCTTAGTTTTTCTGTTATAACTTTTAACGTTTTTTAATAAAAATAATATTTTTTGATGTTTTTTATGTAGAATTTAATATTACACAAAAAAGTATTCCTAAGTTTTTTTAAAGAAAGTAATACTTTTCGAGATATATAGGGTCAAACAAAAAGTTTGTAAATATAAATTTGATCTTAGTTTTTCTGTCATAACTTTTAAAGGTTTTAATTAAAATGAGATTTTTTACTGTTTTTTGATGTAAAATTTAATTTTACATAAATAAGTATTCTTGAGTTTTTTCAAAAGAACTGATACTTTTCGAGATATATAGGGTCAAACAAAAAGTTTGTAAATATAAATTTAATCTCAGTTTTTCTGTCATAACTTCTTACGTTTTTAATTAAAATAAGATTTTTTGATGTTTTTTGATGTAGAATTTAATATAACACAAAAAAGTATTCCTAAGTTTTTTCAAAAAAACCAATAATTTTCGAGATATATAGGGTCAAACAAAAAGTTTGTAAATATAAATTTGATCTAAGTTTTTCTGTCATAACTTTTAAAGTTTTTAAACAAGATAAGATTTTTAATGTTTTTTGATGTAAAATTTAATTTTGCATAAATAAGTATTCCTGAGTTTTTTTAAAAGAACTGAAACTTTTCGAGATATACAGGGTCAAACAAAAAGTTTGTAAATATAAATTTAATCTCAGTTTTTCTGTCATAACTTTTAACGTTTTTAATTAAAATAAGATTTTTTGATGTAGAATTTAATATTACACAAAAAAGTATTCTTGAGGTTTTTCAAAAAAACTAATACTTTTCGAGATATATAGGGTCAAACAAAAAGTTTGTAAATATAAATTTGATCTCAGTTTTTCTGTCATAACTTTTAAAGTTTTTTATGAAAATGAGAATTTTTGGGGTTTTTTAATGTAAAATTTAATTTTACATAAAAAAGTATTCCTGAGTTTTTTCAAAAAAACTAATACTTTTCGAGATATATAGGGTCAAACAAAAAGTTTGTAAATATAAATTTAATCTCAGTTTTTCTGTCATAACTTTTAAAGTTTTTAATTCAAATAAGATTTTTTGATGTAGAATTTAATATTACACAAAAAAGTATTATTAAGTTTTTTTAAAAAAACCAATAATTTTTGAGATATATAGGGTCAAACAAAAAGTTTGTAAATATAAATTTGATCTAAGTTTTTCTGTCATAACTTTTAAAGTTTTTAAACAAGATGAGGTTTTTTAACGCTTTTTGATGAAAAAATTTAATTTTACACAAAAAAGTATTTTTAAGTTTTTTTAAAGAAAGTAATACTTTTCGAGATATATAGGGTCAAACAAAAAGTTTGTAAATATAAATTTGATCTTAGTTTTTCTGTCATAACTTTTAAAGTTTTTAATTAAAATAAGATTTTTTAATGTTTTTTGATGTAAAATTTAATTTTACATAAATAAGTATTCCTGAGTTTTTTTAAAAAAACTAATACTTTTCGAGATATATAGGGTCAAACAAAAAGTTTGTAAATATAAATTTAATCTCAGTTTTTCTGTCATAACTTCTTACGTTTTTAATTAAAATAAGATTTTTTGATGTTTTTTGATGTAGAATTTAATATTACACAAAAAAGTATTCCTAAGTTTTTTCAAAAAAACTAATACTTTTCGAGATATATAGGGTCAAACAAATAGTTTGTAAATATAAATTTGATCTTAGTTTTTCTGTCATAACTTTGAAAGTTTTTAATCAAAATAAGATTTTTTAATGTTTTTTGATGTAAAATTTAATTTTACATAAATAAGTATTCTTGAGTTTTTTCAAAAGAACTGATACTTTTCGAGATATATAGGGTCAAACAAAAAGTTTGTAAATATAAATTTAATCTCAGTTTTTCTGTCATAACTTTTTACATTTTTAATTAAAATAAGATTTTTTAATGTTTTTTGATGTAGAATTTAATATTACACAAAAAAGTATTTTTAAGTTTTTTCAAAAAAACTAATAATTTTCGAGATATATAGGGTCAAACAAATAGTTTGTAAATATAAATTTAATCTCAGTTTTTCTGTCATAACTTTTAACGTTTTTAATTAAAATAAGATTTTTTAATGTAGAATTTAATATTACACAAAAAAGTATTCTTAAGTTTTTTTAAAAAAACTAACACTTTTCGAGATATATAGGGTCAAACAAAAAGGTTGTAAATATAAATTTGATCTTAGTTTTTCTGACATAACTTTTAAAGGTTTTAATTAAAATGAGATTTTTTAATGTTTTTTGATGTAAAATTAAATTTTACATAAATAAGTATTCTTAAGTTTTTTCAAAAGAACTGATACTTTTCGAGATATACAGGGTCAAAAAAAAAGTTTGTAAATATAAATTTAATCTCAGTTTTTCTGTCATAACTTTTAACGTTTTTTATTAAAATAAGATTTTTTGATGTTTTTTGATGTAGAATTTAATATTACACAAAAAAGTATTCTTAAGTTTTTTTAAAAACACTAATAATTTTCGAGATATATAGGGTCAAACAAAAAGTTTGTAAATATAAATTTGATCTTAGTTTTTCTGTTATAACTTTTAACTTTTTTTAATAAAAATAATATTTTTTGATGTTTTTTATGTAGAATTTAATATTACACAAAAAAGTATTCCTAAGTTTTTTTAAAGAAAGTAATACTTTTCGAGATATATAGGGTCAAACAAAAAGTTTGTAAATATAAATTTGATCTTAGTTTTTCTGTCATAACTTTTAAAGGTTTTAATTAAAATGAGATTTTTTAATGTTTTTTGATGTAAAATTTAATTTTACATAAATAAGTATTCTTGAGTTTTTTCAAAAGAACTGATACTTTTCGAGATATATAGGGTCAAACAAAAAGTTTGTAAATATAAATTTAATCTCAGTTTTTCTGTCATAACTTCTTACGTTTTTAATTAAAATAAGATTTTTTGATGTTTTTTGATGTAGAATTTAATATAACACAAAAAAGTATTCCTAAGTTTTTTCAAAAAAACCAATAATTTTCGAGATATATAGGGTCAAACAAAAAGTTTGTAAATATAAATTTGATCTAAGTTTTTCTGTCATAACTTTTAAAGTTTTTAAACAAGATAAGATTTTTAATGTTTTTTGATGTAAAATTTAATTTTGCATAAATAAGTATTCCTGAGTTTTTTTAAAAGAACTGAAACTTTTCGAGATATACAGGGTCAAACAAAAAGTTTGTAAATATAAATTTAATCTCAGTTTTTCTGTCATAACTTTTAACGTTTTTAATTAAAATAAGATTTTTTGATGTAGAATTTAATATTACACAAAAAAGTATTCTTGAGGTTTTTCAAAAAAACTAATACTTTTCGAGATATATAGGGTCAAACAAAAAGTTTGTAAATATAAATTTGATCTCAGTTTTTCTGTCATAACTTTTAAAGTTTTTTATGAAAATGAGAATTTTTGGGGTTTTTTAATGTAAAATTTAATTTTACATAAAAAAGTATTCCTGAGTTTTTTCAAAAAAACTAATACTTTTCGAGATATATAGGGTCAAACAAAAAGTTTGTAAATATAAATTTAATCTCAGTTTTTCTGTCATAACTTTTAAAGTTTTTAATTCAAATAAGATTTTTTGATGTAGAATTTAATATTACACAAAAAAGTATTATTAAGTTTTTTTAAAAAAACCAATAATTTTTGAGATATATAGGGTCAAACAAAAAGTTTGTAAATATAAATTTGATCTAAGTTTTTCTGTCATAACTTTTAAAGTTTTTAAACAAGATGAGGTTTTTTAACGCTTTTTGATGAAAAAATTTAATTTTACACAAAAAAGTATTTTTAAGTTTTTTTAAAGAAAGTAATACTTTTCGAGATATATAGGGTCAAACAAAAAGTTTGTAAATATAAATTTGATCTTAGTTTTTCTGTCATAACTTTTAAAGTTTTTAATTAAAATAAGATTTTTTAATGTTTTTTGATGTAAAATTTAATTTTACATAAATAAGTATTCCTGAGTTTTTTTAAAAAAACTAATACTTTTCGAGATATATAGGGTCAAACAAAAAGTTTGTAAATATAAATTTAATCTCAGTTTTTCTGTCATAACTTCTTACGTTTTTAATTAAAATAAGATTTTTTGATGTTTTTTGATGTAGAATTTAATATTACACAAAAAAGTATTCCTAAGTTTTTTCAAAAAAACTAATACTTTTCGAGATATATAGGGTCAAACAAATAGTTTGTAAATATAAATTTGATCTTAGTTTTTCTGTCACAACTTTGAAAGTTTTTAATCAAAATAAGATTTTTTAATGTTTTTTGATGTAAAATTTAATTTTGCATAAATAAGTATTCCTGAGTTTTTTTAAAAGAACTGATACTTTTCGAGATATACAGGTTCAAACAAAAAGTTTGTAAATATAAATTTAATCTCAGTTTTTCTGTCATAACTTTTAACGTTTTTAATTAAAATAAGATTTTTTGATGTAGAATTTAATATTACACAAAAAAGTATTCTTGAGGTTTTTCAAAAAAACTAATACTTTTCGAGATATATAGGGTCAAACAAAAAGTTTGTAAATATAAATTTAATCTCAGTTTTTCTGTCATAACTTCTTACGTTTTTAATTAAAATAAGATTTTTTGATGTTTTTTGATGTAGAATTTAATATTACACAAAAAAGTATTCCTAAGTTTTTTCAAAAAAACTAATACTTTTCGAGATATATAGGGTCAAACAAATAGTTTGTAAATATAAATTTGATCTTAGTTTTTCTGTCATAACTTTGAAAGTTTTTAATCAAAATAAGATTTTTTAATGTTTTTTGATGTAAAATTTAATTTTGCATAAATAAGTATTCCTGAGTTTTTTTAAAAGAACTGATACTTTTCGAGATATACAGGGTCAAACAAAAAGTTTGTAAATATAAATTTAATCTCAGTTTTTCTGTCATAACTTTTAACGTTTTTAATTAAAATAAGATTTTTTGATGTAGAATTTAATATTACACAAAAAAGTATTCTTGAGGTTTTTCAAAAAAACTAATACTTTTCGAGATATATAGGGTCAAACAAAAAGTTTGTAAATATAAATTTGATCTCAGTTTTTCTGTCATAACTTTTAAAGTTTTTTATGAAAATGAGAATTTTTGGGGTTTTTTAATGTAAAATTTAATTTTACATAAAAAAGTATTCCTGAGTTTTTTCAAAAAAACTAATACTTTTCGAGATATATAGGGTCAAACAAAAAGTTTGTAAATATAAATTTAATCTCAGTTTTTCTGTCATAACTTTTAAAGTTTTTAATTCAAATAAGATTTTTTGATGTAGAATTTAATATTACACAAAAAAGTATTATTAAGTTTTTTTAAAAAAACCAATAATTTTTGAGATATATAGGGTCAAACAAAAAGTTTGTAAATATAAATTTGATCTAAGTTTTTCTGTCATAACTTTTAAAGTTTTTAAACAAGATGAGGTTTTTTAACGCTTTTTGATGAAAAAATTTAATTTTACACAAAAAAGTATTCCTGAGTTTTTTCAAAAAAACTAATACTTTTCGAGATATATAGGGTCAAACAAAAAGTTTGTAAATATAAATTTAATCTCAGTTTTTCTGTCATAACTTTTAAAGTTTTTAATTCAAATAAGATTTTTTGATGTAGAATTTAATATTACACAAAAAAGTATTATTAAGTTTTTTTAAAAAAACCAATAATTTTTGAGATATATAGGGTCAAACAAAAAGTTTGTAAATATAAATTTGATCTTAGTTTTTCTGTCATAACTTTTAAAGTTTTTAATTAAAATAAGATTTTTTAATGTTTTTTGATGTAAAATTTAATTTTACATAAATAAGTATTCCTGAGTTTTTTCAAAAAAACTAATACTTTTCGAGATATATAGGGTCAAACAAAAAGTTTGTAAATATAAATTTAATCTCAGTTTTTCTGTCATAACTTTTAAAGTTTTTAATTCAAATAAGATTTTTTGATGTAGAATTTAATATTACACAAAAAAGTATTATTAAGTTTTTTTAAAAAAACCAATAATTTTTGAGATATATAGGGTCAAACAAAAAGTTTGTAAATATAAATTTGATCTAAGTTTTTCTGTCATAACTTTTAAAGTTTTTAAACAAGATGAGGTTTTTTAACGCTTTTTGATGAAAAAATTTAATTTTACACAAAAAAGTATTTTTAAGTTTTTTTAAAGAAAGTAATACTTTTCGAGATATATAGGGTCAAACAAAAAGTTTGTAAATATAAATTTGATCTTAGTTTTTCTGTCATAACTTTTAAAGTTTTTAATTAAAATAAGATTTTTTAATGTTTTTTGATGTAAAATTTAATTTTACATAAATAAGTATTCCTGAGTTTTTTTAAAAAAACTAATACTTTTCGAGATATATAGGGTCAAACAAAAAGTTTGTAAATATAAATTTAATCTCAGTTTTTCTGTCATAACTTCTTACGTTTTTAATTAAAATAAGATTTTTTGATGTTTTTTGATGTAGAATTTAATATTACACAAAAAAGTATTCCTAAGTTTTTTCAAAAAAACTAATACTTTTCGAGATATATAGGGTCAAACAAATAGTTTGTAAATATAAATTTGATCTTAGTTTTTCTGTCACAACTTTGAAAGTTTTTAATCAAAATAAGATTTTTTAATGTTTTTTGATGTAAAATTTAATTTTGCATAAATAAGTATTCCTGAGTTTTTTTAAAAGAACTGATACTTTTCGAGATATACAGGTTCAAACAAAAAGTTTGTAAATATAAATTTAATCTCAGTTTTTCTGTCATAACTTTTAACGTTTTTAATTAAAATAAGATTTTTTGATGTAGAATTTAATATTACACAAAAAAGTATTCTTGAGGTTTTTCAAAAAAACTAATACTTTTCGAGATATATAGGGTCAAACAAAAAGTTTGTAAATATAAATTTAATCTCAGTTTTTCTGTCATAACTTCTTACGTTTTTAATTAAAATAAGATTTTTTGATGTTTTTTGATGTAGAATTTAATATTACACAAAAAAGTATTCCTAAGTTTTTTCAAAAAAACTAATACTTTTCGAGATATATAGGGTCAAACAAATAGTTTGTAAATATAAATTTGATCTTAGTTTTTCTGTCATAACTTTGAAAGTTTTTAATCAAAATAAGATTTTTTAATGTTTTTTGATGTAAAATTTAATTTTGCATAAATAAGTATTCCTGAGTTTTTTTAAAAGAACTGATACTTTTCGAGATATACAGGGTCAAACAAAAAGTTTGTAAATATAAATTTAATCTCAGTTTTTCTGTCATAACTTTTAACGTTTTTAATTAAAATAAGATTTTTTGATGTAGAATTTAATATTACACAAAAAAGTATTCTTGAGGTTTTTCAAAAAAACTAATACTTTTCGAGATATATAGGGTCAAACAAAAAGTTTGTAAATATAAATTTGATCTCAGTTTTTCTGTCATAACTTTTAAAGTTTTTTATGAAAATGAGAATTTTTGGGGTTTTTTAATGTAAAATTTAATTTTACATAAAAAAGTATTCCTGAGTTTTTTCAAAAAAACTAATACTTTTCGAGATATATAGGGTCAAACAAAAAGTTTGTAAATATAAATTTAATCTCAGTTTTTCTGTCATAACTTTTAAAGTTTTTAATTCAAATAAGATTTTTTGATGTAGAATTTAATATTACACAAAAAAGTATTATTAAGTTTTTTTAAAAAAACCAATAATTTTTGAGATATATAGGGTCAAACAAAAAGTTTGTAAATATAAATTTGATCTTAGTTTTTCTGTCATAACTTTTAAAGTTTTTAATTAAAATAAGATTTTTTAATGTTTTTTGATGTAAAATTTAATTTTACATAAATAAGTATTCCTGAGTTTTTTCAAAAAAACTAATACTTTTCGAGATATATAGGGTCAAACAAAAAGTTTGTAAATATAAATTTAATCTCAGTTTTTCTGTCATAACTTTTAAAGTTTTTAATTCAAATAAGATTTTTTGATGTAGAATTTAATATTACACAAAAAAGTATTATTAAGTTTTTTTAAAAAAACCAATAATTTTTGAGATATATAGGGTCAAACAAAAAGTTTGTAAATATAAATTTGATCTAAGTTTTTCTGTCATAACTTTTAAAGTTTTTAAACAAGATGAGGTTTTTTAACGCTTTTTGATGAAAAAATTTAATTTTACACAAAAAAGTATTTTTAAGTTTTTTTAAAGAAAGTAATACTTTTCGAGATATATAGGGTCAAACAAAAAGTTTGTAAATATAAATTTAATCTCAGTTTTTCTGTCATAACTTTTAAAGTTTTTAATTCAAATAAGATTTTTTGATGTAGAATTTAATATTACACAAAAAAGTATTATTAAGTTTTTTTAAAAAAACCAATAATTTTTGAGATATATAGGGTCAAACAAAAAGTTTGTAAATATAAATTTGATCTAAGTTTTTCTGTCATAACTTTTAAAGTTTTTAAACCAGATGAGGTTTTTTAACGCTTTTTGATGAAAAAATTTAATTTTACACAAAAAAGTATTTTTAAGTTTTTTTAAAGAAAGTAATACTTTTCGAGATATATAGGGTCAAACAAAAAGTTTGTAAATATAAATTTGATCTTAGTTTTTCTGTCATAACTTTTAAAGTTTTTAATTAAAATAAGATTTTTTAATGTTTTTTGATGTAAAATTTAATTTTACATAAATAAGTATTCCTGAGTTTTTTTAAAAAAACTAATACTTTTCGAGATATATAGGGTCGAACAAAAAGTTTGTAAATATAAATTTGATCTTAGTTTTTCTGACATAACTTTTAAAGGTTTTAATCAAAATGAGATTTTTTAATGTTTTTTGATGTAAAATTAAATTTTACATAAATAAGTATTCTTGAGTTTTTTCAAAAGAACTGATACTTTTCGAGATATACAGGGTCAAACAGAAAGTTTGTAAATATAAATTTAATCTCAGTTTTTCTGTCATAACTTTTAACGTTTTTTAATAAAATAAGATTTTTTGATGTTTTTTGATGTAGAATTTAATATTACACAAAAAAGTATTCTTAAGTTTTTTTAAAAACACTAATAATTTTTGAGATATATAGGGTCAAACAAAAAGTTTGTAAATATAAATTTGATCTTAGTTTTTCTGTTATAACTTTTAACGTTTTTTAATAAAAATAAGATTTTTTGTTGTTTTTTATGTAGAATTTAATATTACGCAAAAAAGTATTCCTAAGTTTTTTTAAAGAAAGTAATACTTTTCGAGATATATAGGGTCAAACAAAAAGTTTGTAAATATAAATTTGATCTTAGTTTTTCTGTCATAACTTTTAAAGTTTTTAATCAAAATGAGATTTTTTAATGTTTTTTGATGTAAAATTTAATTTTACATAAATAAGTATTCTTGAGTTTTTTCAAAAGAACCGATACTTTTCGAGATATATAGGGTCAAACAAAAAGTTTGTAAATATAAATTTAATCTCAGTTTTTCTGTCATAACTTTTTACGTTTTTAATTAAAATAAGATTTTTTGATGCTTTTTGATGTAGAATTTAATTTTACACAAAAAAGTATTCCTAAGTTTTTTCAAAAAAACTAATAATTTTCGAGATATATAGGGTCAAACAAATAGTTTGTAAATATAAATTTGATCTTAGTTTTTCTGTCATAACTTTTAAAGTTTTTAATCAAAATAAGATTTTTTAATGCTTTTGATGTAAAATTTAATTTTACATAAATAAGTATTCTTGAGTTTTTTCAAAAGAACTGATACTTTTTGAGATATATAGGGTCAAACAAAAAGTTTGTAAATATAAATTTAATCTCAGTTTTTCTGTCATAACTTTTTACGTTTTTAATTAAAATAAGATTTTTTAATGTTTTTTGATGTAGAATTTAATATTACACAAAAAAGTATTTCTAAGTTTTTTCAAAAAAACTAATAATTTTCGAGATATATAGGGTCAAACAAATAGTTTGTAAATATAAATTTAATCTCAGTTTTTCTGTCATAACTTTTAACGTTTTTAATTAAAATAAGATTTTTTGATGTAGAATTTAATATTACACAAAAAAGTATTCTTAAGTTTTTTCAAAAAAACTAATAATTTTCGAGATATATAGAGTAAAACAAAAAGTTTGTAAATATAAATTTGATCTTAGTTTTTCTGTCATAACTTTAAAAGTTTATAATCAAAATAAGATTTTTTATTGTTTTTTGATGTAAAATTTAATTTTGCATAAATAAGTATTCCTGAGTTTTTTCAAAAGAACTGATACTTTTCGAGATATACAGGGTCAAACAAAAAGTTTGTAAATATAAATTTAATCTCAGTTTTTTTGTCATAACTTTTAACGTTTTTAATTAAAATAAGATTTTTTAATGTAGAATTTAATATTACACAAAAAAGTATTCTTGAGTTTTTTTAAAAAAACTAACACTTTTCGAGATATATAGGGTCAAACAAAAAGGTTGTAAATATAAATTTGATCTTAGTTTTTCTGACATAACTTTTAAAGGTTTTAATTAAAATGAGATTTTTTAATGTTTTTTGATGTAAAATTAAATTTTACATAAATAAGTATTCCTGAGTTTTTTCAAAAAAACTGATACTTTTCGAGATATACAGGGTCAAACAAAAAGTTTGTAAATATAAATTTAATCTCAGTTTTTCTGTCATAACTTTTAACGTTTTTTATTAAAATAAGATTTTTTGATGTTTTTTGATGTAGAATTTAATATTACACAAAAAAGTATTCCTAAGTTTTTTTAAAAACACCAATAATTTTCGAGATATATAGGGTCAAACAAAAAGTTTGTAAATATAAATTTGATCTTAGTTTTTCTGTTATAACTTTTAACGTTTTTTAATAAAAATAAGATTTTTTGATGTTTTTTATGTAGAATTTAATATTACACAAAAAAGTATTCCTAAGTTTTTTTAAAGAAAGTAATACTTTTCGAGATATATAGGGTCAAACAAAAAGTTTGTAAATATAAATTTGATCTTAGTTTTTCTGTCATAACTTTTAAAGTTTTTAATCAAAATGAGATTTTTTAATGTTTTTTGATGTAAAATTTAATTTTACATGAAGAACTATTTTTGAGTTTTTTCAAAAGAACTGATACTTTTCGAGATATATAGGGTCAAACAAAAAGTTTGTAAATATCAATTTAATCTCAGTTTTTCTGTCATAACTTTTTACGTTTTTAATTAAAATAAGTTTTTTTAATGTTTTTTGATGTAGAATTTAATATTACACAAAAAAGTATTCCTAAGTTTTTTCAAAAAAACTAATCATTTTCGAGATATATAGGGTCAAACAAATAGTTTGTAAATATAAATTTGATCTTAGTTTTTCTGTCATAACTTTTAAAGTTCTTAATCAAAATAAGATTTTTTAATGTTTTTTGATGTAAAATTTAATTTTACATAAATAAGTATTCTTAAGTTTTTTCAAAAGAACTGATACTTTTCGAGATATATAGGGTCAAACAAAAAGTTTGTAAATATAAATTTAATCTCAGTTTTTCTGTCATAACTTTTTACGTTTTTAATTAAAATAAGATTTTTTAATGTTTTTTGATGTAGAATTTAATATTACACAAAAAAGTATTTCCAAGTTTTTTCAAAAAAACTAATAATTTTCGAGATATATAGGGTCAAACAAATAGTTTGTAAATATAAATTTAATCTCAGTTTTTCTGTCATAACTTTTAACGTTTTTAATTAAAATAAGATTTTTTAATGTAGAATTTAATATTAAACAAAAAAGTATTTTTGAGTTTTTTTAAAAAACTAACACTTTTCGAGATATATAGGGTCAAACAAAAAGGTTGTAAATATAAATTTGATCTTAGTTTTTCTGACATAACTTTTAAAGGTTTTAATTAAAATGAGATTTTTTAATGTTTTTTGATGTAAAATTAAATTTTACATAAATAAGTATTCCTGAGTTTTTTCAAAAGAACTGATACTTTTCGAGATATACAGGGTCAAACAAAAAGTTTGTAAATATAAATTTAATCTCAGTTTTTCTGTCATAACTTTTAACGTTTTTTATTAAAATAAGATTTTTTGATGTTTTTTGATGTAGAATTTAATATTACACAAAAAAGTATTCTTAAGTTTTTTTAAAAACACTAATAATTTTCGAGATATATAGGGTCAAACAAAAAGTTTGTAAATATAAATTTGATCTTAGTTTTTCTGTTATAACTTTTAACGTTTTTTAATAAAAATAATATTTTTTTATGTTTTTTATGTAAAATTTAATATTACACAAAAAAGTATTCCTAAGTTTTTTTAAAGAAAGTAATACTTTTCGAGATATATAGGGTCAAACAAAAAGTTTGTAAATATAAATTTGATCTTAGTTTTTCTGTCATAACTTTTAAAGGTTTTAATCAAAATGAGATTTTTTAATGTTTTTTGATGTAAAATTTAATTTTACATAAATAAGTATTCTTGAGTTTTTTCAAAAGAACTAATACTTTTCGAGATATATAGGGTCAAACAAAAAGTTTGTAAATATAAATTTGATCTTAGTTTTTCTGTCATAACTTTTAAAGTTTTTAATCAAAATGAGATTTTTTAATGTTTTTTGATGTAAAATTTAATTTTACATGAAGAAGTATTTTTGAGTTTTTTCAAAAGAACTGATACTTTTCGAGATATATAGGGTCAAACAAAAAGTTTGTAAATATCAATTTAATCTCAGTTTTTCTGTCATAACTTTTTACGTTTTTAATTAAAATAAGTTTTTTTAATGTTTTTTGATGTAGAATTTAATATTACACAAAAAAGTATTCCTAAGTTTTTTCAAAAAAACTAATCATTTTCGAGATATATAGGGTCAAACAAATAGTTTGTAAATATAAATTTGATCTTAGTTTTTCTGTCATAACTTTTAAAGTTCTTAATCAAAATAAGATTTTTTAATGTTTTTTGATGTAAAATTTAATTTTACATAAATAAGTATTCTTGAGTTTTTTCAAAAGAACTGATACTTTTCGAGATATATAGGGTCAAACAAAAAGTTTGTAAATATAAATTTAATCTCAGTTTTTCTGTCATAACTTTTTACGTTTTTAATTAAAATAAGATTTTTTAATGTTTTTTGATGTAGAATTTAATATTACACAAAAAAGTATTTTCAAGTTTTTTCAAAAAAACTAATAATTTTCGAGATATATAGGGTCAAACAAATAGTTTGTAAATATAAATTTAATCTCAGTTTTTCTGTCATAACTTTTAACGTTTTTAATTAAAATAAGATTTTTTAATGTAGAATTTAATATTAAACAAAAAAGTATTCTTGAGTTTTTTTAAAAAAACTAACACTTTTCGAGATATATAGGGTCAAACAAAAAGGTTGTAAATATAAATTTGATCTTAGTTTTTCTGACATAACTTTTAAAGGTTTTAATTAAAATGAGATTTTTTAATGTTTTTTGATGTAAAATTAAATTTTACATAAATAAGTATTCTTGAGTTTTTTCAAAAGAACTGATACTTTTCGAGATATACAGGGTCAAACAAAAAGTTTGTAAATATAAATTTAATCTCAGTTTTTCTGTCATAACTTTTAACGTTTTTTATTAAAATAAGATTTTTTGATGTTTTTTGATGTAGAATTTAATATTACACAAAAAAGTATTCCTAAGTTTTTTCGAAAAAACTAATAATTTTCGAGATATATAGGGTCAAACAAAAAGTTTGTAAATATAAATTTGATCTTAGTTTTTCTGTTATAACTTTTAACGTTTTTTAATAAAAATAATATTTTTTGATGTTTTTTATGTAAAATTTAATATTACACAAAAAAGTATTCCTAAGTTTTTTTAAAGAAAGTAATACTTTTCGAGATATATAGGGTCAAACAAAAAGTTTGTAAATATAAATTTGATCTTAGTTTTTCTGTCATAACTTTTAAAGGTTTTAATAAAAATGAGATTTTTTAATGTTTTTTGATGTAAAATTTAATTTTACATAAATAAGTATTCTTGAGTTTTTTCAAAAGAACTAATACTTTTCGAGATATATAGGGTCAAACAAAAAGTTTGTAAAATTAAATTTAATCTCAGTTTTTCTGTCATAACTTCTTACGTTTTTAATTAAAATAAGATTTTTTGATGTTTTTTGATGTAGAATTTAATATTACACAAAAAAGTATTCCTAAGTTTTTTCAAAAAAACTAATACTTTTCGAGATATATAGGGTCAAACAAAAAGTTTGTAAATATAAATTTAATCTCAGTTTTTCTGTCATAACTTTTAAAATTTTTAATTAAAATAAGATTTTTTGATGTTTTTTGATGTAGAATTTAATATTACACAAAAAAGTATTCCTAAGTTTTTTCAAAAAAACCAATAATTTTCGAGATATATAGGGTCAAACAAAAAGTTTGTAAATATAAATTTGATCTAAGTTTTTCTGTCATTACTTTTAAAGTTTTTAAACAAGATGAGGTTTTTTAACGCTTTTTGATGAAAAAATTTAATTTTACACAAAAAAGTATTCTTAAGTTTTTTTAAAGAAAGTAATAGTTTTCGAGATATATAGGGTCAAACAAAAAGTTTGTAAATATAAATTTGATCTTAGTTTTTCTGTCATAACTTTTAAAGTTTTTAATTAAAATAAGATTTTTTGATGTTTTTTGATGTAGAATTTAATATTACACAAAAAAGTATTCCTAAGTTTTTTCGAAAAAACTAATAATTTTCGAGATATATAGGGTCAAACAAAAAGTTTGTAAATATAAATTTGATCTAAGTTTTTCTGTCATAACTTTTAAAGTTTTTAAACAAGATGAGGTTTTTTAACGCTTTTTGATTAAAAAATTTAATTTTACACAAAAAAGTATTCTTGAGTTTTTTCAAAAGAACTGATACTTTTCGAGATATACAGGGTCAAACAAAAAGTTTGTTAATATAAATTTAATCTCAGTTTTTCTGTCATAACTTTTAACGTTTTTTATTAAAATAAGATTTTTTGATGTTTTTTGATGTAGAATTTAATATTACACAAAAAAGTATTCTTAAGTTTTTTTAAAAACACTAATAATTTTCGAGATATATAGGGTCAAACAAAAAGTTTGTAAATATAAATTTGATCTTAGTTTTTCTGTTATAACTTTTAACGTTTTTTAATAAAAATAATATTTTTTGATGTTTTTTATGTAGAATTTAATATTACACAAAAAAGTATTCCTAAGTTTTTTTAAAGAAAGTAATACTTTTCGAGATATATAGGGTCAAACAAAAAGTTTGTAAATATAAATTTGATCTTAGTTTTTCTGTCATAACTTTTAAAGGTTTTAATCAAAATGAGATTTTTTAATGTTTTTTGATGTAAAATTTAATTTTACATAAATAAGTATTCCTGAGTTTTTTCAAAAGAACTGATACTTTTCGAGATATATAGGGTCAAACAAAAAGTTTGTAAATATAAATTTAATCTCAGTTTTTCTGTCATAACTTCTTACGTTTTTAATTAAAATAAGATTTTTTGATGTTTTTTGATGTAGAATTTAATATTACACAAAAAAGTATTCCTAAGTTTTTTCAAAAAAACTAATACTTTTCGAGATATATAGGGTCAAACAAAAAGTTTGTAAATATAAATTTAATCTCAGTTTTTCTGTCATAACTTTTAAAGTTTTTAATTAAAATAAGATTTTTTGATGTTTTTTGATGTAGAATTTAATATTACACAAAAAAGTATTCCTAAGTTTTTTCAAAAAAACCAATAATTTTCGAGATATATAGGGTCAAACAAAAAGTTTGTAAATATAAATTTGATCTAAGTTTTTCTGTCATAACTTAAAGTTTTTGAACAAGATGAGGTTTTTTAACGCTTTTTGATGAAAAAATTTAATTTTACACAAAAAAGTATTCTTAAGTTTTTTTAAAGAAAGTAATAGTTTTCGAGATATATAGGGTCAAACAAAAAGTTTGTAAATATAAATTTGATCTTAGTTTTTCTGTCATAACTTTTAAAGTTTTTAATTAAAATAAGATTTTTTAATGTTTTTTGATGTAAAATTTAATTTTACATAAATAAGTATTCTTGAGTTTTTTCAAAAGAACTGATACTTTTCGAGATATATAGGGCCAAACAAAAACTTTGTAAATATAAATTTAATCTCAGTTTTTCTGTCATAACTTTTAACGTTTTTAATTAAAATAAGATTTTTTGATGTAGAATTTAATATTACACAAAAAAGTATTCCTGAGTTTTTTCAAAAAAACTAATACTTTTCGAGATATATAGGGTCGAACAAAAAGTTTGTAAATATAAATTTGATCTCAGTTTTTCTGTCATAACTTTTAAAGTTTTTAATTAAAATTTAATTTTTTGGGGTTTTTTTATGTAAAATTTGATTTTACATAAAAAAGTATTTTTGAGTTTTTTTAAAAAAAACTGATACTTTTCGAAATATACAGGGTCTAACAAAAAGTTTGTAAATATAAATTTAATCTCAGTTTTTCTGTCGTAACTGTTAACGTTTATAACTAAAATAACGATTTTTGATGTTTTTTGATGTATAATTCAATATTACACAAAAAAGTATTTTTAAGTTTTTTTAAAAAACTAATACTTTTCGAGATATATAGGGTCAAACAAAAAGTTTGTAAATATAAGTTGAGATTTTTTAATGGTTTTTGATGTAAAATTTAATTTTACATAAATAAGTATTCCTGAGTTTTTTCAGAAGAACTGATACTTTTCAAGATATAGAGGGTCAAACAAAAAGTTTGTAAATATAAATTTAATCTCAGTTTTTCTGTCATAACTTTTAACGTTTTTAATTAAAATAAGATTTTTTGATGTTTTTTGATGTAGAATTTAATATTACACAAAAAAGTATTCCTAAGTTTTTTCAAAAAAACTAATAATTTCGAGATATATAGGGTCAAACAAAAAGTTTGTAAATATAAATTTGATCTTAGTTTTTTTGTCATAACATTGAAAGTTTTTAATCAAAATAAGATTTTTTAATGTTTTTTGATGTAAAATTTAATTTTGCATAAATAAGTATTCCTGAGTTTTTTCAAAAGAACTGATACTTTTCGAGATATACAGGGTCAAACAAAAAGTTTGTAAATATAAATTTAATCTCAGTTTTTCTGTCATAACTTTTAACGTTTTTAATTAAAATAAGATTTTTTAATGTAGAATTTAATATTACACAAAAAAGTATTCTTGAGTTTTTTTAAAAAAACTAACACTTTTCGAGATATATAGGGTCAAACAAAAAGGTTGTAAATATAAATTTGATCTTAGTTTTTCTGACATAACTTTTAAAGGTTTTAATTAAAATTAGATTTTTTAATGTTTTTTGATGTAAAATTAAATTTTACATAAATAAGTATTCCTGAGTTTTTTCAAAACAACTGATACTTTTCGAGATATACAGGGTCAAACAAAAAGTTTGTAAATATAAATTTAATCTCAGTTTTTCTGTCATAACTTTTAACGTTTTTTATTAAAATAAGATTTTTTGATGTTTTTTGATGTAGAATTTAATATTACACAAAAAAGTATTCTTAAGTTTTTTTAAAAACACTAATAATTTTCGAGATATATAGGGTCAAACAAAAAGTTTGTAAATATAAATTTGATCTTAGCTTTTCTGTTATAACTTTTAACGTTTTTTAATAAAAATAAGATTTTTTGATGTTTTTTATGTAGAATTTAATATTACACAAAAAAGTATTCCTAAGTTTTTTTAAAGAAAGTAATACTTTTCGAGATATATAGGGTCAAACAAAAAGTTTGTAAATATAAATTTGATCTTAGTTTTTCTGTCATAACTTTTAAAGTTTTTAATCAAAATGAGATTTTTTAATGTTTTTTGATGTAAAATTTAATTCTACATAAATAAGTTTTCTTGAGTTTTTTCAAAAGAACTGATACTTTTCGAGATATATAGGGCCAAACAAAAAGTTTGTAAATATAAATTTAATCTCAGTTTTTTCTGTCATAACTTTTTACGTTTTTAATTAGTATAAGATTTTTTGATGTTTTTTGATGTAGAATTTAATATTACACAAAAAAAGTATTCCTAAGTTTTTTCAAAAAAACTAATAATTTTCGAGATATATAGGGTCAAACAAATAGTTTGTAAATATAAATTTGATCTTGGTTTTTCTGTCATAACTTTGAAAGTTTTTAATCAAAATAGGATTTTTTAATGTTTTTTGATGTAAAATTTAATTTTGCATAAATAAGTATTCCTGAGTTTTTTTAAAAGAACTGATACTTTTCGAGATATACAGGGTCAAACAAAAAGTTTGTAAATATAAATTTAATCTCAGTTTTTTCTGTCATAACTTTTAACGTTTTTAATTAAAATAAGATTTTTTGATGTAGAATTTAATATTACACAAAAAAGTATTCCTGAGTTTTTTTAAAAAAACTAATACTTTTTGAGATATATAGGGTCAAACAAAAGTTTTTAAATATAAATTTGATCTCAGTTTTTCTGTCATTACTTTTAAAGTTTTTTATGAAAATGAGAATTTTTGGGGTTTTTTAATGTAAAATTTAATTTTACATAAAAAAGTATTCTTGAGTTTTTTCAAAAAAACTAATACTTTTCGAGATATATAGGGTCAAACAAAAAGTTTGTAAATATAAATTTAATCTCAGTTTTTCTGTCATAACTTTTAAAGTTTTTAATTAAAATAAGATTTTTTGATGTTTTTTGATGTAGAATTTAATATTACACAAAAAAGTATTCCTATGTTTTTTCAAAAAAACTAATAATTTTCGAGATATATAGGGTCAAACAAAAAGTTTGTAAATATAAATTTGATCTTAGTTTTTCTGTCATAACTTTTAAAGTTTTTAATTAAAATGAGATTTTTTAATGTTTTTTGATGTAAAATTTAATTTTACATAAAAAAGTATTTTTGAGTTTTTTCAAAAAAACTGATACTTTTCGAGATATGCAGGGTCAAACAAATAGTTTGTAAATATAAATTTAATCTCAGTTTTTCTGTCATAACTTTTAACGTTTTAAGTTAAAATAAGATTTTTTAAAGTAGAATTTAATATTACACAAAAAAGTGTTTTAAAGTTTTTTCAAAAAAACTAATACTTTTCGAGATATATAGGGTCAAACAAAAAGTTTGTAAATATAAATTTGATCTTAGTTTTTCTGTCTTAACTTTTAAAGTTTTTAAACAAAATGAGATTTTTTGATGTAGAATTTAATATTACACAAAAAAGTATTCCTAAGTTTTTGCAAAAAAACTAATAATTTTCGAGATACATAGGGTCAAACAAAAAGTTTGTAAATATAAATTTGATCTTAGTTTTTCTGTCATAACTTTAAAAGTTTTTAATTAAAATAAGATTTTTTAATGTTTTTTGATGTAAAATTTAATTTTGCATAAATAAGTATTTTTGAGTTTTTTCATAAGAACTGATACTTTTCGAGATATACAGGGTCAAACAAAAAGTTTGTAAATATAAATTTAATCTCAGTTTTTCTGTCATAACTTTTAACGTTTTTAATTAAAATAAGATTTTTTAATGTAGAATTTAATATTACACAAAAAAGTATTCTTGAGTTTTTTTAAAAAAACTAACACTTTTCGAGATATATAGGGTCAAACAAAAAGTTTGTAAATATAAATTTGATCTTAGTTTTTCGGTCATAACTTTGAAAGTTTTTAATCAAAATAAGATTTTTTAATGTTTTTTGATGTAAAATTTAATTTTACATAAATAAGTATTCTTGAGTTTTTTCAAAAGAACTGATACTTTTCGAGATATACAGGGTCAAACAAAAAGTTTGTAAATATAAATTTAATCTCAGTTTTTCTGTCATAACTTTTAACGTTTTTTATTAAAATAAGATTTTTTGATGTTTTTTGATGTAGAATTTAATATTACACAAAAAAGTATTCTTAAGTTTTTTTAAAAACACTAATAATTTTCGAGATATATAGGGTCAAACAAAAAGTTTGTAAATTTAAATTTGATCTTAGTTTTTCTGTTATAACTTTTAACGTTTTTTAATAAAAATAAGATTTTTTAATGTTTTTTATGTAGAATTTAATATTACACAAAAAAGTATTCCTAAGTTTTCTTAAAGAAAGTAATACTTTTCGAGATATATAGGGTCAAACAAAAAGTTTGTAAATATAAATTTGATCTTAGTTTTTCTGTCATAATTTTTAAAGTTTTTAATCAAAATGAGATTTTTTAATGTTTTTTGATGTAAAATTTAATTTTACATAAATAAGTATTCTTGAGTTTTTTCAAAAGAACTGATACTTTTCGAGATATATAGGGTCAAACAAAAAGTTTTATAAATTTAATCTCAGTTTTTCTGTCATAACTTTTTACGTTTTTAATTAAAATAAGATTTTTTGATGTTTTTTTATGTAGAATTTAATATTACACAAAAAAGTATTCCTAAGTTTTTTCAAAAAAACTAATAATTTTCGAGATATATAGGGTCAAACAAAAAGTTTGTAAATATAAATTTGATCTTAGTTTTTCTGTCATAACTTTAAAAATTTTTTAATCAAAATAAGATTTTTTAATGTTTTTTGATGTAAAATTTAATTTTGCATAAATAAGTATTCCTGAGTTTTTTTAAAAGAACTAATACTTTTCGAGATATATAGGGTCAAACAAAAAGTTTGTAAATATAAATTTGATCTCAGTTTTTCTGTCATTACTTTTAAAGTTTTTTATAAAAATGGGAATTTTTAGGGGTTTTTAATGTAAAATTTAATTTTACATAAAAAAGTATTCTTAAGTTTTTTCAAAAACACTAATACTTTTCGAGATATATAGGGTCAAACAAAAAGTTTGTAAATATAAATTTGATCTCAGTTTTTCTGTCATAACTTTTAACGTTTTTAATTAAAATAAGATTTTTTGATGTAGAATTTAATATTACACAAAAAAGTATTCCTGAGTTTTTTCAAAAAAACTATTACTTTTTGAGATATATAGGGTCAAACAAAAAGTTTGTAAATATAAATTTGATCTCAGTTTTTCTGTCATTACTTTTAAAGTTTTTTATGAAAATGAGAATTTTTGGGGATTTTTAGTGTAAAATTTAATTTTACATAAAAAAGTGTTCTTGAGTTTTTTCAAAAAAACTTATACTTTTCGAGATATATGGGTCATACAAAAAGTTTGTAAATATAAATTTAATCTCAGTTTTTCTGTCATAACTTTTAAAGTTTTTAATTAAAATAAAATTTTTTGATGTTTTTTGATGTAGAATTTAATATTACACAAAAAATTATTCCTAAGGTTTTTCAAAAAAACTAATAATTTTCGAGATATATAGGGTCAAACAAAAAGTTTGTAAATATAAATTTGATCTAAGTTTTTCTGTCATAACTTTTAAAGTTTTTTAACAAGATAAGGTTTTTTAACGTTTTTTGATGTAAAATTTAATTTTACACAAAAAAGTATTCTTAAGTTTTTTTAAAGAAAGTAATACTTTTCGAGATATATAGGGTCAAACAAAAAGTTTGTAAATATAAATTTGATCTTAGTTTTTCTGTCATAACTTTTAAAGTTTTTAATTAAAATGAGATTTTTTAATGTTTTTTGATGTAAAATTTAATTTTACATAAAAAAGTATTTTTGAGTTTTTTCAAAAAAACTGATACTTTTCGAGATATGCAGGGTCAAACAAAAAGTTTGTAAATATAAATTTAATCTCAGTTTTTCTGTCATAACTTTTAACGTTTTTGGTTAAAATAAGATTTTTTAAAGTGGAATTTAATATTACACAAAAAAGTGTTTTAAAGTTTTTCCAAAAAAACTAATACTTTTCGAGATATATAGGGTCAAACAAAAAGTTTGTAAATATAAATTTGATCTTAGTTTTTCTGTCTTAACTTTTAAAGTTTTTAATCAAAATGAGATTTTTTAATGTTTTTTAATGTAAAATTTAATTTTACATATATAAGTATTCTTGAGTTTTTTCAAAAGAACTGATACTTTTCGAGATATATAGGGTCAAACAAAAAGTTTGTAAATATAAATTTAATCTCAGTTTTTCTATCATAACTTTTTACGTTTTTAAATAAAATAAGATTTTTTGATGTTTTTTGATGTAGAATTTAATATTACACAAAAAAGTATTCCTAAGTTTTTGCAAAAAAACTAATAATTTTCGAGATATATAGGGTGAAACAAAAAGTTTGTAAATTTAAATTTGATCTTAGTTTTTCTGTTATAACTTTTAACGTTTTTTAATAAAAATAAGATTTTTTAATGTTTTTTATGTAGAATTTAATATTACACAAAAAAGTATTCTTAAGTTTTTTTAAAGAAAGTAATACTTTTCGAGATATATAGGGTCAAACAAAAAGTTTGTAAATATAAATTTGATCTTAGTTTTTCTGTCATAATTTTTAAAGTTTTTAATTAAAATAAGATTTTTTTATGTAGAATTTAATATTACACAAAAAAGTATTCTTGAGTTTTTTCAAAAAAACTAATACTTTTCGAGATATATAGGGTCAAACAAAAAGTTTGTAAATATAAATTTGATCTCAGTTTTTCTGTCATAACTTTTTACGTTTTTAATTAAAATAAGATTTTTTGATGTTTTTTGATGTAGAATTTAATATTACACAAAAAAGTATTCCTAAGTTTTTGCAAAAAAACTAATAATTTTCGAGATATATAGGGTGAAACAAAAAGTTTGTAAATTTAAATTTGATCTTAGATTTTCTGTTATAACTTTTAACGTTTTTTAATAAAAATAAGATTTTTTAATGTTTTTTATGTAGAATTTAATATTACACAAAAAAGTATTCTTAAGTTTTTTTAAAGAAAGTAATACTTTTCGAGATATACAGGGTCAAACAAAAAGTTTGTAAATATAAATTTAATCTCAGTTTTTCTGTCATAACTTTTAACGTTTTTAATTAAAATAAGATTTTTTTATGTAGAATTTAATATTACACAAAAAAGTATTCTTGAGTTTTTTCAAAAAAACTAATACTTTTCGAGATATATAGGGTCAAACAAAAAGTTTGTAAATATAAATTTGATCTCAGTTTTTCTGTCATTACTTTTAAAGTTTTTTATAAAAATGGGAATTTTTGGGGTTTTTTAATGTAAAATTTAATTTTACATAAAAAAGTATTCTTGAGTTTTTTTAAAAAAACTAATACTTTTCGAGATATATAGGGTCAAACAAAAAGTTTGTAAATAAAAATTTAATCTCAGTTTTTCTGTCATAACTTTTAAAGTTTTAAATTAAAATAAGATTTTTTGATGTTTTTTGATGTAGAATTTAATATTACACAAAAAAGTATTCTTAAGTTTTTTTTAAAACACTAATAATTTTCGAGATATATAGGGTCAAACAAAAAGTTTGTAAATATAAATTTGATCCTAGTTTTTCTGTTATAACTTTTAACGTTTTTTAATAAAAATAAGATTTTTTAATGTTTTTTATGTAGAATTTAATATTACACAAAATAGTATTCTTAAGTTTTTTTAAAGAAAGTAATATTTTTCGAGATATATAGGGTCAAACAAAAAGTTTGTAAATATAAATTTGATCTTAGTTTTTCTGTCATGATTTTTAAAGTTTTTAATCAAAATGAGATTTTTTAATGTTTTTTGATGTTAAATTTTATTCTACATAAATAAGTATTCCTGAGTTTTTTCAAGAGAACTGATACTTTTCGAGATATACAGGGTCAAACAAAAAATTTGTAAATATAAATTTAATCTCAGTTTTTCTGTCATAACTTTTAACGTTTTTAATTAAAATAAGATTTTTTGATGTAGAATTTAATATTACACAAAAAAGTATTCCTGAGTTTTTTTAAAAAAACTAATACTTTTTGAGATATATAGGGTCAAACAAAAAGTTTTTAAATATAAATTTGATCTCAGTTTTTCTGTCATTACTTTTAAAGTTTTTTATGAAAATGAGAATTTTTGGGGTTTTTTAATGTAAAATTTAATTATACATAAAAAAGTATTCTTGAGTTTTTTCAAAAAAACTAATACTTTTCGAGATATATAGGGTCAAACAAAAAGTTTGTAAATATAAATTTAATCTCAGTTTTTCTGTCATAACTTTTAAAGTTTTTAATTAAAATAAGATTTTTTGATGTTTTTTGATGTAGAATTTAATATTACACAAAAAAGTATTCCTATGTTTTTTCAAAAAAACTAATAATTTTCGAGATATATAGGGTCAAACAAAAAGTTTGTAAATATAAATTTGATCTTAGTTTTTCTGTCATAACTTTTAAAGTTTTTAATTAAAATGAGATTTTTTAATGTTTTTTGATGTAAAATTTAATTTTACATAAAAAAGTATTTTTGAGTTTTTTCAAAAAAACTGATACTTTTCGAGATATGCAGGGTCAAACAAATAGTTTGTAAATATAAATTTAATCTCAGTTTTTCTGTCATAACTTTTAACGTTTTAAGTTAAAATAAGATTTTTTAAAGTAGAATTTAATATTACACAAAAAAGTGTTTTAAAGTTTTTTCAAAAAAACTAATACTTTTCGAGATATATAGGGTCAAACAAAAAGTTTGTAAATATAAATTTGATCTTAGTTTTTCTGTCTTAACTTTTAAAGTTTTTAAACAAAATGAGATTTTTTGATGTAGAATTTAATATTACACAAAAAAGTATTCCTAAGTTTTTGCAAAAAAACTAATAATTTTCGAGATACATAGGGTCAAACAAAAAGTTTGTAAATATAAATTTGATCTTAGTTTTTCTGTCATAACTTTAAAAGTTTTTATTTAAAATAAGATTTTTTAATGTTTTTTGATGTAAAATTTAATTTTGCATAAATAAGTATTTTTGAGTTTTTTCATAAGAACTGATACTTTTCGAGATATACAGGGTCAAACAAAAAGTTTGTAAATATAAATTTAATCTCAGTTTTTCTGTCATAACTTTTAACGTTTTTAATTAAAATAAGATTTTTTAATGTAGAATTTAATATTACACAAAAAAGTATTCTTAAGTTTTTTTAAAAAAACTAACACTTTTCGAGATATATAGGGTCAAACAAAAAGTTTGTAAATATAAATTTGATCTTAGTTTTTCGGTCATAACTTTGAAAGTTTTTAATCAAAATAAGATTTTTTAATGTTTTTTGATGTAAAATTTAATTTTACATAAATAAGTATTCTTGAGTTTTTTCAAAAGAACTGATACTTTTCGAGATATACAGGGTCAAACAAAAAGTTTGTAAATATAAATTTAATCTCAGTTTTTCTGTCATAACTTTTAACGTTTTTTATTAAAATAAGATTTTTTGATGTTTTTTGATGTAGAATTTAATATTACACAAAAAAGTATTCTTAAGTTTTTTTAAAAACACTAATAATTTTCGAGATATATAGGGTCAAACAAAAAGTTTGTAAATTTAAATTTGATCTTAGTTTTTCTGTTATAACTTTTAACGTTTTTTAATAAAAATAAGATTTTTTAATGTTTTTTATGTAGAATTTAATATTACACAAAAAAGTATTCCTAAGTTTTCTTAAAGAAAGTAATACTTTTCGAGATATATAGGGTCAAACAAAAAGTTTGTAAATATAAATTTGATCTTAGTTTTTCTGTCATAATTTTTAAAGTTTTTAATCAAAATGAGATTTTTTAATGTTTTTTGATGTAAAATTTAATTATACATAAAAAAGTATTCTTGAGTTTTTTCAAAAAAACTAATACTTTTCGAGATATATAGGGTCAAACAAAAAGTTTGTAAATATAAATTTAATCTCAGTTTTTCTGTCATAACTTTTAAAGTTTTTAATTAAAATAAGATTTTTTGATGTTTTTTGATGTAGAATTTAATATTACACAAAAAAGTATTCCTATGTTTTTTCAAAAAAACTAATAATTTTCGAGATATATAGGGTCAAACAAAAAGTTTGTAAATATAAATTTGATCTTAGTTTTTCTGTCATAACTTTTAAAGTTTTTAATTAAAATGAGATTTTTTAATGTTTTTTGATGTAAAATTTAATTTTACATAAAAAAGTATTTTTGAGTTTTTTCAAAAAAACTGATACTTTTCGAGATATGCAGGGTCAAACAAATAGTTTGTAAATATAAATTTAATCTCAGTTTTTCTGTCATAACTTTTAACGTTTTAAGTTAAAATAAGATTTTTTAAAGTAGAATTTAATATTACACAAAAAAGTGTTTTAAAGTTTTTTCAAAAAAACTAATACTTTTCGAGATATATAGGGTCAAACAAAAAGTTTGTAAATATAAATTTGATCTTAGTTTTTCTGTCTTAACTTTTAAAGTTTTTAAACAAAATGAGATTTTTTGATGTAGAATTTAATATTACACAAAAAAGTATTCCTAAGTTTTTGCAAAAAAACTAATAATTTTCGAGATACATAGGGTCAAACAAAAAGTTTGTAAATATAAATTTGATCTTAGTTTTTCTGTCATAACTTTAAAAGTTTTTAATTAAAATAAGATTTTTTAATGTTTTTTGATGTAAAATTTAATTTTGCATAAATAAGTATTTTTGAGTTTTTTCATAAGAACTGATACTTTTCGAGATATACAGGGTCAAACAAAAAGTTTGTAAATATAAATTTAATCTCAGTTTTTCTGTCATAACTTTTAACGTTTTTAATTAAAATCAGATTTTTTAATGTAGAATTTAATATTACACAAAAAAGTATTCTTGAGTTTTTTTAAAAAAACTAACACTTTTCGAGATATATAGGGTCAAACAAAAAGTTTGTAAATATAAATTTGATCTTAGTTTTTCGGTCATAACTTTGAAAGTTTTTAATCAAAATAAGATTTTTTAATGTTTTTTGATGTAAAATTTAATTTTACATAAATAAGTATTCTTAAGTTTTTTCAAAAGAACTGATACTTTTCGAGATATACAGGGTCAAACAAAAAGTTTGTAAATATAAATTTAATCTCAGTTTTTCTGTCATAACTTTTAACGTTTTTTATTAAAATAAGATTTTTTGATGTTTTTTGATGTAGAATTTAATATTACACAAAAAAGTATTCTTAAGTTTTTTTAAAAACACTAATAATTTTCGAGATATATAGGGTCAAACAAAAAGTTTGTAAATTTAAATTTGATCTTAGTTTTTCTGTTATAACTTTTAACGTTTTTTAATAAAAATAAGATTTTTTAATGTTTTTTATGTAGAATTTAATATTACACAAAAAAGTATTCCTAAGTTTTCTTAAAGAAAGTAATACTTTTCGAGATATATAGGGTCAAACAAAAAGTTTGTAAATATAAATTTGATCTTAGTTTTTCTGTCATAATTTTTAAAGTTTTTAATCAAAATGAGATTTTTTAATGTTTTTTGATGTAAAATTTAATTTTACATAAATAAGTATTCTTGAGTTTTTTCAAAAGAACTGATACTTTTCGAGATATATAGGGTCAAACAAAAAGTTTTATAAATTTAATCTCAGTTTTTCTGTCATAACTTTTTACGTTTTTAATTAAAATAAGATTTTTTGATGTTTTTTTATGTAGAATTTAATATTACACAAAAAAGTATTCTTAAGTTTTTTCAAAAAAACTAATAATTTTCGAGATATATAGGGTCAAATAAAAAGTTTGTAAATATAAATTTGATCTTAGTTTTTCTGTCATAACTTTGAAAATTTTTTAATCAAAATAAGATTTTTTAATGTTTTTTGATGTAAAATTTAATTTTGCATAAATAAGTATTCCTGAGTTTTTTTAAAAGAACTAATACTTTTCGAGATATATAGGGTCAAACAAAAAGTTTGTAAATATAAATTTGATCTCAGTTTTTCTGTCATTACTTTTAAAGTTTTTTATAAAAATGGGAATTTTTAGGGGTTTTTAATGTAAAATTTAATTTTACATAAAAAAGTATTCCTAAGTTTTTTCAAAAACACTAATACTTTTCGAGATATATAGGGTCAAACAAAAAGTTTGTAAATATAAATTTGATCTCAGTTTTTCTGTCATAACTTTTAACGTTTTTAATTAAAATAAGATTTTTTGATGTAGAATTTAATATTACACAAAAAAGTATTCCTGAGTTTTTTCAAAAAAACTATTACTTTTTGAGATATATAGGGTCAAACAAAAAGTTTGTAAATATAAATTTGATCTCAGTTTTTCTGTCATTACTTTTAAAGTTTTTTATGAAAATAAGAATTTTTGGGGATTTTTAGTGTAAAATTTAATTTTACATAAAAAAGTGTTCTTGAGTTTTTTCAAAAAAACTTATACTTTTCGAGATATATGGGTCATACAAAAAGTTTGTAAATATAAATTTAATCTCAGTTTTTCTGTCATAACTTTTAAAGTTTTTAATTAAAATAAAATTTTTTGATGTTTTTTGATGTAGAATTTAATATTACACAAAAAAGTATTCCTAAGGTTTTTCAAAAAAACTAATAATTTTCGAGATATATAGGGTCAAACAAAAAGTTTGTAAATATAAATTTGATCTAAGTTTTTCTGTCATAACTTTTAAAGTTTTTCAACAAGATAAGGTTTTTTAACGTTTTTTGATGTAAAATTTAATTTTACACAAAAAAGTATTCTTAAGTTTTTTTAAAGAAAGTAATACTTTTCGAGATATATAGGGTCAAACAAAAAGTTTGTAAATATAAATTTGATCTTAGTTTTTCTGTCATAACTTTTAAAGTTTTTAATTAAAATGAGATTTTTTAATGTTTTTTGATGTAAAATTTAATTTTACATAAAAAAGTATTTTTGAGTTTTTTCAAAAAAACTGATACTTTTCGAGATATGCAGGGTCAAACAAAAAGTTTGTAAATATAAATTTAATCTCAGTTTTTCTGTCATAACTTTTAACGTTTTTGGTTAAAATAAGATTTTTTAAAGTGGAATTTAATATTACACAAAAAAGTGTTTTAAAGTTTTTCCAAAAAAACTAATACTTTTCGAGATATATAGGGTCAAACAAAAAGTTTGTAAATATAAATTTGATCTTAGTTTTTCTGTCTTAACTTTTAAAGTTTTTAATCAAAATGAGATTTTTTAATGTTTTTTAATGTAAAATTTAATTTTACATATATAAGTATTCTTGAGTTTTTTCAAAAGAACTGATACTTTTCGAGATATATAGGGTCAAACAAAAAGTTTGTAAATATAAATTTAATCTCAGTTTTTCTATCATAACTTTTTACGTTTTTAAATAAAATAAGATTTTTTGATGTTTTTTGATGTAGAATTTAATATTACACAAAAAAGTATTCCTAAGTTTTTGCAAAAAAACTAATAATTTTCGAGATATATAGGGTGAAACAAAAAGTTTGTAAATTTAAATTTGATCTTAGTTTTTCTGTTATAACTTTTAACGTTTTTTAATAAAAATAAGATTTTTTAATGTTTTTTATGTAGAATTTAATATTACACAAAAAAGTATTCTTAAGTTTTTTTAAAGAAAGTAATACTTTTCGAGATATATAGGGTCAAACAAAAAGTTTGTAAATATAAATTTGATCTTAGTTTTTCTGTCATAATTTTTAAAGTTTTTAATTAAAATAAGATTTTTTTATGTAGAATTTAATATTACACAAAAAAGTATTCTTGAGTTTTTTCAAAAAAACTAATACTTTTCGAGATATATAGGGTCAAACAAAAAGTTTGTAAATATAAATTTGATCTCAGTTTTTCTGTCATAACTTTTTACGTTTTTAATTAAAATAAGATTTTTTGATGTTTTTTGATGTAGAATTTAATATTACACAAAAAAGTATTCCTAAGTTTTTGCAAAAAAACTAATAATTTTCGAGATATATAGGGTGAAACAAAAAGTTTGTAAATTTAAATTTGATCTTAGATTTTCTGTTATAACTTTTAACGTTTTTTAATAAAAATAAGATTTTTTAATGTTTTTTATGTAGAATTTAATATTACACAAAAAAGTATTCTTAAGTTTTTTTAAAGAAAGTAATACTTTTCGAGATATACAGGGTCAAACAAAAAGTTTGTAAATATAAATTTAATCTCAGTTTTTCTGTCATAACTTTTAACGTTTTTAATTAAAATAAGATTTTTTTATGTAGAATTTAATATTACACAAAAAAGTATTCTTGAGTTTTTTCAAAAAAACTAATACTTTTCGAGATATATAGGGTCAAACAAAAAGTTTGTAAATATAAATTTGATCTCAGTTTTTCTGTCATTACTTTTAAAGTTTTTTATAAAAATGGGAATTTTTGGGGTTTTTTAATGTAAAATTTAATTTTACATAAAAAAGTATTCTTGAGTTTTTTTAAAAAAACTAATACTTTTCGAGATATATAGGGTCAAACAAAAAGTTTGTAAATAAAAATTTAATCTCAGTTTTTCTGTCATAACTTTTAAAGTTTTAAATTAAAATAAGATTTTTTGATGTTTTTTGATGTAGAATTTAATATTACACAAAAAAGTATTCTTAAGTTTTTTTTAAAACACTAATAATTTTCGAGATATATAGGGTCAAACAAAAAGTTTGTAAATATAAATTTGATCCTAGTTTTTCTGTTATAACTTTTAACGTTTTTTAATAAAAATAAGATTTTTTAATGTTTTTTATGTAGAATTTAATATTACACAAAATAGTATTCTTAAGTTTTTTTAAAGAAAGTAATATTTTTCGAGATATATAGGGTCAAACAAAAAGTTTGTAAATATAAATTTGATCTTAGTTTTTCTGTCATGATTTTTAAAGTTTTTAATCAAAATGAGATTTTTTAATGTTTTTTGATGTTAAATTTTATTTTACATAAATAAGTATTCCTGAGTTTTTTCAAGAGAACTAATACTTTTCGAGATATACAGGGTCAAACAAAAACTTTGTAAATATAAATTTAATCTCAGTTTTTCTGTCATAACTTTTAACGTTTTTAATTAAAATAAGATTTTTTGATGTAGAATTTAATATTACACAAAAAAGTATTCCTGAGTTTTTTTAAAAAAACTAATACTTTTTGAGATATATAGGGTCAAACAAAAAGTTTTTAAATATAAATTTGATCTCAGTTTTTCTGTCATTACTTTTAAAGTTTTTTATGAAAATGAGAATTTTTGGGGTTTTTTAATGTAAAATTTAATTTTACATAAAAAAGTATTCTTGAGTTTTTTCAAAAAAACTAATACTTTTCGAGATATATAGGGTCAAACAAAAAGTTTGTAAATATAAATTTAATCTCAGTTTTTCTGTCATAACTTTTAAAGTTTTTAATTAAAATAAGATTTTTTGATGTTTTTTGATGTAGAATTTAATATTACACAAAAAAGTATTCCTATGTTTTTTCAAAAAAACTAATAATTTTCGAGATATATAGGGTCAAACAAAAAGTTTGTAAATATAAATTTGATCTTAGTTTTTCTGTCATAACTTTTAAAGTTTTTAATTAAAATGAGATTTTTTAATGTTTTTTGATGTAAAATTTAATTTTACATAAAAAAGTATTTTTGAGTTTTTTCAAAAAAACTGATACTTTTCGAGATATGCAGGGTCAAACAAATAGTTTGTAAATATAAATTTAATCTCAGTTTTTCTGTCATAACTTTTAACGTTTTAAGTTAAAATAAGATTTTTTAAAGTAGAATTTAATATTACACAAAAAAGTGTTTTAAAGTTTTTTCAAAAAAACTAATACTTTTCGAGATATATAGGGTCAAACAAAAAGTTTGTAAATATAAATTTGATCTTAGTTTTTCTGTCTTAACTTTTAAAGTTTTTAAACAAAATGAGATTTTTGATGTAGAATTTAATATTACACAAAAAAGTATTCCTAAGTTTTTGCAAAAAAACTAATAATTTTCGAGATACATAGGGTCAAACAAAAAGTTTGTAAATATAAATTTGATCTTAGTTTTTCTGTCATAACTTTAAAAGTTTTTAATTAAAATAAGATTTTTTAATGTTTTTTGATGTAAAATTTAATTTTGCATAAATAAGTATTTTTGAGTTTTTTCATAAGAACTGATACTTTTCGAGATATACAGGGTCAAACAAAAAGTTTGTAAATATAAATTTAATCTCAGTTTTTCTGTCATAACTTTTAACGTTTTTAATTAAAATAAGATTTTTTAATGTAGAATTTAATATTACACAAAAAAGTATTCTTGAGTTTTTTTAAAAAAACTAACACTTTTCGAGATATATAGGGTCAAACAAAAAGTTTGTAAATATAAATTTGATCTTAGTTTTTCGGTCATAACTTTGAAAGTTTTTAATCAAAATAAGATTTTTTAATGTTTTTTGATGTAAAATTTAATTTTACATAAATAAGTATTCTTGAGTTTTTTCAAAAGAACTGATACTTTTCGAGATATACAGGGTCAAACAAAAAGTTTGTAAATATAAATTTAATCTCAGTTTTTCTGTCATAACTTTTAACGTTTTTTATTAAAATAAGATTTTTTGATGTTTTTTGATGTAGAATTTAATATTACACAAAAAAGTATTCTTAAGTTTTTTTAAAAACACTAATAATTTTCGAGATATATAGGGTCAAACAAAAAGTTTGTAAATTTAAATTTGATCTTAGTTTTTCTGTTATAACTTTTAACGTTTTTTAATAAAAATAAGATTTTTTAATGTTTTTTATGTAGAATTTAATATTACACAAAAAAGTATTCCTAAGTTTTCTTAAAGAAAGTAATACTTTTCGAGATATATAGGGTCAAACAAAAAGTTTGTAAATATAAATTTGATCTTAGTTTTTCTGTCATAATTTTTAAAGTTTTTAATCAAAATGAGATTTTTTAATGTTTTTTGATGTAAAATTTAATTTTACATAAATAAGTATTCTTGAGTTTTTTCAAAAGAACTGATACTTTTCGAGATATATAGGGTCAAACAAAAAGTTTTATAAATTTAATCTCAGTTTTTCTGTCATAACTTTTTACGTTTTTAATTAAAATAAGATTTTTTGATGTTTTTTTATGTAGAATTTAATATTACACAAAAAAGTATTCCTAAGTTTTTTCAAAAAAACTAATAATTTTCGAGATATATAGGGTCAAACAAAAAGTTTGTAAATATAAATTTAATCTCAGTTTTTCTGTCATAACTTTTAACGTTTTTGGTTAAAATAAGATTTTTTAAAGTGGAATTTAATATTACACAAAAAAGTGTTTTAAAGGTTTTCCAAAAAAACTAATACTTTTCGAGATATATAGGGTCAAACAAAAAGTTTGTAAATATAAATTTGATCTTAGTTTTTCTGTCTTAACTTTTAAAGTTTTTAATCAAAATGAGATTTTTTAATGTTTTTTAATGTAAAATTTAATTTTACATATATAAGTATTCTTGAGTTTTTTCAAAAGAACTGATACTTTTCGAGATATATAGGGTCAAACAAAAAGTTTGTAAATATAAATTTAATCTCAGTTTTTCTATCATAACTTTTTACGTTTTTAAATAAAATAAGATTTTTTAATGTTTTTTGATGTAGAATTTAATATTACACAAAAAAGTATTCCTAAGTTTTTGCAAAAAAACTAATAATTTTCGAGATATATAGGGTGAAACAAAAAGTTTGTAAATTTAAATTTGATCTTAGTTTTTCTGTTATAACTTTTAACGTTTTTTAATAAAAATAAGATTTTTTAATGTTTTTTATGTAGAATTTAATATTACACAAAAAAGTATTCTTAAGTTTTTTTAAAGAAAGTAATACTTTTCGAGATATATAGGGTCAAACAAAAAGTTTGTAAATATAAATTTGATCTTAGTTTTTCTGTCATAATTTTTAAAGTTTTTAATTAAAATAAGATTTTTTTATGTAGAATTTAATATTACACAAAAAAGTATTCCTGAGTTTTTTCAAAAAAACTAATACTTTTCGAGATATATAGGGTCAAACAAAAAGTTTGTAAATATAAATTTGATCTTAGTTTTTCTGTTATAACTTTTAACGTTTTTTAATAAAAATAAGATTTTTTGATGTTTTTTATGTAGAATTTAATATTACACAAAAAAGTATTCTTAAGTTTTTTTAAAGAAAGTAATACTTTCCGAGATATATAGGGTCAAACAAAAAGTTTGTAAATATAAATTTAATCTCAGTTTTTCTGTCATAACTTTTCACGTTTTTAATTAAAATAAGATTGTTTAATGTAGAATTTAATATTACACAAAAAAGTATTCTTGAGTTTTTTAAAAAAAACTAACACTTTTCGAGATATATAGCGTCAAACAAAAAGGTTGTAAATATAAATTTGATCTTAGTTTTTCTGTCATAACTTTTAAAGTTTTTAATCAAAATAAGATTTTTTAATGTTTTTTGATGTAAAATTTAATTTTGCATAAATAAGTATTCTTGAGTTTTTTCAAAAGAACTGATACTTTTCGAGATATACAGGGTCAAACAAAAAGTTTGTAAATATAAATTTAATCTCAGTTTTTCTGTCATAACTTTTAACGCTTTTAATTAAAATAAGATTTTTTAATGTAGAATTTAATATTACACAAAAAAGTATTCTTGAGTTTTTTTAAAAAAACTAACACTTTTCGAGATATATAGGGTCAAACAAAAAGGTTGTAAATATAAATTTGATCTTAGTTTTTCTGTCATAACTTTTAAAGTTTTTTATCAAAATGAGATTTTTTAATGTTTTTTGATGTAAAATTAAATTTTACATAAATAAGTATTCTTGAGTTTTTTCAAAAGAACTGATACTTTTCGAGATATACAGGGTCAAACAAAAAGTTTGTAAATATAAATTTAATCTCAGTTTTTCTGTCATAACTTTTAACGTTTTTTATTAAAATAAGATTTTTTGATGTTTTTTGATGTAGAATTTAATATTACACAAAAAAGTATTCTTAAGTTTTTTTAAAAACACTAATAATTTTCGAGATATATAGGGTCAAACAAAAAGTTTGTAAATATAAATTTGATCTTAGTTTTTCTGTTATAACTTTTAACGTTTTTTAATAAAAATAAGATTTTTTGATGTTTTTTATGTAGAATTTAATATTACACAAAAAAGTATTCCTAAGTTTTTTTAAAGAAAGTAATACTTTCCGAGATATATAGGGTCAAACAAAAAGTTTGTAAATATAAATTTAATCTCAGTTTTTCTGTCATAACTTTCCACGTTTTTAATTAAAATAAGATTTTTTGATGTTTTTTGATGTAGAATTTAATATTACACAAAAAAGTATTTTTAGTTTTTTTAAAAAAACTAATAATTTTCGAGATATATAGGGTCAAACAAAAAGTTTGTAAATATAAATTTGATCTTAGTTTTTCTGTCATAACTTTAAAAGTTTTTAATCAAAATAAGATTTTTTAATGTTTTTTGATGTAAAATTTAATTTTGCATAAATAAGTATTCCTGAGTTTTTTCAAAAGAACTGATACTTTTCGAGATATACAGGGTCAAACAAAAAGTTTGTAAATATAAATTTAATCTCAGTTTTTCTGTCATAACTTTTAACGTTTTTAATTAAAATAAGATTTTTTAATGTAGAATTTAATATTACACAAAAAAGTATTCCTGAGTTTTTTTAAAAAAACTAACACTTTTCGAGATATATAGGGTCAAACAAAAAGGTTGTAAATATAAATTTGATCTTAGTTTTTCTGACATAACTTTTAAAGGTTTTAATTAAAATGAGATTTTTTAATGTTTTTTGATGTAAAATTAAATTTTACATAAATAAGTATTCCTGAGTTTTTTTAAAAGAACTGATACTTTTCGAGATATACAGGGTCAAACAAAAAGTTTGTAAATATAAATTTAATCTCAGTTTTTCTGTCATAACTTTTAACGTTTTTTATTAAAATAAGATTTTTTGATGTTTTTTGATGTAGAATTTAATATTACACAAAAAAAAATTCCTAAGTTTTTTTAAAAACACTAATAATTTTCGAGATATATAGGGTCAAACAAAAAGTTTGTAAATATAAATTTGATCTTAGTTTTTCTGTTATAACTTTTAACGTTTTTTAATAAAAATAAGATTTTTTGATGTTTTTTATGTACAATTTAATATAACACAAAAAAGTATTCCTAAGTTTTTTTAAAGAAAGTAATACTTTTCGAGATATATAGGGTCAAACAAAAAGTTTGTAAATATAAATTTGATCTTAGTTTTTCTGTCATAACTTTTAAAGTTTTTAATCAAAATGAGATTTTTTAATGTTTTTTGATGTAAAATTTAATTTTACATAAAGAAGTATTCCTGAGTTTTTTCAAAAGAACTGATACTTTTCGAGATATATAGGGTCAAACAAAAAGTTTGTAAATATCAATTTAATCTCAGTTTTTCTGTCATAACTTTTTACGTTTTAATTAAAATAAGATTTTTTGATGTTTTTTGATGTAGAATTTAATATTACACAAAAAAGTATTCCTAAGTTTTTTCAAAAAAACTAATCATTTTCGAGATATATAGGGTCAAACAAATAGTTTGTAAATATAAATTTGATCTTAGTTTTTCTGTCATAACTTTTAAAGTTTTTAATCAAAATAAGATTTTTTAATGTTTTTTGATGTAAAATTTAATTTTACATAAATAAGTATTCTTGAGTTTTTTCAAAAGAACTGATACTTTTCGAGATATATAGGGTCAAACAAAAAGTTTGTAAATATAAATTTAATCTCAGTTTTTCTGTCATAACTTTTTACGTTTTAAATTAAAATAAGATTTTTTAATGTTTTTTGATGTAGAATTTAATATTACACAAAAAAGTATTCCTAAGTTTTTTCAAAAAAACTAATAATTTTCGAGATATATAGGGTCAAACAAATAGTTTGTAAATATAAATTTAATCTCAGTTTTTCTGTCATAACTTTTAACGTTTTTAATTAAAATCAGATTTTTTAATGTAGAATTTAATATTACACAAAAAAGTATTCTTGAGTTTTTTTAAAAAAACTAACACTTTTAAAAATATATAGGGTCAAACAAAAAGGTTGTAAATATAAATTTGATCTTAGTTTTTCTGACATAACTTTTAAAGGTTTTAATTAAAATGAGATTTTTTAATGTTTTTTGATGTAAAATTAAATTTTACATAAATAAGTATTCCTGAGTTTTTTTAAAAGAACTGATACTTTTCGAGATATACAGGGTCAAACAAAAAGTTTGTAAATATAAATTTAATCTCAGTTTTTCTGTCATAACTTTTAACGTTTTTTATTAAAATAAGATTTTTTGATGTAGAATTTAATATTACACAAAAAAGTATTCCTAAGTTTTTTTAAAAACACTAATAATTTTCGAGATATATAGAGTCAAACAAAAAGTTTGTAAATATAAATTTGATCTTAGTTTTTCTGTTATAACTTTTAACGTTTTTTAATAAAAATAAGATTTTTTGATGTTTTTTATGTACAATTTAATATTACACAAAAAAGTATTCCTAAGTTTTTTTAAAGAAAGTAATACTTTTCGAGATATATAGGGTCAAACAAAAAGTTTGTAAATATAAATTTGATCTTAGTTTTTCTATCATAACTTTTAAAGTTTTTAAGTAAAATGAGATTTTTTAATGTTTTTTGATGTAAAATTTAATTTTACATAAATAAGTATTCCTGAGTTTTTTCAAAAGAACTGATACTTTTCGAGATATATAGGGTCAAACAAAAAGTTTGTAAATATAAATTTAATCTCAGTTTTTCTGTCATAACTTTTTACGTTTTTAATTAAAATAAGATTTTTTGATGCTTTTTGATGTAGAATTTAATATTACACCAAAAAAGTATTCCTAAGTTTTTTCAAAAAAACTAATAATTTTTGAGATATATAGGGTCAAACAAATAGTTTGTAAATATAACTTTGATCATAGTTTTTCTGTCATAACTTTTAAAATTTTTAATCAAAATAAGATTTTTTAATGTTTTTTGATGTAAAATTTAATTTTACATAAATAAGTATTCTTGAGTTTTTTCAAAAGAACTGATACTTTTTGAGATATATAGGGTCAAACAAAAAGTTTGTAAATATAAATTTAATCTCAGTTTTTCTGTCATAACTTTTTACGTTTTTAATTAAAACAAGATTTTTTAATGTTTTTTGATGTAGAATTTAATATTACACAAAAAAGTATTTTTAAGTTTTTTCAAAAAAACTAATAATTTTCGAGATATATAGGGTCAAACAAATAGTTTGTAAATATAAATTTAATCTCAGTTTTTCTGTCATAACTTTTAACGTTTTTAATTAAAATAAGATTTTTTGATGTTTTTTGATGTAGAATTTAATATTACACAAAAAAGTATTCCTAAGTTTTTTTAAAAACACTAATAATTTTCGAGATATATAGGGTCAAACAAAAAGTTTGTAAATATAAATTTGATCTTAGTTTTTCTGTTATAACTTTTAACGTTTTTTAATAAAAATAAGATTTTTTGATGTTTTGTATGTAGAATTTAATATTACACAAAAAAGTATTCTTAAGTTTTTTTAAAGAAAGTAATACTTTCCGAGATATATAGGGTCAAACAAAAAGTTTGTAAATATAAATTTAATCTCAGTTTTTCTGTCATAACTTTTCACGTTTTTAATTAAAATAAGATTTTTTAATGTAGAATTTAATATTACACAAAAAAGTATTCTTGAGTTTTTTAAAAAAAACTAACACTTTTCGAGATATATAGGGTCAAACAAAAAGGTTGTAAATATAAATTTGATCTTAGTTTTTCTGTCATAACTTTTAAAGTTTTTAATCAAAATAAGATTTTTTAATGTTTTTTGATGTAAAATTTAATTTTGCATAAATAAGTATTCTTGAGTTTTTTCAAAAGAACTGATACTTTTCGAGATATACAGGGTCAAACAAAAAGTTTGTAAATATAAATTTAATCTCAGTTTTTCTGTCATAACTTTTAACGCTTTTAATTAAAATAAGATTTTTTAATGTAGAATTTAATATTACACAAAAAAGTATTCTTGAGTTTTTTTAAAAAACTAACACTTTTCGAGATATATAGGGTCAAACAAAAAGTTTGTAAATATAAATTTGATCTTAGTTTTTCTGTTATAACTTTTAACGTTTTTTTATAAAAATAAGATTTTTTGATGTTTTTTATGTAAAATTTAATATTACACAAAAAAGTATTCCTAAGTTTTTTTAAAGAAAGTAATACTTTCCGAGATATATAGGGTCAAACAAAAAGTTTGTAAATATAAATTTAATCTCAGTTTTTCTGTCATAACTTTCCACGTTTTTAATTAAAATAAGATTTTTTGATGTTTTTTGATGTAGAATTTAATATTACACAAAAAAGTATTTTTAGTTTTTTTAAAAAAACTAATAATTTTCGAGATATATAGGGTCAAACAAAAAGTTTGTAAATATAAATTTGATCTTAGTTTTTCTGTCATAACTTTAAAAGTTTTTAATCAAAATAAGATTTTTTAATGTTTTTTGATGTAAAATTTAATTTGCATAAATAAGTATTCCTGAGTTTTTTCAAAAGAACTGATACTTTTCGAGATATACAAGGTCAAACAAAAAGTTTGTAAATATAAATTTAATCTCAGTTTTTCTGTCATAACTTTTAACGTTTTTAATTAAAATAAGATTTTTTAATGTAGAATTTAATATTACACAAAAAAGTATTCTTGAGTTTTTTTAAAAAAACTAACACTTTTCGGGATATATAGGGTCAAACAAAAAGGTTGTAAATATAAATTTGATCTTAGTTTTTCTGACATAACTTTTAAAGGTTTTAATTAAAATGAGATTTTTTAATGTTTTTTGATGTAAAATTAAATTTTACATAAATAAGTATTCTTGAGTTTTTTTAAAAGAACTGATACTTTTCGAGATATACAGGGTCAAACAAAAAGTTTGTAAATATAAATTTAATCTCAGTTTTTCTGTCATAACTTTTAACGTTTTTTATTAAAATAAGATTTTTTGATGTTTTTTGATGTAGAATTTAATATTACACAAAAAAGTATTCCTAAGTTTTTTTAAAAACACTAATAATTTTCGAGATATATAGGGTCAAACAAAAAGTTTGTAAATATAAATTTGATCTTAGTTTTTCTGTTATAACTTTTAACGTTTTTTAATAAAAATAAGATTTTTTGATGTTTTTTATGTACAATTTAATATAACACAAAAAAGTATTTCTAAGTTTTTTTAAAGAAAGTAATACTTTTCGAGATATATAGGGTCAAACAAAAAGTTTGTAAATATAAATTTGATCTTAGTTTTTCTGTCATAACTTTTAAAGTTTTTAATCAAAATGAGATTTTTTGATGTTTTTTGATGTAAAATTTAATTTTACATAAAGAAGTATTCTTGAGTTTTTTCAAAAGAACTGATACTTTTCGAGATATATAGGGTCAAACAAAAAGTTTGTAAATATCAATTTAATCTCAGTTTTTCTGTCATAACTTTTTACGTTTTAATTAAAATAAGATTTTTTGATGTTTTTTGATGTAGAATTTAATATTACACAAAAAAGTATTCCTAAGTTTTTTCAAAAAAACTAATCATTTTCGAGATATATAGGGTCAAACAAATAGTTTGTAAATATAAATTTGATCTTAGTTTTTCTGTCATAACTTTTAAAGTTTTTAATCAAAATAAGATTTTTTAATGTTTTTTGATGTAAAATTTAATTTTACATAAATAAGTATTCTTGAGTTTTTTCAAAAGAACTGATACTTTTCGAGATATATAGGGTCAAACAAAAAGTTTGTAAATATAAATTTAATCTCAGTTTTTCTGTCATAACTTTTTACGTTTTTAATTAAAATAAGATTTTTTAATGTTTTTTGATGTAGAATTTAATATTACACAAAAAAGTATTCCTAAGTTTTTTTAAAAAAACTAATAATTTTCGAGATATATAGGGTCAAACAAATAGTTTGTAAATATAAATTTAATCTCAGTTTTTCTGTCATAACTTTTAACGTTTTTAATTAAAATCAGATTTTTTAATGTAGAATTTAATATTACACAAAAAAGTATTCTTGAGTTTTTTTAAAAAAACTAACACTTTTAAAAATATATAGGGTCAAACAAAAAGGTTGTAAATATAAATTTGATCTTAGTTTTTCTGACATAACTTTTAAAGGTTTTAATTAAAATGAGATTTTTTAATGTTTTTTGATGTAAAATTAAATTTTACATAAATAAGTATTCTTGAGTTTTTTTAAAAGAACACGATACTTTTCGAGATATACAGGGTCAAACAAAAAGTTTGTAAATATAAATTTAATCTCAGTTTTTCTGTCATAACTTTTAACGTTTTTTATTAAAATAAGATTTTTTGATGTTTTTTGATGTAGAATTTAATATTACACAAAAAAGTATTCCTAAGTTTTTTTAAAAACACTAATAATTTTCGAGATATATAGAGTCAAACAAATAGTTTGTAAATATAAATTTAATCTCAGTTTTTCTGTCATAACTTTTAACGTTTTTAATTAAAATCAGATTTTTTAATGTAGAATTTAATATTACACAAAAAAGTATTCTTGAGTTTTTTTAAAAAAACTAACACTTTTAAAAATATATAGGGTCAAACAAAAAGGTTGTAAATATAAATTTGATCTTAGTTTTTCTGACATAACTTTTAAAGGTTTTAATTAAAATGAGATTTTTTAATGTTTTTTGATGTAAAATTAAATTTTACATAAATAAGTATTATTGAGTTTTTTTAAAAGAACACGATACTTTTCGAGATATACAGGGTCAAACAAAAAGTTTGTAAATATAAATTTGATCTTAGTTTTTCTGTTATAACTTTTAACGTTTTTTAATAAAAATAAGATTTTTTGATGTTTTTTATGTACAATTTAATATTACACAAAAAAGTATTCCTAAGTTTTTTTAAAGAAAGTAATACTTTTCGAGATATATAGGGTCAAACAAAAAGTTTGTAAATATAAATTTGATCTTAGTTTTTCTGTCATAACTTTTAAAGTTTTTAAGTAAAATGAGATTTTTTAATGTTTTTTGATGTAAAATTTAATTTTACATAAATAAGTATTCTTGAGTTTTTTCAAAAGAACTGATACTTTTCGAGATATATAGGGTCAAACAAAAAGTTTGTAAATATAAATTTAATCTCAGTTTTTCTGTCATAACTTTTTACGTTTTTAATTAAAATAAGATTTTTTGATGCTTTTTGATGTAGAATTTAATATTACACAAAAAAGTATTCCTAAGTTTTTTCAAAAAAACTAATAATTTTTGAGATATATAGGGTCAAACAAATAGTTTGTAAATATAACTTTGATCATAGTTTTTCTGTCATAACTTTTAAAATTTTTAATCAAAATAAGATTTTTTAATGTTTTTTGATGTAAAATTTAATTTTACATAAATAAGTATTCTTGAGTTTTTTCAAAAGAACTGATACTTTTTGAGATATATAGGGTCAAACAAAAAGTTTGTAAATATAAATTTAATCTCAGTTTTTCTGTCATAACTTTTTACGTTTTTAATTAAAACAAGATTTTTTAATGTTTTTTGATGTAGAATTTAATATTACACAAAAAAGTATTTTTAAGTTTTTTCAAAAAAACTAATAATTTTCGAGATATATAGGGTCAAACAAATAGTTTGTAAATATAAATTTAATCTCAGTTTTTCTGTCATAACTTTTAACGTTTTTAATTAAAATAAGATGATTTTTTGATGTTTTTTGATGTAGAATTTAATATTACACAAAAAAGTATTCCTAAGTTTTTTTAAAAAAACTAATAATTTTCGAGATATATAGGGTAAAACAAAAAGTTTGTAAATATAAATTTGATCTTAGTTTTTTTGTCATAACATTGAAAGTTTTTAATCAAAATAAGATTTTTTAATGTTTTTTGATGTAAAATTTAATTTTGCATAAATAAGTATTTCTGAGTTTTTTCAAAAGAACTGATACTTTTCGAGATATACAGGGTCAAACAAAAAGTTTGTAAATATAAATTTAATCTCAGTTTTTCTGTCATAACTTTTAACGTTTTTAATTAAGATAAGATTTTTTAATGTAGAATTTAATATTACACAAAAAAGTATTCTTGAGTTTTTTTAAAAAAACTAACACTTTTCGAGATATATAGGGTCAAACAAAAAGGTTGTAAATATAAATTTGATCTTAGTTTTTCTGACATAACTTTTAAAGGTTTTAATTAAAATGAGATTTTTTAATGTTTTTTGATGTAAAATTAAATTTTACATAAATAAGTATTCCTGAGTTTTTTCAAAAGAACTGATACTTTTCGAGATATACAGGGTCAAACAAAAAGTTTGTAAATATAAATTTAATCTCAGTTTTTCTGTCATAACTTTTAACGTTTTTATTAAAATAAGATTTTTTGATGTTTTTTGATGTAGAATTTAATATTACACAAAAAAGTATTCTTAAGTTTTTTTAAAAACACTAATAATTTTCGAGATATATAGGGTCATACAAAAAGTTTGTAAATATAAATTTGATCTTAGTTTTTCTGTTATAACTTTTAACGTTTTTTAATAAAAATAAGATTTTTTGATGTTTTTTATGTAGAATTTAATATTACACAAAAAAGTATTCTTAAGTTTTTTTAAAGAAAGTAATACTTTTCGAGATATATAGGGTCAAACAAAAAGTTTGTAAATATAAATTTGATCTTAGTTTTTCTGTCATAACTTTTAAAGTTTTTAATCAAAATGAGATTTTTTAATGTTTTTTGATGTAAAATTTAATTTTACATAAATAAGTATTCTTGAGTTTTTTCAAAAGAACTGATACTTTTCGAGATATATAGGGCCAAACAAAAAGTTTGTAAATATAAATTTAATCTCAGTTTTTCTGTCATAACTTTTTACGTTTTTAATTAGAATAAGATTTTTTGATGTTTTTTGATGTAGAATTTAATATTACACAAAAAAGTATTCCTAAAATTTTTCAAAAAAACTAATAATTTTCGAGATATATAGGGTCAAACAAATAGTTTGTAAATATAAATTTGATCTTAGTTTTTCTGTCATAACTTTGAAAGTTTTTAATCAAAATAAGATTTTTTAATGTTTTTTGATGTAAAATTTAATTTTGCATAAATAAGTATTCCTGAGTTTTTTTAAAAGAACTGATACTTTTCGAGATATACAGGGTCAAACAAAAAGTTTGTAAATATAAATTTAATCTCAGTTTTTCTGTCATAACTTTTAACGTTTTTAATTAAAATAAATTTTTTGATGTAGAATTTAATATTACACAAAAAAGTATTCTTGAGGTTTTTCAAAAAAACTAATACTTTTCGAGATATATAGGGTCAAACAAAAAGTTTGTAAATATAAATTTGATCTCAGTTTTTCTGTCATAACTTTTAAAGTTTTTTATGAAAATGAGAATTTTTGGGGTTTTTTAATGTAAAATTTAATTTTACATAAAAAAGTATTCCTGAGTTTTTTCAAAAAAACTAATACTTTTCGAGATATATAGGGTCAAACAAAAAGTTTGTAAATATAAATTTAATCTCAGTTTTTCTGTCATAACTTTTAAAGTTTTTAATTCAAATAAGATTTTTTGATGTTTTTTGATGTAGAATTTAATATTACACAAAAAAGTATAATTAAGTTTTTTTAAAAAAACCAATAATTTTTGAGATATATAGGGTCAAACAAAAAGTTTGTAAATATAAATTTGATCTAAGTTTTTCTGTCATAACTTTTAAAGTTTTTTAACAAGATGAGGTTTTTTAACGCTTTTTGATGAAAAAATTTAATTTTACACAAAAAAGTATTTTTAAGTTTTTTTAAAGAAAGTAATACTTTTCGAGATATATAGGGTCAAACAAAAAGTTTGTAAATATAAATTTGATCTTAGTTTTTCTGTCATAACTTTTAAAGTTTTTAATTAAAATAAGATTTTTTAATGTTTTTTGATGTAAAATTTAATTTTACATAAATAAGTATTCCTGAGTTTTTTTAAAAAAACTAATACTTTTCGAGATATATAGGGTCGAACAAAAAGTTTGTAAATATAAATTTGATCTTAGTTTTTCTGACATAACTTTTAAAGGTTTTAATTAAAATGAGATTTTTTAATGTTTTTTGATGTAAAATTAAATTTTACATAAATAAGTATTCTTGAGTTTTTTCAAAAGAACTGATACTTTTCGAGATATACAGGGTCAAACAAAAAGTTTGTAAATATAAATTTAATCTCAGTTTTTCTGTCATAACTTTTAACGTTTTTTATTAAAATAAGATTTTTTGATGTTTTTTGATGTAGAATTTAATATTACACAAAAAAGTATTCTTAAGTTTTTTTAAAAACACTAATAATTTTTGAGATATATAGGGTCAAACAAAAAGTTTGTAAATATAAATTTGATCTTAGTTTTTCTGTTATAACTTTTAACGTTTTTTAATAAAAATAAGATTTTTTGATGTTTTTTATGTAGAATTTAATATTACACAAAAAAGTATTCCTAAGTTTTTTTAAAGAAAGTAATACTTTTCGAGATATATAGGGTCAAACAAAAAGTTTGTAAATATAAATTTGATCTTAGTTTTTCTGTCATAACTTTTAAAGTTTTTAATCAAAATGAGATTTTTTAATGTTTTTTGATGTAAAATTTAATTTTACATAAATAAGTATTCTTGAGTTTTTTCAAAAGAACTGATACTTTTCGAGATATATAGGGTCAAACAAAAAGTTTGTAAATATAAATTTAATCTCAGTTTTTCTGTCATAACTTTTTACGTTTTTAATTAAAATAAGATTTTTTGATGCTTTTTGATGTAGAATTTAATTTTACACAAAAAAGTATTTCTAAGTTTTTTCAAAAAAACTAATAATTTTCGAGATATATAGGGTCAAACAAATAGTTTGTAAATATAAATTTGATCTTAGTTTTTCTGTCATAACTTTTAAAGTTTTTAATCAAAATAAGATTTTTTAATGCTTTTGATGTAAAATTTAATTTTACATAAATAAGTATTCTTGAGTCTTTTCAGAAGAACTGATATTTTTTGAGATATATAGGGTCAAACAAAAAGTTTGTAAATATAAATTTAATCTCAGTTTTTCTGTCATAACTTTTTACGTTTTTAATTAAAATAAGATTTTTTAATGTTTTTTGATGTAGAATTTAATATTACACAAAAAAGTATTTCTAAGTTTTTTCAAAAAAACTAATAATTTTCGAGATATATAGGGTCAAACAAATAGTTTGTAAATATAAATTTAATCTCAGTTTTTCTGTCATAACTTTTAACGTTTTTAATTAAAATAAGATTTTTTGATGTTTCTTATGTAGAATTTAATATTACACAAAAAAGTATTCCTAAGTTTTTTTAAAGAAAGTAATACTTTTCGAGATATATAGGGTCAAACAAAAAGTTTGTAAATATAAATTTGATCTTAGTTTTTCTGTCATAACTTTTAAAGGTTTTAATCAAAATGAGATTTTTTAATGTTTTTTGATGTAAAATTTAATTTTACATAAATAAGTATTCTTGAGTTTTTTCAAAAGAACTGATACTTTTCGAGATATATAGGGTCAAACAAAAAGTTTGTAAATATAAATTTAATCTCAGTTTTTCTGTCATAACTTCTTACGTTTTTAATTAAAATAAGATTTTTTGATGTTTTTTAATGTAGAATTTAATATTACACAAAAAAGTATTTTTAAGTTTTTTCAAAAAAACTAATAATTTTCGAGATATATAGGGTAAAACAAAAAGTTTGTAAATATAAATTTGATCTTAGTTTTTCTGTCATAACTTTAAAAGTTTTTAATCAAAATAAGATTTTTTAATGTTTTTTGATGTAAAATTTAATTTTGCATAAATAAGTATTCCTGAGTTTTTTTAAAAGAACTGATACTTTTCGAGATATACAGGGTCAAACAAAAAGTTTGTAAATATAAGTTTAATCTCAGTTTTTCTGTCATAACTTTTAACGTTTTTAATTAAAATAAGATTTTTTAATGTAGAATTTAATATTACACAAAAAAGTATTCTTGAGTTTTTTTAAAAAAACTAACACTTTTCGAGATATATAGGGTCAAACAAAAAGGTTGTAAATATAAATTTGATCTTAGTTTTTCTGACATCACTTTTAAAGGTTTTAATTAAAATGAGATTTTTTAATGTTTTTTGATGTAAAATTAAATTTTACATAAATAAGTATTCTTGAGTTTTTTCAAAAGAACTGATACTTTTCGAGATATACAGGGTCAAACAAAAAGTTTGTAAATATAAATTTAATCTCAGTTTTTCTGTCATAACTTTTAACGTTTTTTATTAAAATAAGATTTTTTGATGTTTTTTATGTAGAATTTAATATTACACAAAAAAGTATTCCTAAGTTTTTTTAAAGAAAGTAATACTTTTCGAGATATATAGGGTCAAACAAAAAGTTTGTAAATATAAATTTGATCTTAGTTTTTCTGTCATAACTTTTAAAGTTTTTAATCAAAATGAGATTTTTTAATGTTTTTTGATGTAAAATTTAATTTTACATAAAGAAGTATTTTTGAGTTTTTTCAAAAGAACTGATAATTTCGAGATATATAGGGTCAAACAAAAAGTTTGTAAATATCAATTTAATCTCAGTTTTTCTGTCATAACTTTTTACGTTTTAAATTAAAATAAGATTTTTTGATGTTTTTTGATGTAGAATTTAATATTACACAAAAAAGTATTCCTAAGTTTTTTCAAAAAAACTAATCATTTTCGAGAGATATAGGGTCAAACAAATAGTTTGTAAATATAAATTTGATCTTAGTTTTTCTGTCATAACTTTTAAAGTTCTTAATCAAAATAAGATTTTTTAATGTTTTTTGATGTAAAATTTAATTTTACATAAATAAGTATTCTTGAGTTTTTTCAAAAGAACTGATACTTTTCGAGATATATAGGGTCAAACAAAAAGTTTGTAAATATAAATCTAATCTCAGTTTTTCTGTCATAACTTTTCACGTTTTTAATGAAAATAAGATTTTTTAATGTTTTTTGATGTAGAATTTAATATTACACAAAAAAGTATTTCTAAGTTTTTTCAAAAAAACTAATAATTTGCGAGATATATAGGGTCAAACAAATAGTTTGTAAATATAAATTTAATCTCAGTTTTTCTGTCATAACTTTTAACGTTTTTAATTAAAATAAGATTTTTTAATGTAGAATTTAATATTACACAAAAAAGTATTCTTGAGTTTTTTTAAAAAAACTAACACTTTTCGAGATATATAGGGTCAAACAAAAAGGTTGTAAATATAAATTTGATCTTAGTTTTTCTGACATAACTTTTAAAGGTTTTAATTAAAATGAGATTTTTTAAAGTTTTTTGATTTAAAATTAAATTTTACATAAATAAGTATTCCTGAGTTTTTTCAAAAGAACTGATACTTTTCGAGATATACAGGGTCAAACAAAAAGTTTGTAAATATAAATTTAATCTCAGTTTTTCTGTCATAACTCTTAACGTTTTTTATTAAAATAAGATTTTTTGATGTTTTTTGATGTAGAATTTAATATTACACAAAAAAGTATTCTTAAGTTTTTTTAAAAACACTAATAATTTTCGAGATATATAGGGTCAAACAAAAAGTTTGTAAATATAAATTTGATCTTAGTTTTTCTGTTATAACTTTTAACGTTTTTTAATAAAAATAATATTTTTTGATGTTTTTTATGTAGAATTTAATATTACACAAAAAAGTATTCCTAAGTTTTTTTAAAGAAAGTAATACTTTTCGAGATATATAGGGTCAAACAAAAAGTTTGTAAATATAAATTTGATCTTAGTTTTTCTGTCATAACTTTTAAAGGTTTTAATCAAAATGAGATTTTTTAATGTTTTTTGATGTAAAATTTAATTTTACATAAATAAGTATTCTTGAGTTTTTTCAAAAGAACTGATACTTTTCGAGATATATAGGGTCAAACAAAAAGTTTGTAAATATAAATTTAATCTCAGTTTTTCTGTCATAACTTTTTACATTTTTAATTAAAATAAGATTTTTTAATGTTTTTTGATGTAGAATTTAATATTACACAAAAAAGTATTTTTAAGTTTTTTCAAAAAAACTAATAATTTTCGAGATATATAGGGTCAAACAAATAGTTTGTAAATATAAATTTAATCTCAGTTTTTCTGTCATAACTTTTAACGTTTTTAATTAAAATAAGATTTTTTAATGTAGAATTTAATATTACACAAAAAAGTATTCTTGAGTTTTTTTAAAAAAACTAACACTTTTCGAGATATATAGGGTCAAACAAAAAGGTTGTAAATATAAATTTGATCTTAGTTTTTCTGACATAACTTTTAAAGGTTTTAATTAAAATGAGATTTTTTAATGTTTTTTGATGTAAAATTAAATTTTACATAAATAAGTATTCTTAAGTTTTTTCAAAAGAACTGATACTTTTCGAGATATACAGGGTCAAAAAAAAAGTTTGTAAATATAAATTTAATCTCAGTTTTTCTGTCATAACTTTTAACGTTTTTTATTAAAATAAGATTTTTTGATGTTTTTTGATGTAGAATTTAATATTACACAAAAAAGTATTCTTAAGTTTTTTTAAAAACACTAATAATTTTCGAGATATATAGGGTCAAACAAAAAGTTTGTAAATATAAATTTGATCTTAGTTTTTCTGTTATAACTTTTAACGTTTTTTAATAAAAATAATATTTTTTGATGTTTTTTATGTAGAATTTAATATTACACAAAAAAGTATTCCTAAGTTTTTTTAAAGAAAGTAATACTTTTCGAGATATATAGGGTCAAACAAAAAGTTTGTAAATATAAATTTGATCTTAGTTTTTCTGTCATAACTTTTAAAGGTTTTAATTAAAATGAGATTTTTTACTGTTTTTTGATGTAAAATTTAATTTTACATAAATAAGTATTCCTGAGTTTTTTCAAAAGAACTGATACTTTTCGAGATATATAGGGTCAAACAAAAAGTTTGTAAATATAAATTTAATCTCAGTTTTTCTGTCATAACTTCTTACGTTTTTAATTAAAATAAGATTTTTTGATGTTTTTTGATGTAGAATTTAATATAACACAAAAAAGTATTCCTAAGTTTTTTCAAAAAAACCAATAATTTTCGAGATATATAGGGTCAAACAAAAAGTTTGTAAATATAAATTTGATCTAAGTTTTTCTGTCATAACTTTTAAAGTTTTTAAACAAGATAAGATTTTTAATGTTTTTTGATGTAAAATTTAATTTTGCATAAATAAGTATTCCTGAGTTTTTTTAAAAGAACTGAAACTTTTCGAGATATACAGGGTCAAACAAAAAGTTTGTAAATATAAATTTAATCTCAGTTTTTCTGTCATAACTTTTAACGTTTTTAATTAAAATAAGATTTTTTGATGTAGAATTTAATATTACACAAAAAAGTATTCTTGAGGTTTTTCAAAAAAACTAATACTTTTCGAGATATATAGGGTCAAACAAAAAGTTTGTAAATATAAATTTGATCTCAGTTTTTCTGTCATAACTTTTAAAGTTTTTTATGAAAATGAGAATTTTTGGGGTTTTTTAATGTAAAATTTAATTTTACATAAAAAAGTATTCCTGAGTTTTTTCAAAAAAACTAATACTTTTCGAGATATATAGGGTCAAACAAAAAGTTTGTAAATATAAATTTAATCTCAGTTTTTCTGTCATAACTTTTAAAGTTTTTAATTCAAATAAGATTTTTTGATGTAGAATTTAATATTACACAAAAAAGTATTATTAAGTTTTTTTAAAAAAACCAATAATTTTTGAGATATATAGGGTCAAACAAAAAGTTTGTAAATATAAATTTGATCTAAGTTTTTCTGTCATAACTTTTAAAGTTTTTAAACAAGATGAGGTTTTTTAACGCTTTTTGATGAAAAAATTTAATTTTACACAAAAAAGTATTTTTAAGTTTTTTTAAAGAAAGTAATACTTTTCGAGATATATAGGGTCAAACAAAAAGTTTGTAAATATAAATTTGATCTTAGTTTTTCTGTCATAACTTTTAAAGTTTTTAATTAAAATAAGATTTTTTAATGTTTTTTGATGTAAAATTTAATTTTACATAAATAAGTATTCCTGAGTTTTTTTAAAAAAACTAATACTTTTCGAGATATATAGGGTCAAACAAAAAGTTTGTAAATATAAATTTAATCTCAGTTTTTCTGTCATAACTTTTTACATTTTTAATTAAAATAAGATTTTTTAATGTTTTGTGATGTAGAATTTAATATTACACAAAAAAGTATTTTTAAGTTTTTTCAAAAAAACTAATAATTTTCGAGATATATAGGGTCAAACAAATAGTTTGTAAATATAAATTTAATCTCAGTTTTTCTGTCATAACTTTTAACGTTTTTAATTAAAATAAGATTTTTTAATGTAGAATTTAATATTACACAAAAAAGTATTCTTAAGTTTTTTTAAAAAAACTAACACTTTTCGAGATATATAGGGTCAAACAAAAAGGTTGTAAATATAAATTTGATCTTAGTTTTTCTGACATAACTTTTAAAGGTTTTAATTAAAATGAGATTTTTTAATGTTTTTTGATGTAAAATTAAATTTTACATAAATAAGTATTCTTAAGTTTTTTCAAAAGAACTGATACTTTTCGAGATATACAGGGTCAAAAAAAAAGTTTGTAAATATAAATTTAATCTCAGTTTTTCTGTCATAACTTTTAACGTTTTTTATTAAAATAAGATTTTTTGATGTTTTTTGATGTAGAATTTAATATTACACAAAAAAGTATTCTTAAGTTTTTTTAAAAACACTAATAATTTTCGAGATATATAGGGTCAAACAAAAAGTTTGTAAATATAAATTTGATCTTAGTTTTTCTGTTATAACTTTTAACGTTTTTTAATAAAAATAATATTTTTTGATGTTTTTTATGTAGAATTTAATATTACACAAAAAAGTATTCCTAAGTTTTTTTAAAGAAAGTAATACTTTTCGAGATATATAGGGTCAAACAAAAAGTTTGTAAATATAAATTTGATCTTAGTTTTTCTGTCATAACTTTTAAAGGTTTTAATTAAAATGAGATTTTTTAATGTTTTTTGATGTAAAATTTAATTTTACATAAATAAGTATTCTTGAGTTTTTTCAAAAGAACTGATACTTTTCGAGATATATAGGGTCAAACAAAAAGTTTGTAAATATAAATTTAATCTCAGTTTTTCTGTCATAACTTCTTACGTTTTTAATTAAAATAAGATTTTTTGATGTTTTTTGATGTAGAATTTAATATAACACAAAAAAGTATTCCTAAGTTTTTTCAAAAAAACCAATAATTTTCGAGATATATAGGGTCAAACAAAAAGTTTGTAAATATAAATTTGATCTAAGTTTTTCTGTCATAACTTTTAAAGTTTTTAAACAAGATAAGATTTTTAATGTTTTTTGATGTAAAATTTAATTTTGCATAAATAAGTATTCCTGAGTTTTTTTAAAAGAACTGAAACTTTTCGAGATATACAGGGTCAAACAAAAAGTTTGTAAATATAAATTTAATCTCAGTTTTTCTGTCATAACTTTTAACGTTTTTAATTAAAATAAGATTTTTTGATGTAGAATTTAATATTACACAAAAAAGTATTCTTGAGGTTTTTCAAAAAAACTAATACTTTTCGAGATATATAGGGTCAAACAAAAAGTTTGTAAATATAAATTTGATCTCAGTTTTTCTGTCATAACTTTTAAAGTTTTTTATGAAAATGAGAATTTTTGGGGTTTTTTAATGTAAAATTTAATTTTACATAAAAAAGTATTCCTGAGTTTTTTCAAAAAAACTAATACTTTTCGAGATATATAGGGTCAAACAAAAAGTTTGTAAATATAAATTTAATCTCAGTTTTTCTGTCATAACTTTTAAAGTTTTTAATTCAAATAAGATTTTTTGATGTAGAATTTAATATTACACAAAAAAGTATTATTAAGTTTTTTTAAAAAAACCAATAATTTTTGAGATATATAGGGTCAAACAAAAAGTTTGTAAATATAAATTTGATCTAAGTTTTTCTGTCATAACTTTTAAAGTTTTTAAACAAGATGAGGTTTTTTAACGCTTTTTGATGAAAAAATTTAATTTTACACAAAAAAGTATTTTTAAGTTTTTTTAAAGAAAGTAATACTTTTCGAGATATATAGGGTCAAACAAAAAGTTTGTAAATATAAATTTGATCTTAGTTTTTCTGTCATAACTTTTAAAGTTTTTAATTAAAATAAGATTTTTTAATGTTTTTTGATGTAAAATTTAATTTTACATAAATAAGTATTCCTGAGTTTTTTTAAAAAAACTAATACTTTTCGAGATATATAGGGTCAAACAAAAAGTTTGTGAATATAAATTTAATCTCAGTTTTTCTGTCATAACTTCTTACGTTTTTAATTAAAATAAGATTTTTTGATGTTTTTTGATGTAGAATTTAATATTACACAAAAAAGTATTCCTAAGTTTTTTCAAAAAAACTAATACTTTTCGAGATATATAGGGTCAAACAAATAGTTTGTAAATATAAATTTGATCTTAGTTTTTCTGTCACAACTTTAAAAGTTTTTAATCAAAATAAGATTTTTTAATGTTTTTTGATGTAAAATTTAATTTTGCATAAATAAGTATTCCTGAGTTTTTTTAAAAGAACTGATACTTTTCGAGATATACAGGTTCAAACAAAAAGTTTGTAAATATAAATTTAATCTCAGTTTTTCTGTCATAACTTTTAACGTTTTTAATTAAAATAAGATTTTTTGATGTAGAATTTAATATTACACAAAAAAGTATTCTTGAGGTTTTTCAAAAAAACTAATACTTTTCGAGATATATAGGGTCAAACAAAAAGTTTGTAAATATAAATTTAATCTCAGTTTTTCTGTCATAACTTCTTACGTTTTTAATTAAAATAAGATTTTTTGATGTTTTTTGATGTAGAATTTAATATTACACAAAAAAGTATTCCTAAGTTTTTTCAAAAAAACTAATACTTTTCGAGATATATAGGGTCAAACAAATAGTTTGTAAATATAAATTTGATCTTAGTTTTTCTGTCATAACTTTGAAAGTTTTTAATCAAAATAAGATTTTTTAATGTTTTTTGATGTAAAATTTAATTTTGCATAAATAAGTATTCCTGAGTTTTTTTAAAAGAACTGATACTTTTCGAGATATACAGGGTCAAACAAAAAGTTTGTAAATATAAATTTAATCTCAGTTTTTCTGTCATAACTTTTAACGTTTTTAATTAAAATAAGATTTTTTGATGTAGAATTTAATATTACACAAAAAAGTATTCTTGAGGTTTTTCAAAAAAACTAATACTTTTCGAGATATATAGGGTCAAACAAAAAGTTTGTAAATATAAATTTGATCTCAGTTTTTCTGTCATAACTTTTAAAGTTTTTTATGAAAATGAGAATTTTTGGGGTTTTTTAATGTAAAATTTAATTTTACATAAAAAAGTATTCCTGAGTTTTTTCAAAAAAACTAATACTTTTCGAGATATATAGGGTCAAACAAAAAGTTTGTAAATATAAATTTAATCTCAGTTTTTCTGTCATAACTTTTAAAGTTTTTAATTCAAATAAGATTTTTTGATGTAGAATTTAATATTACACAAAAAAGTATTATTAAGTTTTTTTAAAAAAACCAATAATTTTTGAGATATATAGGGTCAAACAAAAAGTTTGTAAATATAAATTTGATCTAAGTTTTTCTGTCATAACTTTTAAAGTTTTTAAACAAGATGAGGTTTTTTAACGCTTTTTGATGAAAAAATTTAATTTTACACAAAAAAGTATTTTTAAGTTTTTTTAAAGAAAGTAATACTTTTCGAGATATATAGGGTCAAACAAAAAGTTTGTAAATATAAATTTGATCTTAGTTTTTCTGTCATAACTTTTAAAGTTTTTAATTAAAATAAGATTTTTTAATGTTTTTTGATGTAAAATTTAATTTTACATAAATAAGTATTCCTGAGTTTTTTCAAAAAAACTAATACTTTTCGAGATATATAGGGTCAAACAAAAAGTTTGTAAATATAAATTTAATCTCAGTTTTTCTGTCATAACTTTTAAAGTTTTTAATTCAAATAAGATTTTTTGATGTAGAATTTAATATTACACAAAAAAGTATTATTAAGTTTTTTTAAAAAAACCAATAATTTTTGAGATATATAGGGTCAAACAAAAAGTTTGTAAATATAAATTTGATCTAAGTTTTTCTGTCATAACTTTTAAAGTTTTTAAACAAGATGAGGTTTTTTAACGCTTTTTGATGAAAAAATTTAATTTTACACAAAAAAGTATTTTTAAGTTTTTTTAAAGAAAGTAATACTTTTCGAGATATATAGGGTCAAACAAAAAGTTTGTAAATATAAATTTAATCTCAGTTTTTCTGTCATAACTTTTAAAGTTTTTAATTCAAATAAGATTTTTTGATGTAGAATTTAATATTACACAAAAAAGTATTATTAAGTTTTTTTAAAAAAACCAATAATTTTTGAGATATATAGGGTCAAACAAAAAGTTTGTAAATATAAATTTGATCTAAGTTTTTCTGTCATAACTTTTAAAGTTTTTAAACCAGATGAGGTTTTTTAACGCTTTTTGATGAAAAAATTTAATTTTACACAAAAAAGTATTTTTAAGTTTTTTTAAAGAAAGTAATACTTTTCGAGATATATAGGGTCAAACAAAAAGTTTGTAAATATAAATTTGATCTTAGTTTTTCTGTCATAACTTTTAAAGTTTTTAATTAAAATAAGATTTTTTAATGTTTTTTGATGTAAAATTTAATTTTACATAAATAAGTATTCCTGAGTTTTTTTAAAAAAACTAATACTTTTCGAGATATATAGGGTCGAACAAAAAGTTTGTAAATATAAATTTGATCTTAGTTTTTCTGACATAACTTTTAAAGGTTTTAATCAAAATGAGATTTTTTAATGTTTTTTGATGTAAAATTAAATTTTACATAAATAAGTATTCTTGAGTTTTTTCAAAAGAACTGATACTTTTCGAGATATACAGGGTCAAACAAAAAGTTTGTAAATATAAATTTAATCTCAGTTTTTCTGTCATAACTTTTAACGTTTTTTAATAAAATAAGATTTTTTGATGTTTTTTGATGTAGAATTTAATATTACACAAAAAAGTATTCTTAAGTTTTTTTAAAAACACTAATAATTTTTGAGATATATAGGGTCAAACAAAAAGTTTGTAAATATAAATTTGATCTTAGTTTTTCTGTTATAACTTTTAACGTTTTTTAATAAAAATAAGATTTTTTGTTGTTTTTTATGTAGAATTTAATATTACGCAAAAAAGTATTCCTAAGTTTTTTTAAAGAAAGTAATACTTTTCGAGATATATAGGGTCAAACAAAAAGTTTGTAAATATAAATTTGATCTTAGTTTTTCTGTCATAACTTTTAAAGTTTTTAATCAAAATGAGATTTTTTAATGTTTTTTGATGTAAAATTTAATTTTACATAAATAAGTATTCTTGAGTTTTTTCAAAAGAACCGATACTTTTCGAGATATATAGGGTCAAACAAAAAGTTTGTAAATATAAATTTAATCTCAGTTTTTCTGTCATAACTTTTTACGTTTTTAATTAAAATAAGATTTTTTGATGCTTTTTGATGTAGAATTTAATTTTACACAAAAAAGTATTCCTAAGTTTTTTCAAAAAAACTAATAATTTTCGAGATATATAGGGTCAAACAAATAGTTTGTAAATATAAATTTGATCTTAGTTTTTCTGTCATAACTTTTAAAGTTTTTAATCAAAATAAGATTTTTTAATGCTTTTGATGTAAAATTTAATTTTACATAAATAAGTATTCTTGAGTTTTTTCAAAAGAACTAATACTTTTTGAGATATATAGGGTCAAACAAAAAGTTTGTAAATATAAATTTAATCTCAGTTTTTCTGTCATAACTTTTTACGTTTTTAATTAAAATAAGATTTTTTAATGTTTTTTGATGTAGAATTTAATATTACACAAAAAAGTATTTCTAAGTTTTTTCAAAAAAACTAATAATTTTCGAGATATATAGGGTCAAACAAATAGTTTGTAAATATAAATTTAATCTCAGTTTTTCTGTCATAACTTTTAACGTTTTTAATTAAAATAAGATTTTTTGATGTAGAATTTAATATTACACAAAAAAGTATTCTTAAGTTTTTTCAAAAAAACTAATAATTTTCGAGATATATAGAGTAAAACAAAAAGTTTGTAAATATAAATTTGATCTTAGTTTTTCTGTCATAACTTTAAAAGTTTATAATCAAAATAAGATTTTTTATTGTTTTTTGATGTAAAATTTAATTTTGCATAAATAAGTATTCCTGAGTTTTTTCAAAAGAACTGATACTTTTCGAGATATACAGGGTCAAACAAAAAGTTTGTAAATATAAATTTAATCTCAGTTTTTTTGTCATAACTTTTAACGTTTTTAATTAAAATAAGATTTTTTAATGTAGAATTTAATATTACACAAAAAAGTATTCTTGAGTTTTTTTAAAAAAACTAACACTTTTCGAGATATATAGGGTCAAACAAAAAGGTTGTAAATATAAATTTGATCTTAGTTTTTCTGACATAACTTTTAAAGGTTTTAATTAAAATGAGATTTTTTAATGTTTTTTGATGTAAAATTAAATTTTACATAAATAAGTATTCCTGAGTTTTTTCAAAAAAACTGATACTTTTCGAGATATACAGGGTCAAACAAAAAGTTTGTAAATATAAATTTAATCTCAGTTTTTCTGTCATAACTTTTAACGTTTTTTATTAAAATAAGATTTTTTGATGTTTTTTGATGTAGAATTTAATATTACACAAAAAAGTATTCCTAAGTTTTTTTAAAAACACCAATAATTTTCGAGATATATAGGGTCAAACAAAAAGTTTGTAAATATAAATTTGATCTTAGTTTTTCTGTTATAACTTTTAACGTTTTTTAATAAAAATAAGATTTTTTGATGTTTTTTATGTAGAATTTAATATTACACAAAAAAGTATTCCTAAGTTTTTTTAAAGAAAGTAATACTTTTCGAGATATATAGGGTCAAACAAAAAGTTTGTAAATATAAATTTGATCTTAGTTTTTCTGTCATAACTTTTAAAGTTTTTAATCAAAATGAGATTTTTTAATGTTTTTTGATGTAAAATTTAATTTTACATGAAGAACTATTTTTGAGTTTTTTCAAAAGAACTGATACTTTTCGAGATATATAGGGTCAAACAAAAAGTTTGTAAATATCAATTTAATCTCAGTTTTTCTGTCATAACTTTTTACGTTTTTAATTAAAATAAGTTTTTTTAATGTTTTTTGATGTAGAATTTAATATTACACAAAAAAGTATTCCTAAGTTTTTTCAAAAAAACTAATCATTTTCGAGATATATAGGGTCAAACAAATAGTTTGTAAATATAAATTTGATCTTAGTTTTTCTGTCATAACTTTTAAAGTTCTTAATCAAAATAAGATTTTTTAATGTTTTTTGATGTAAAATTTAATTTTACATAAATAAGTATTCTTAAGTTTTTTCAAAAGAACTGATACTTTTCGAGATATATAGGGTCAAACAAAAAGTTTGTAAATATAAATTTAATCTCAGTTTTTCTGTCATAACTTTTTACGTTTTTAATTAAAATAAGATTTTTTAATGTTTTTTGATGTAGAATTTAATATTACACAAAAAAGTATTTCCAAGTTTTTTCAAAAAAACTAATAATTTTCGAGATATATAGGGTCAAACAAATAGTTTGTAAATATAAATTTAATCTCAGTTTTTCTGTCATAACTTTTAACGTTTTTAATTAAAATAAGATTTTTTAATGTAGAATTTAATATTAAACAAAAAAGTATTTTTGAGTTTTTTTAAAAAAACTAACACTTTTCGAGATATATAGGGTCAAACAAAAAGGTTGTAAATATAAATTTGATCTTAGTTTTTCTGACATAACTTTTAAAGGTTTTAATTAAAATGAGATTTTTTAATGTTTTTTGATGTAAAATTAAATTTTACATAAATAAGTATTCCTGAGTTTTTTCAAAAGAACTGATACTTTTCGAGATATACAGGGTCAAACAAAAAGTTTGTAAATATAAATTTAATCTCAGTTTTTCTGTCATAACTTTTAACGTTTTTTATTAAAATAAGATTTTTTGATGTTTTTTGATGTAGAATTTAATATTACACAAAAAAGTATTCTTAAGTTTTTTTAAAAACACTAATAATTTTCGAGATATATAGGGTCAAACAAAAAGTTTGTAAATATAAATTTGATCTTAGTTTTTCTGTTATAACTTTTAACGTTTTTTAATAAAAATAATATTTTTTGATGTTTTTTATGTAAAATTTAATATTACACAAAAAAGTATTCCTAAGTTTTTTTAAAGAAAGTAATACTTTTCGAGATATATAGGGTCAAACAAAAAGTTTGTAAATATAAATTTGATCTTAGTTTTTCTGTCATAACTTTTAAAGGTTTTAATCAAAATGAGATTTTTTAATGTTTTTTGATGTAAAATTTAATTTTACATAAATAAGTATTCTTGAGTTTTTTCAAAAGAACTAATACTTTTCGAGATATATAGGGTCAAACAAAAAGTTTGTAAATATAAATTTGATCTTAGTTTTTCTGTCATAACTTTTAAAGTTTTTAATCAAAATGAGATTTTTTAATGTTTTTTGATGTAAAATTTAATTTTACATGAAGAAGTATTTTTGAGTTTTTTCAAAAGAACTGATACTTTTCGAGATATATAGGGTCAAACAAAAAGTTTGTAAATATCAATTTAATCTCAGTTTTTCTGTCATAACTTTTTACGTTTTTAATTAAAATAAGTTTTTTTAATGTTTTTTGATGTAGAATTTAATATTACACAAAAAAGTATTCCTAAATTTTTCAAAAAAACTAATCATTTTCGAGATATATAGGGTCAAACAAATAGTTTGTAAATATAAATTTGATCTTAGTTTTTCTGTCATAACTTTTAAAGTTCTTAATCAAAATAAGATTTTTTAATGTTTTTTGATGTAAAATTTAATTTTACATAAATAAGTATTCTTGAGTTTTTTCAAAAGAACTGATACTTTTCGAGATATATAGGGTCAAACAAAAAGTTTGTAAATATAAATTTAATCTCAGTTTTTCTGTCATAACTTTTTACGTTTTTAATTAAAATAAGATTTTTTAATGTTTTTTGATGTAGAATTTAATATTACACAAAAAAGTATTTTCAAGTTTTTTCAAAAAAACTAATAATTTTCGAGATATATAGGGTCAAACAAATAGTTTGTAAATATAAATTTAATCTCAGTTTTTCTGTCATAACTTTTAACGTTTTTAATTAAAATAAGATTTTTTAATGTAGAATTTAATATTAAACAAAAAAGTATTCTTGAGTTTTTTTAAAAAAACTAACACTTTTCGAGATATATAGGGTCAAACAAAAAGGTTGTAAATATAAATTTGATCTTAGTTTTTCTGACATAACTTTTAAAGGTTTTAATTAAAATGAGATTTTTTAATGTTTTTTGATGTAAAATTAAATTTTACATAAATAAGTATTCTTGAGTTTTTTCAAAAGAACTGATACTTTTCGAGATATACAGGGTCAAACAAAAAGTTTGTAAATATAAATTTAATCTCAGTTTTTCTGTCATAACTTTTAACGTTTTTTATTAAAATAAGATTTTTTGATGTTTTTTGATGTAGAATTTAATATTACACAAAAAAGTATTCCTAAGTTTTTTCGAAAAAACTAATAATTTTCGAGATATATAGGGTCAAACAAAAAGTTTGTAAATATAAATTTGATCTTAGTTTTTCTGTTATAACTTTTAACGTTTTTTAATAAAAATAATATTTTTTGATGTTTTTTATGTAAAATTTAATATTACACAAAAAAGTATTCCTAAGTTTTTTTAAAGAAAGTAATACTTTTCGAGATATATAGGGTCAAACAAAAAGTTTGTAAATATAAATTTGATCTTAGTTTTTCTGTCATAACTTTTAAAGGTTTTAATCAAAATGAGATTTTTTAATGTTTTTTGATGGAAAATTTAATTTTACATAAATAAGTATTCTTGAGTTTTTTCAAAAGAACTAATACTTTTCGAGATATATAGGGTCAAACAAAAAGTTTGTAAAATTTAATTTAATCTCAGTTTTTCTGTCATAACTTCTTACGTTTTTAATTAAAATAAGATTTTTTGATGTTTTTTGATGTAGAATTTAATATTACACAAAAAAGTATTCCTAAGTTTTTTCAAAAAAACTAATACTTTTCGAGATATATAGGGTCAAACAAAAAGTTTGTAAATATAAATTTAATCTCAGTTTTTCTGTCATAACTTTTAAAATTTTTAATTAAAATAAGATTTTTTGATGTTTTTTGATGTAGAATTTAATATTACACAAAAAAGTATTCCTAAGTTTTTTCAAAAAAACCAATAATTTTCGAGATATATAGGGTCAAACAAAAAGTTTGTAAATATAAATTTGATCTAAGTTTTTCTGTCATTACTTTTAAAGTTTTTAAACAAGATGAGGTTTTTTAACGCTTTTTGATGAAAAAATTTAATTTTACACAAAAAAGTATTCTTAAGTTTTTTTAAAGAAAGTAATAGTTTTCGAGATATATAGGGTCAAACAAAAAGTTTGTAAATATAAATTTGATCTTAGTTTTTCTGTCATAACTTTTAAAGTTTTTAATTAAAATAAGATTTTTTGATGTTTTTTGATGTAGAATTTAATATTACACAAAAAAGTATTCCTAAGTTTTTTCGAAAAAACTAATAATTTTCGAGATATATAGGGTCAAACAAAAAGTTTGTAAATATAAATTTGATCTAAGTTTTTCTGTCATAACTTTTAAAGTTTTTAAACAAGATGAGGTTTTTTAACGCTTTTTGATTAAAAAATTTAATTTTACACAAAAAAGTATTCTTGAGTTTTTTCAAAAGAACTGATACTTTTCGAGATATACAGGGTCAAACAAAAAGTTTGTTAATATAAATTTAATCTCAGTTTTTCTGTCATAACTTTTAACGTTTTTTATTAAAATAAGATTTTTTGATGTTTTTTGATGTAGAATTTAATATTACACAAAAAAGTATTCTTAAGTTTTTTTAAAAACACTAATAATTTTCGAGATATATAGGGTCAAACAAAAAGTTTGTAAATATAAATTTGATCTTAGTTTTTCTGTTATAACTTTTAACGTTTTTTAATAAAAATAATATTTTTTGATGTTTTTTATGTAGAATTTAATATTACACAAAAAAGTATTCCTAAGTTTTTTTAAAGAAAGTAATACTTTTCGAGATATATAGGGTCAAACAAAAAGTTTGTAAATATAAATTTGATCTTAGTTTTTCTGTCATAACTTTTAAAGGTTTTAATCAAAATGAGATTTTTTAATGTTTTTTGATGTAAAATTTAATTTTACATAAATAAGTATTCCTGAGTTTTTTCAAAAGAACTGATACTTTTCGAGATATATAGGGTCAAACAAAAAGTTTGTAAATATAAATTTAATCTCAGTTTTTCTGTCATAACTTCTTACGTTTTTAATTAAAATAAGATTTTTTGATGTTTTTTGATGTAGAATTTAATATTACACAAAAAAGTATTCCTAAGTTTTTTCAAAAAAACTAATACTTTTCGAGATATATAGGGTCAAACAAAAAGTTTGTAAATATAAATTTAATCTCAGTTTTTCTGTCATAACTTTTAAAGTTTTTAATTAAAATAAGATTTTTTGATGTTTTTTGATGTAGAATTTAATATTACACAAAAAAGTATTCCTAAGTTTTTTCAAAAAAACCAATAATTTTCGAGATATATAGGGTCAAACAAAAAGTTTGTAAATATAAATTTGATCTAAGTTTTTCTGTCATAACTTAAAGTTTTTGAACAAGATGAGGTTTTTTAACGCTTTTTGATGAAAAAATTTAATTTTACACAAAAAAGTATTCTTAAGTTTTTTTAAAGAAAGTAATAGTTTTCGAGATATATAGGGTCAAACAAAAAGTTTGTAAATATAAATTTGATCTTAGTTTTTCTGTCATAACTTTTAAAGTTTTTAATTAAAATAAGATTTTTTAATGTTTTTTGATGTAAAATTTAATTTTACATAAATAAGTATTCTTGAGTTTTTTCAAAAGAACTGATACTTTTCGAGATATATAGGGCCAAACAAAAACTTTGTAAATATAAATTTAATCTCAGTTTTTCTGTCATAACTTTTAACGTTTTTAATTAAAATAAGATTTTTTGATGTAGAATTTAATATTACACAAAAAAGTATTCCTGAGTTTTTTCAAAAAAACTAATACTTTTCGAGATATATAGGGTCGAACAAAAAGTTTGTAAATATAAATTTGATCTCAGTTTTTCTGTCATAACTTTTAAAGTTTTTAATTAAAATTTAATTTTTTGGGGTTTTTTTATGTAAAATTTGATTTTACATAAAAAAGTATTTTTGAGTTTTTTTAAAAAAAACTGATACTTTTCGAAATATACAGGGTCTAACAAAAAGTTTGTAAATATAAATTTAATCTCAGTTTTTCTGTCGTAACTGTTAACGTTTATAACTAAAATAACGATTTTTGATGTTTTTTGATGTATAATTCAATATTACACAAAAAAGTATTTTTAAGTTTTTTTAAAAAACTAATACTTTTCGAGATATATAGGGTCAAACAAAAAGTTTGTAAATATAAGTTGAGATTTTTTAATGGTTTTTGATGTAAAATTTAATTTTACATAAATAAGTATTCCTGAGTTTTTTCAGAAGAACTGATACTTTTCAAGATATAGAGGGTCAAACAAAAAGTTTGTAAATATAAATTTAATCTCAGTTTTTCTGTCATAACTTTTAACGTTTTTAATTAAAATAAGATTTTTTGATGTTTTTTGATGTAGAATTTAATATTACACAAAAAAGTATTCCTAAGTTTTTTCAAAAAAACTAATAATTTCGAGATATATAGGGTCAAACAAAAAGTTTGTAAATATAAATTTGATCTTAGTTTTTTTGTCATAACATTGAAAGTTTTTAATCAAAATAAGATTTTTTAATGTTTTTTGATGTAAAATTTAATTTTGCATAAATAAGTATTCCTGAGTTTTTTCAAAAGAACTGATACTTTTCGAGATATACAGGGTCAAACAAAAAGTTTGTAAATATAAATTTAATCTCAGTTTTTCTGTCATAACTTTTAACGTTTTTAATTAAAATAAGATTTTTTAATGTAGAATTTAATATTACACAAAAAAGTATTCTTGAGTTTTTTTAAAAAAACTAACACTTTTCGAGATATATAGGGTCAAACAAAAAGGTTGTAAATATAAATTTGATCTTAGTTTTTCTGACATAACTTTTAAAGGTTTTAATTAAAATTAGATTTTTTAATGTTTTTTGATGTAAAATTAAATTTTACATAAATAAGTATTCCTGAGTTTTTTCAAAACAACTGATACTTTTCGAGATATACAGGGTCAAACAAAAAGTTTGTAAATATAAATTTAATCTCAGTTTTTCTGTCATAACTTTTAACGTTTTTTATTAAAATAAGATTTTTTGATGTTTTTTGATGTAGAATTTAATATTACACAAAAAAGTATTCTTAAGTTTTTTTAAAAACACTAATAATTTTCGAGATATATAGGGTCAAACAAAAAGTTTGTAAATATAAATTTGATCTTAGCTTTTCTGTTATAACTTTTAACGTTTTTTAATAAAAATAAGATTTTTTGATGTTTTTTATGTAGAATTTAATATTACACAAAAAAGTATTCCTAAGTTTTTTTAAAGAAAGTAATACTTTTCGAGATATATAGGGTCAAACAAAAAGTTTGTAAATATAAATTTGATCTTAGTTTTTCTGTCATAACTTTTAAAGTTTTTAATCAAAATGAGATTTTTTAATGTTTTTTGATGTAAAATTTAATTCTACATAAATAAGTTTTCTTGAGTTTTTTCAAAAGAACTGATACTTTTCGAGATATATAGGGCCAAACAAAAAGTTTGTAAATATAAATTTAATCTCAGTTTTTCTGTCATAACTTTTTACGTTTTTAATTAGTATAAGATTTTTTGATGTTTTTTGATGTAGAATTTAATATTACACAAAAAAGTATTCCTAAGTTTTTTCAAAAAAACTAATAATTTTCGAGATATATAGGGTCAAACAAATAGTTTGTAAATATAAATTTGATCTTAGTTTTTCTGTCATAACTTTGAAAGTTTTTAATCAAAATAGGATTTTTTAATGTTTTTTGATGTAAAATTTAATTTTGCATAAATAAGTATTCCTGAGTTTTTTTAAAAGAACTGATACTTTTCGAGATATACAGGGTCAAACAAAAAGTTTGTAAATATAAATTTAATCTCAGTTTTTCTGTCATAACTTTTAAAGTTTTTTATAAAAATGAGAATTTTTGGGGTTTTTTAATGTAAAATTTAATTTTACATAAAAAAGTATTCCTGAGATTTTTCAAAAAAACTAATACTTTTCGAGATATATAGGGTCAAACAAAAAGTTTGTAAATATAAATTTAATCTCAGTTTTTCTGTCATAACTTTTAAAGTTTTTAATTCAAATAAGATTTTTTGATGTTTTTTGATGTAGAATTTAATACTACACAAAAAAGTATTATTAAGTTTTTTTAAAAAAACCAATAATTTTTGAGATATATAGGGTCAAACAAAAAGTTTGTAAATATAAATTTGATCTAAGTTTTTCTGTCATAACTTTTAAAGTTTTTAAACAAGATGAGGTTTTTTAACGCTTTTTGATGAACAAATTTAATTTTACACAAAAAAGTATTCTTAAGTTTTTTTAAAGAAAGTAATACTTTTCGAGATATATAGGGTCAAACAAAAAGTTTGTAAATATAAATTTGATCTTAGTTTTTCTGTCATAACTTTTAAAGTTTTTAATTAAAATAAGATTTTTTAATGTTTTTTGATGTAAAATTTAATTTTACATAAATAAGTATTCCTGAGTTTTTTTAAAAAAACTAATACTTTTCGAGATATATAGGGTCGAACAAAAAGTTTGTAAATATAAATTTGATCTCAGTTTTTCTGTCATAACTTTTAAAGTTTTTAATTAAAATTTAATTTTTTGGGGTTTTTTGATGTAAAATTTGATTTTACATAAAAAAGTATTTTTGAGTTTTTTTAAAAAAACTGATACTTTTCGAAATATACAGGGTCTAACAAAAAGTTTGTAAATATAAATTTAATCTCAGTTTTTCTGTCGTAACTGTTAACGTTTATAATTAAAATAACGTTTTTTGATGTTTTTTGATGTATAATTCAATATTACACAAAAAAGTATTTTTAAGTTTTTTTAAAAGAACTGATACTTTTCGAGATATACAGGGTCAAACAAAAAGTTTGTAAATATAAATTTAATCTCAGTTTTTCTGTCATAACTTTTAAAGTTTTTAATTAAAATAAGATTTTTTGATGTAGAATTTAATATTGCACAAAAAAGTATCCCTAAGGTTTTTCAAAAAAACTAATACTTTTCGAGATATATAGGGTCAAACAAAAAGTTTGTAAATATAAATTTGATCTCAGTTTTTCTGTCATAACTTTTAAAGTTTTTTATAAAAATGAGAATTTTTGGGGTTTTTTAATGTAAAATTTAATTTTACATAAAAAAGTATTCCTGAGATTTTTCAAAAAAACTAATACTTTTCGAGATATATAGGGTCAAACAAAAAGTTTGTAAATATAAATTTAATCTCAGTTTTTCTGTCATAACTTTTAAAGTTTTTAATTCAAATAAGATTTTTTGATGTTTTTTGATGTAGAATTTAATACTACACAAAAAAGTAATATTAAGTTTTTTTAAAAAAACCAATAATTTTTGAGATATATAGGGTCAAACAAAAAGTTTGTAAATATAAATTTGATCTAAGTTTTTCTGTCATAACTTTTAAAGTTTTTAAACAAGATGAGGTTTTTTAACGCTTTTTGATGAACAAATTTAATTTTACACAAAAAAGTATTCTTAAGTTTTTTTAAAGAAAGTAATACTTTTCGAGATATATAGGGTCAAACAAAAAGTTTGTAAATATAAATTTGATCTTAGTTTTTCTGTCATAACTTTTAAAGTTTTTAATTAAAATAAGATTTTTTAATGTTTTTTGATGTAAAATTTAATTTTACATAAATAAGTATTCCTGAGTTATTTTAAAAAAACTAATACTTTTCGAGATATATAGGGTCGAACAAAAAGTTTGTAAATATAAATTTGATCTCAGTTTTTCTGTCATAACTTTTAAAGTTTTTAATTAAAATTTAATTTTTTGGGGTTTTTTGATGTAAAATTTGATTTTACATAAAAAAGTATTTTTGAGTTTTTTTAAAAAAACTGATACTTTTCGAAATATACAGGGTCTAACAAAAAGTTTGTAAATATAAATTTAATCTCAGTTTTTCTGTCGTAACTGTTAACGTTTATAATTAAAATAACGTTTTTTGATGTTTTTTGATGTATAATTCAATATTACACAAAAAAGTATTTTTAAGTTTTTTTAAAAAACTAATACTTTTCGAGATATATAGGGTCAAACAAAAAGTTTGTAAATATAAATTTGATCTTAGTTTTTCTGTTATAACTTTTAACGTTTTTTAATAAAAATAAGATTTTTTGATGTTTTTTATGTAGAATTTAATATTACACAAAAAAGTATTCCTAAGTTTTTTTAAAGAAATTAATACTTTTCGAGATATATAGGGTCAAACAAAAAGTTTGTAAATATAAATTTGATCTTAGTTTTTCTGTCATAACTTTTAAAGTTTTTAATCAAAATGAGATTTTTTAATGTTTTTTGATGTAAAATTTAATTTTACATAAATAAGTATTCTTGAGTTTTTTCAAAAGAACTGATACTTTTCGAGATATATAGGGTCAAACAAAAAGTTTGTAAATATAAATTTAATCTCAGTTTTTCTGTCATAACTTTTTACGTTTTTAATTAAAATAAGATTTTTTGATGTTTTTTGATGTAGAATTTAATATTACACAAAAAAGTGTTCCTAAGTTTTTTCAAAAAAACTAATCATTTTCGAGATATATAGGGTCAAACAAATAGTTTGTAAATATAAATTTGATCTTAGTTTTTCTGTCATAACTTTTAAAGTTTTTAATCAAAATAAGATTTTTTAATGTTTTTTAATGTAAAATTTAATTTTACATAAATAAGTATTCTTGAGTTTTTTCAAAAGAACTGATACTTTTCGAGATATATAGGGTCAAACAAAAAGTTTGTAAATATAAATTTAATCTCAGTTTTTCTGTCATAACTTTTTACGTTTTTAATTCAAATAAGATTTTTTAATGTTTTTTGATGTAGAATTTAATATTACACAAAAAAGTATTTCTAAGTTTTTTCAAAAAAACTAATAATTTTCGAGATATATAGGGTCAAACAAATAGTTTGTAAATATAAATTTAATCTCAGTTTTTCTGTCATAACTTTTAACGTTTTTAATTAAAATAAGATTTTTTAATGTAGAATTTAATATTACACAAAAAAGTATTCTTGAGTTTTTTTAAAAAAACTAACACTTTTCGAGATATATAGGGTCAAACAAAAAGGTTGTAAATATAAATTTGATCTTAGTTTTTCTGACACAACTTTTAAAGGTTTTAATTAAAATAAGATTTTTTAATGTTTTTTGATGTAAAATTAAATTTTACATAAATAAGTATTCTTGAGTTTTTTCAAAAGAACTGATACTTTTCGAGATATACAGGGTCAAACAAAAAGTTTGTAAATATAAATTTAATCTCAGTTTTTCTGTCATAACTTTTAACGTTTTTTATTAAAATAAGATTTTTTGATGTTTTTTGATGTAGAATTTAATATTACACAAAAAAGTATTTTTAAGTTTTTTTAAAAACACTAATAATTTTCGAGATATATAGGGTCAAACAAAAAGTTTGTAAATATAAATTTGATCTTAGTTTTTCTGTTATAACTTTTAACGTTTTTTAATAAAAATAATATTTTTTGATGTTTTTTATGTAGAATTTAATATTACACAAAAAAGTATTTCTAAGTTTTTTTAAAGAAAGTAATACTTTTCGAGATATATAGGGTCAAACAAAAAGTTTGTAAATATAAATTTGATCTTAGTTTTTCTGTCATAACTTTTAAAGGTTTTAATCAAAATGAGATTTTTTAATGTTTTTTGATGTAAAATTTAATTTTACATAAATAAGTATTCTTGGGTTTTTTCAAAAGAACTGATACTTTTCGAGATATATAGGGTCAAACAAAAAGTTTGTAAATATAAATTTAATCTCAGTTTTTCTGTCATAACTTCTTACGTTTTTAATTAAAATAAGATTTTTTAATGTTTTTTGATGTAGAATTTAATATTACACAAAAAAGTATTCCTAAGTTGTTTCAAAAAAACTAATACTTTTCGAGATATATAGGGTCAAACAAAAAGTTTGTAAATATAAATTTAATCTCAGTTTTTCTGTCATAACTTTTAAAGTTTTTAATTAAAATAAGATTTTTTGATGTTTTTTGATGTAGAATTTAATATTACACAAAAAAGTATTCCTAAGTTTTTTCAAAAAAACCAATAATTTTCGAGATATATAGGGTCAAACAAAAAGTTTGTAAATATAAATTTGATCTAAGTTTTTCTGTCATTACTTTTAAAGTTTTTAAACAAGATGAGGTTTTTTAACGCTTTTTGATGAAAAAATTTAATTTTACACAAAAAAGTATTCTTAAGTTTTTTTAAAGAAAGTAATAGTTTTCGAGATATATAGGGTCAAACAAAAAGTTTGTAAATATAAATTTGATCTTAGTTTTTCTGTCATAACTTTTAAAGTTTTTAATTAAAATAAGATTTTTTAATGTTTTTTGATGTAAAATTTAATTTTACATAAATAAGTATTCTTGAGTTTTTTCAAAAGAACTGATACTTTTCGAGATATATAGGGCCAAACAAAAACTTTGTAAATATAAATTTAATCTCAGTTTTTCTGTCATAACTTTTTACGTTTTTAAATAAAATAAGATTTTTTGATGTTTTTTGATGTAGAATTTAATATTACACAAAAAAGTATTCCTAAGTTTTTTCGAAAAAACTAATAATTTTCGAGATATATAGGGCAAACAAAAAGTTTGTAAATATAAATTTGATCTAAGTTTTTCTGTCATAACTTTTAAAGTTTTTAAACAAGATGAGGTTTTTTAACGCTTTTTGATTAAAAAATTTAATTTGACACAAAAAAGTATTCTTAAGTTTTTTTAAAGAAAGTAATAGTTTTCGAGATATATAGGGTCAAACAAAAAGTTTGTAAATATAAATTTGATCTTAGTTTTTCTGTCATAACTTTTAAAGTTTTTAATTAAAATAAGATTTTTTAATGTTTTTTGATGTAAAATTTAATTTTACATAAACAAGTATTCTTGAGTTTTTTCAAAAGAACTGATACTTTTCGAGATATACAGGGTCAAACAAAAAGTTTGTTAATATAAATTTAATCTCAGTTTTTCTGTCATAACTTTTAACGTTTTTTATTAAAATAAGATTTTTTTAATTTTTTTGATGTAGAATTTAATATTACACAAAAAAGTATTCTTAAGTTTTTTTAAAAACACTAATAATTTTCGAGATATATAGGGTCAAACAAAAAGTTTGTAAATATAAATTTGATCTTAGTTTTTCTGTTATAACTTTTAACGTTTTTTAATAAAAATAATATTTTTTGATGTTTTTTATGTAGAATTTAATATTACACAAAAAAGTATTCCTAAGTTTTTTTAAAGAAAGTAATACTTTTCGAGATATATAGGGTCAAACAAAAAGTTTGTAAATATAAATTTGATCTTAGTTTTTCTGTCATAACTTTTAAAGGTTTTAATCAAAATGAGATTTTTTAATGTTTTTTGATGTAAAATTTAATTTTACATAAATAAGTATTCTTGAGTTTTTTCAAAAGAACTGATACTTTTCGAGATATATAGGGTCAAACAAAAAGTTTGTAAATATAAATTTAATCTCAGTTTTTCTGTCATAACTTCTTACGTTTTTAATTAAAATAAGATTTTTTGATGTTTTTTGATGTAGAATTTAATATTACACAAAAAAGTATTCCTAAGTTTTTTCAAAAAAACTAATACTTTTCGAGATATATAGGGTCAAACAAAAAGTTTGTAAATATAAATTTAATCTCAGTTTTTCTGTCATAACTTTTAAAGTTTTTAATTAAAATAAGATTTTTTGATGTTTTTTGATGTAGAATTTAATATTACACAAAAAAGTATTCCTAAGTTTTTTCAAAAAAACCAATAATTTTCGAGATATATAGGGTCAAACAAAAAGTTTGTAAATATAAATTTGATCTAAGTTTTTCTGTCATAACTTTTAAAGTTTTTAAACAAGATGAGGTTTTTTAACGCTTTTTGATGAAAAAATTTAATTTTACACAAAAAAGTATTCTTAAGTTTTTTTAAAGAAAGTAATAGTTTTCGAGATATATAGGGTCAAACAAAAAGTTTGTAAATATAAATTTGATCTTAGTTTTTCTGTCATAACTTTTAAAGTTTTTAATTAAAATAAGATTTTTTAATGTTTTTTGATGTAAAATTTAATTTTACATAAATAAGTATTCTTGAGTTTTTTTAATAGAACTGATACTTTTCGAGATATATAGGGCCAAACAAAAACTTTGTAAATATAAATTTAATCTCAGTTTTTCTGTCATAACTTTTAACGTTTTTAATTAAAATAAGATTTTTTGATGTAGAATTTAATATTACACAAAAAAGTATTCCTGAGTTTTTTCAAAAAAACTAATACTTTTCGAGATATATAGGGTCGAACAAAAAGTTTGTAAATATAAATTTGATCTCAGTTTTTCTGTCATAACTTTTAAAGTTTTTAATTAAAATTTAATTTTTTGGGGTTTTTTTATGTAAAATTTGATTTTACATAAAAAAGTATTTTTGAGTTTTTTTAAAAAAAACTGATACTTTTCGAAATATACAGGGTCTAACAAAAAGTTTGTAAATATAAATTTAATCTCAGTTTTTCTGTCGTAACTGTTAACGTTTATAACTAAAATAACGATTTTTGATGTTTTTTGATGTATAATTCAATATTACACAAAAAAGTATTTTTAAGTTTTTTTAAAAAACTAATACTTTTCGAGATATATAGGGTCAAACAAAAAGTTTGTAAATATAAGTTGAGATTTTTTAATGGTTTTTGATGTAAAATTTAATTTTACATAAATAAGTATTCCTGAGTTTTTTCAGAAGAACTGATACTTTTCAAGATATAGAGGGTCAAACAAAAAGTTTGTAAATATAAATTTAATCTCAGTTTTTCTGTCATAACTTTTAACGTTTTTAATTAAAATAAGATTTTTTGATGTTTTTTGATGTAGAATTTAATATTACACAAAAAAGTATTCCTAAGTTTTTTCAAAAAAACTAATAATTTTCGAGATATATAGGGTCAAACAAAAAGTTTGTAAATATAAATTTGATCTTAGTTTTTTTGTCATAACATTGAAAGTTTTTAATCAAAATAAGATTTTTTAATGTTTTTTGATGTAAAATTTAATTTTGCATAAATAAGTATTCCTGAGTTTTTTCAAAAGAACTGATACTTTTCGAGATATACAGGGTCAAACAAAAAGTTTGTAAATATAAATTTAATCTCAGTTTTTCTGTCATAACTTTTAACGTTTTTAATTAAAATAAGATTTTTTAATGTAGAATTTAATATTACACAAAAAAGTATTCTTGAGTTTTTTTAAAAAAACTAACACTTTTCGAGATATATAGGGTCAAACAAAAAGGTTGTAAATATAAATTTGATCTTAGTTTTTCTGACATAACTTTTAAAGGTTTTAATTAAAATGAGATTTTTTAATGTTTTTTGATGTAAAATTAAATTTTACATAAATAAGTATTCCTGAGTTTTTTCAAAACAACTGATACTTTTCGAGATATACAGGGTCAAACAAAAAGTTTGTAAATATAAATTTAATCTCAGTTTTTCTGTCATAACTTTTAACGTTTTTTATTAAAATAAGATTTTTTGATGTTTTTTGATGTAGAATTTAATATTACACAAAAAAGTATTCTTAAGTTTTTTTAAAAACACTAATAATTTTCGAGATATATAGGGTTAAACAAAAAGTTTGTAAATATAAATTTGATCTTAGCTTTTCTGTTATAACTTTTAACGTTTTTTAATAAAAATAAGATTTTTTGATGTTTTTTATGTAGAATTTAATATTACACAAAAAAGTATTCCTAAGTTTTTTTAAAGAAAGTAATACTTTTCGAGATATATAGGGTCAAACAAAATGTTTGTAAATATAAATTTGATCTTAGTTTTTCTGTCATAACTTTTAAAGTTTTTAATCAAAATGAGATTTTTTAATGTTTTTTGATGTAAAATTTAATTCTACATAAATAAGTATTCTTGAGTTTTTTCAAAAGAACTGATACTTTTCGAGATATATAGGGCCAAACAAAAAGTTTGTAAATATAAATTTAATCTCAGTTTTTCTGTCATAACTTTTTACGTTTTTAATTAGAATAAGATTTTTTGATGTTTTTTGATGTAGAATTTAATATTACACAAAAAAGTATTCCTAAGTTTTTTCAAAAAAACTAATAATTTTCGAGATATATAGGGTCAAACAAATAGTTTGTAAATATAAATTTGATCTTAGTTTTTCTGTCATAACTTTGAAAGTTTTTAATCAAAATAGGATTTTTTAATGTTTTTTGATGTAAAATTTAATTTTGCATAAATAAGTATTCCTGAGTTTTTTTAAAAGAACTGATACTTTTCGAGATATACAGGGTCAAACAAAAAGTTTGTAAATATAAATTTAATCTCAGTTTTTCTGTCATAACTTTTAAAGTTTTTAATTAAAATAAGATTTTTTGATGTAGAATTTAATATTGCACAAAAAAGTATCCCTGAGGTTTTTCAAAAAAACTAATACTTTTCGAGATATATAGGGTCAAACAAAAAGTTTGTAAATATAAATTTGATCTCAGTTTTTCTGTCATAACTTTTAAAGTTTTTTATAAAAATGAGAATTTTTGGGGTTTTTTAATGTAAAATTTAATTTTACATAAAAAAGTATTCCTGAGATTTTTCAAAAAAACTAATACTTTTCGAGATATATAGGGTCAAACAAAAAGTTTGTAAATATAAATTTAATCTCAGTTTTTCTGTCAGAACTTTTAAAGTTTTTAATTCAAATAAGATTTTTTGATGTTTTTTTATGTAGAATTTAATACTACACAAAAAAGTATTATTAAGTTTTTTTAAAAAAACCAATAATTTTTGAGATATATAGGGTCAAACAAAAAGTTTGTAAATATAAATTTGATCTAAGTTTTTCTGTCATAACTTTTAAAGTTTTTAAACAAGATGAGGTTTTTTAACGCTTTTTGATAAAAAAATTTAATTTTACACAAAAAAGTATTCTTAAGTTTTTTTAAAGAAAGTAATACTTTTCGAGATATATAGGGTCAAACAAAAAGTTTGTAAATATAAATTTGATCTTAGTTTTTCTGTCATAACTTTTAAAGTTTTTAATTAAAATAAGATTTTTTAATGTTTTTTGATGTAAAATTTAATTTTACATAAATAAGTATTCCTGAGTTTTTTTAAAAAAACTAATACTTTTCGAGATATATAGGGTCGAACAAAAAGTTTGTAAATATAAATTTGATCTCAGTTTTTCTGTCATAACTTTTAAAGTTTTTAATTAAAATTTAATTTTTTGGGGTTTTTTGATGTAAAATTTGATTTTACATAAAAAAGTATTTTTGAGTTTTTTTAAAAAAACTGATACTTTTCGAAATATACAGGGTCTAACAAAAAGTTTGTAAATATAAATTTAATCTCAGTTTTTCTGTCGTAACTGTTAACGTTTATAATTAAAATAACGTTTTTTGATGTTTTTTGATGTATATTTCAATATTACACAAAAAAGTATTTTTAAGTTTTTTTAAAAAACTAATACTTTTCGAGATATATAGGGTCAAACAAAAAGTTTGTAAATATAAATTTGATCTTAGTTTTTCTGTTATAAATTTTAACGTTTTTTAATAAAAATAAGATTTTTTGATGTTTTTTATGTAGAATTTAATATTACACAAAAAAGTATTCCTAAGTTTTTTTAAAGAAATTAATACTTTTCGAGATATATAGGGTCAAACAAAAAGTTTGTAAATATAAATTTGATCTTAGTTTTTCTGTCATAACTTTTAAAGTTTTTAATCAAAATGAGATTTTTTAATGTTTTTTGATGTAAAATTTAATTTTACATAAATAAGTATTCTTGAGTTTTTTCAAAAGAACTGATACTTTTCGAGATATATAGGGTCAAACAAAAAGTTTGTAAATATAAATTTAATCTCAGTTTTTCTGTCATAACTTTTAACGTTTTTAATTAAAATAAGATTTTTTAATGTAGAATTTAATATTACACAAAAAAGTATTCTTGAGTTTTTTTAAAAAAACTAACACTTTTCGAGATATATAGGGTCAAACAAAAAGGTTGTAAATATAAATTTGATCTTAGTTTTTCTGACATAACTTTTAAAGGTTTTAATTAAAATGAGATTTTTTAATGTTTTTTGATGTAAAATTAAATTTTACATAAATAAGTATTCTTGAGTTTTTTCAAAAGAACTGATACTTTTCGAGATATACAGGGTCAAACAAAAAGTTTGTAAATATAAATTTAATCTCAGTTTTTCTGTCATAACTTTTAACGTTTTTTATTAAAATAAGATTTTTTGATGTTTTTTGATGTAGAATTTAATATTACACAAAAAAGTATTCTTAAGTTTATTTAAAAACACTAATAATTTTCGAGATATATAGGGTCAAACAAAAAGTTTGTAAATATAAATTTGATCTTAGTTTTTCTGTTATAACTTTTAACGTTTTTTAATAAAAATAATATTTTTTGATGTTTTTTATGTAGAATTTAATATTACACAAAAAAGTATTCCTAAGTTTTTTTAAAGAAAGTAATACTTTTCGAGATATATAGGGTCAAACAAAAAGTTTGTAAATATAAATTTGATCTTAGTTTTTCTGTCATAACTTTTAAAGGTTTTAATCAAAATGAGATTTTTTAATGTTTTTTGATGTAAAATTTAATTTTACATAAATAAGTATTCTTGGGTTTTTTCAAAAGAACTGATACTTTTCGAGATATATAGGCTCAAACAAAAAGTTTGTAAATATAAATTTAATCTCAGTTTTTCTGTCATAACTTCTTACGTTTTTAATTAAAATAAGATTTTTTAATGTTTTTTGATGTAGAATTTAATATTACACAAAAAAGTATTCCTAAGTTTTTTTAAAAAAACTAATACTTTTCGAGATATATAGGGTCAAACAAAAAGTTTGTAAATATAAATTTAATCTCAGTTTTTCTGTCATAACTTTTAAAGTTTTTAATTAAAATAAGATTTTTTGATGTTTTTTGATGTAGAATTTAATATTACACAAAAAAGTATTCCTAAGTTTTTTCAAAAAAACCAATAATTTTCGAGATATATAGGGTCAAACAAAAAGTTTGTAAATATAAATTTGATCTAAGTTTTTCTGTCATAACTTTTAAAGTTTTTAAACAAGATGAGGTTTTTTAACGCTTTTTGATAAAAAAATTTAATTTTACACAAAAAAGTATTTTTAAGTTTTTTTAAAGAAAGTAATAGTTTTCGAGATATATAGGGTCAAACAAAAAGTTTGTAAATATAAATTTGATCTTAGTTTTTCTGTCATAACTTTTAAAGTTTTTAATTAAAATAAGATTTTTCAATGTTTTTTGATGTAAAATTTAATTTTACATAAATAAGTATTCTTGAGTTTTTTCAAAAGAACTGATACTTTTCGAGATATATAGGGTCAAACAAAAACTTTGTAAATATAAATTTAATCTGTTTTTCTGTCATAACTTTTAACGTTTTTAATTAAAATAAGATTTTTTGATGTAGAATTTAATATTACACAAAAACGTATTCCTGGGTTTTTTCAAAAAAACTAATACTTTTCGAGATATATAGGGTCGAACAAAAAGTTTGTAAATATAAATTTGATCTCAGTTTTTCTGTCATAACTTTTAAAGTTTTTAATTAAAATTTAATTTTTTGGGGTTTTTTGATGTAAAATTTGATTTTACATAAAAAAGTATTTTTGAGTTTTTTTAAAAAAAACTGATACTTTTCGAAATATACAGGGTCTAACAAAAAGTTTGTAAATATAAATTTAATCTCAGTTTTTCTGTCGTAACTGTTAACGTTTATAACTAAAATAACAATTTTTGATGTTTTTTGATGTATAATTCAATATTACACAAAAAAGTATTTTTAAGTTTTTTTAAAAAACTAATACTTTTCGAGATATATAGGGTCAAACAAAAAGTTTGTAAATATAAGTTGAGATTTTTTAATGGTTTTTGATGTAAAATTTAATTTTACATAAATAAAAATTCCTGAGTTTTTTCAGAAGAACTGATACTTTTCGAGATATAGAGGGTCAAACAAAAAGTTTGTAAATATAAATTTAATCTCAGTTTTTCTGTCATAACTTTTAACGTTTTTAATTAAAATAAGATTTTTTGATGTTTTTTTATCTAGAATTTAATATTACACAAAAAAGTATTTCTAAGTTTTTTCAAAAAAACTAATAATTTTCGAGATATATAGGGTCAAACAAAAAGTTTGTAAATATAAATTTGATCTAAGTTTTTCTGTCATAACTTTTAAAGTTTTTAAACAAGATGAGGTTTTTTAACGCTTTTTGATGAAAAAATTTAATTTTACACAAAAAAGTATTCTTAAGTTTTTTTTAAGAAAGTAATAGTTTTCGAGATATATAGGGTCAAACAAAAAGTTTGTAAATATAAATTTGATCTTAGTTTTTCTGTCATAACTTTTAAAGTTTTTAATTAAAATAAGATTTTTTAATGTTTTTTGATGTAAAATTTAATTTTACATAAATAAGTATTCTTGAGTTTTTTCAAAAGAACTGATACTTTTCGAGATATATAGGGCCAAACAAAAACTTTGTAAATATAAATTTAATCTCAGTTTTTCTGTCATAACTTTTAACGTTTTTAATTAAAATAAGATTTTTTGATGTAGAATTTAATATTACACAAAAAAGTATTCCTGAGTTTTTTCAAAAAAACTAATACTTTTCGAGATATATAGGGTCGAACAAAAAGTTTGTAAATATAAATTTGATCTCAGTTTTTCTGTCATAACTTTTAAAGTTTTTAATTAAAATTTAATTTTTTGGGGTTTTTTTATGTAAAATTTGATTTTACATAAAAAAGTATTTTTGAGTTTTTTTAAAAAAAACTGATACTTTTCGAAATATACAGGGTCTAACAAAAAGTTTGTAAATATAAATTTAATCTCAGTTTTTCTGTCGTAACTGTTAACGTTTATAACTAAAATAACGATTTTTGATGTTTTTTGATGTATAATTCAATATTACACAAAAAAGTATTTTTAAGTTTTTTTAAAAAACTAATACTTTTCGAGATATATAGGGTCAAACAAAAAGTTTGTAAATATAAGTTGAGATTTTTTAATGGTTTTTGATGTAAAATTTAATTTTACATAAATAAGTATTCCTGAGTTTTTTCAGAAGAACTGATACTTTTCAAGATATAGAGGGTCAAACAAAAAGTTTGTAAATATAAATTTAATCTCAGTTTTTCTGTCATAACTTTTAACGTTTTTAATTAAAATAAGATTTTTTGATTTTTTTTGATGTAGAATTTAATATTACACAAAAAAGTATTCCTAAGTTTTTTCAAAAAAACTAATAATTTTCGAGATATATAGGGTCAAACAAAAAGTTTGTAAATATAAATTTGATCTTAGTTTTTTTGTCATAACATTGAAAGTTTTTAATCAAAATAAGATTTTTTTATGTTTTTTGATGTAAAATTTAATTTTGCATAAATAAGTATTCCTGAGTTTTTTCAAAAGAACTGATACTTTTCGAGATATACAGGGTCAAACAAAAAGTTTGTAAATATAAATTTAATCTCAGTTTTTCTGTCATAACTTTTAACGTTTTTAATTAAAATAAGATTTTTTAATGTAGAATTTAATATTACACAAAAAAGTATTCTTGAGTTTTTTTAAAAAAACTAACACTTTTCGAGATATATAGGGTCAAACAAAAAGGTTGTAAATATAAATTTGATCTTAGTTTTTCTGACATAACTTTTAAAGGTTTTAATTAAAATGAGATTTTTTAATGTTTTTTGATGTAAAATTAAATTTTACATAAATAAGTATTCCTGAGTTTTTTCAAAACAACTGATACTTTTCGAGATATACAGGGTCAAACAAAAAGTTTGTAAATATAAATTTAATCTCAGTTTTTCTGTCATAACTTTTAACGTTTTTTATTAAAATAAAATTTTTTGATGTTTTTTGATGTAGAATTTAATATTACACAAAAAAGTATTCTTAAGTTTTTTTAAAAACACTAATAATTTTCGAGATATATAGGGTTAAACAAAAAGTTTGTAAATATAAATTTGATCTTAGCTTTTCTGTTATAACTTTTAACGTTTTTTAATAAAAATAAGATTTTTTGATGTTTTTTATGTAGAATTTAATATTACACAAAAAAGTATTCCTAAGTTTTTTTAAAGAAAGTAATACTTTTCGAGATATATAGGGTCAAACAAAAAGTTTGTAAATATAAATTTGATCTTAGTTTTTCTGTCATAACTTTTAAAGTTTTTAATCAAAATGAGATTTTTTAATGTTTTTTGATGTAAAATTTTATTCTACATAAATAAGTATTCTTGAGTTTTTTCAAAAGAACTGATACTTTTCGAGATATATGGGGCCAAACAAAAAGTTTGTAAATATAAATTTAATCTCAGTTTTTCTGTCATAACTTTTTACGTTTTTAATTAGAATAAGATTTTTTGATGTTTTTTGATGTAGAATTTAATATTACACAAAAAAGTATTCCTAAGTTTTTTCAAAAAAACTAATAATTTTCGAGATATATAGGGTCAAACAAATAGTTTGTAAATATAAATTTGATCTTAGTTTTTCTGTCATAACTTTGAAAGTTTTTAATCAAAATAGGATTTTTTAATGTTTTTTGATGTAAAATTTAATTTTGCATAAATAAGTATTCCTGAGTTTTTTTTAAAAGAACTGATACTTTTCGAGATATACAGGGTCAAACAAAAAGTTTGTAAATATAAATTTAATCTCAGTTTTTCTGTCATAACTTTTAAAGTTTTTAAATAAAATAAGATTTTTTGATGTAGAATTTAATATTGCACAAAAAAGTATCCCTGAGGTTTTTCAAAAAAACTAATACTTTTCGAGATATATAGGGTCAAACAAAAAGTTTGTAAATATAAATTTGATCTCAGTTTTTCTGTCATAACTTTTAAAGTTTTTTATAAAAATGAGCATTTTTGGGGTTTTTTTATGTAAAATTTAATTTTACATAAAAAAGTATTCCTGAGATTTTTCAAAAAAACTAATACTTTTCGAGATATATAGGGTCAAACAAAAAGTTTGTAAATATAAATTTAATCTCAGTTTTTCTGTCATAACTTTTAAAGTTTTTAATTCAAATAAGATTTTTTGATGTTTTTTTATGTAGAATTTAATACTACACAAAAAAGTATTATTAAGTTTTTTTAAAAAAACCAATAATTTTTGAGATATATAGGGTCAAACAAAAAGTTTGTAAATATAAATTTGATCTAAGTTTTTCTGTCATAACTTTTAAAGTTTTTAAACAAGATGAGGTTTTTTAACGCTTTTTGATGAAAAAATTTAATTTTACACAAAAAAGTATTCTTAAGTTTTTTTAAAGAAAGTAATACTTTTCGAGATATATAGGGTCAAACAAAAAGTTTGTAAATATAAATTTGATCTTAGTTTTTCTGTCATAACTTTTAAAGTTTTTCATTAAAATAAGATTTTTTAATGTTTTTTGATGTAAAATTTAATTTTACATAAATAAGTATTCCTGAGTTTTTTTAAAAAAACTAATACTTTTCGAGATATATAGGGTCGAACAAAAAGTTTGTAAATATAAATTTGATCTCAGTTTTTCTGTCATAACTTTTAAAGTTTTTAATTAAAATTTAATTTTTTGGGGTTTTTTGATGTAAAATTTGATTTTACATAAAAAAGTATTTTTGAGTTTTTTTTAAAAAACTGATACTTTTCGAAATATACAGGGTCTAACAAAAAGTTTGTAAATATAAATTTAATCTCAGTTTTTCTGTCGTAACTGTTAACGTTTATAATTAAAATAACGTTTTTTGATGTTTTTTGATGTATAATTCAATATTACACAAAAAAGTATTTTTAAGTTTTTTTAAAAAACTAATACTTTTCGAGATATATAGGGTCAAACAAAAAGTTTGTAAATATAAATTTGATCTTAGTTTTTCTGTTATAACTTTTAACGTTTTTTAATAAAAATAAGATTTTTTGATGTTTTTTATGTAGAATTTAATATTACACAAAAAAGTATTCCTAAGTTTTTTTAAAGAAATTAATACTTTTCGAGATATATAGGGTCAAACAAAAAGTTTGTAAATATAAATTTGATCTTAGTTTTTCTGTCATAACTTTTAAAGTTTTTAATCAAAATGAGATTTTTTAATGTTTTTTGGTGTAAAATTTAATTTTACATAAATAAGTATTCTTGAGTTTTTTCAAAAGAACTGATACTTTTCGAGATATATAGGGTCAAACAAAAAGTTTGTAAATATAAATTTAATCTCAGTTTTTCTGTCATAACTTTTTACGTTTTTAATTAAAATAAGATTTTTTAATGTTTTTTGATGTAGAATTTAATATTACACAAAAAAGTATTTCTAAGTTTTTTCAAAAAAACTAATAATTTTCGAGATATATAGGGTCAAACAAATAGTTTGTAAATATAAATTTAATCTCAGTTTTTCTGTCATAACTTTTAACGTTTTTAATTAAAATAAGATTTTTTAATGTAGAATTTAATATTACACAAAAAAGTATTCTTGAGTTTTTTTAAAAAAACTAACACTTTTCGAGATATATAGGGTCAAACAAAAAGGTTGTAAATATAAATTTGATCTTAGTTTTTCTGACATAACTTTTAAAGGTTTTAAACAAGATGAGGTTTTTTAACGCTTTTTGATGAAAAAATTTAATTTTACACAAAAAAGTATTTTTAAGTTTTTTTAAAGAAAGTAATAGTTTTCGAGATATATAGGGTCAAACAAAAAGTTTGTAAATATAAATTTGATCTTAGTTTTTCTGTCATAACTTTTAAAGTTTTTAATTAAAATAAGATTTTTTAATGTTTTTTGATGTAAAATTTAATTTTACATAAATAAGTATTCTTGAGTTTTTTCAAAAGAACTGATACTTTTCGAGATATATAGGGTCAAACAAAAACTTTGTAAATATAAATTTAATCTGTTTTTCTGTCATAACTTTTAACGTTTTTAATTAAAATAAGATTTTTTGATGTAGAATTTAATATTACACAAAAACGTATTCCTGGGTTTTTTCAAAAAAACTAATACTTTTCGAGATATATAGGGTCGAACAAAAAGTTTGTAAATATAAATTTGATCTCAGTTTTTCTGTCATAACTTTTAAAGTTTTTAATTAAAATTTAATTTTTTGGGGTTTTTTGATGTAAAATTTGATTTTACATAAAAAAGTATTTTTGAGTTTTTTAAAAAAAAACTGATACTTTTCGAAATATACAGGGTCTAACAAAAAGTTTGTAAATATAAATTTAATCTCAGTTTTTCTGTCGTAACTGTTAACGTTTATAACTAAAATAACAATTTTTGATGTTTTTTGATGTATAATTCAATATTACACAAAAAAGTATTTTTAAGTTTTTTTAAAAAACTAATACTTTTCGAGATATATAGGGTCAAACAAAAAGTTTGTAAATATAAGTTGAGATTTTTTAATGGTTTTTGATGTAAAATTTAATTTTACATAAATAAAAATTCCTGAGTTTTTTCAGAAGAACTGATACTTTTCAAGATATAGAGGGTCAAACAAAAAGTTTGTAAATATAAATTTAATCTCAGTTTTTCTGTCATAACTTTTAACGTTTTTAATTAAAATAAGATTTTTTGATGTTTTTTTATCTAGAATTTAATATTACACAAAAAAGTATTTCTAAGTTTTTTCAAAAAAACTAATAATTTTCGAGATATATAGGGTCAAACAAAAAGTTTGTAAATATAAATTTGATCTTATTTTTTTTGTCATAACATTGAAAGTTTTTAATCAAAATAAGATTTTTTAATGTTTTTTGATGTAAAATTTAATTTTGCATAAATAAGTATTCCTGAGTTTTTTCAAAAGAACTGATACTTTTCGAGATATACAGGGTCAAACAAAAAGTTTGTAAATATAAATTTAATCTCAGTTTTTCTGTCATAACTTTTAACGTTTTTAATTAAAATAAATTTTTTTAATGTAGAATTTAATATTACACAAAAAAGTATTCTTGGGTTTTTTAAAAAAAACTAACACTTTTCGAGATATATAGGGTCAAACAAAAAGGTTGTAAATATAAATTTGATCTTAGTTTTTCTGACATAACTTTTAAAGGTTTTAATTAAAATGAGATTGTTTAATGTTTTTTGATGTAAAATTAAATTTTACATAAATAAGTATTCCTGAGTTTTTTCAAAAGAACTGATACTTTTCGAGATATACAGGGTCAAACAAAAAGTTTGTAAATATAAATTTAATCTCAGTTTTTCTGTCATAACTTTTAACGTTTTTTATTAAAATAATATTTTTTGATGTTTTTTGATGTAGAATTTAATATTACACAAAAAAGTATTCTTAAGTTTTTTTAAAAACACTAATAATTTTCGAGATATATAGGGTCAAACAAAAAGTTTGTAAATATAAATTTGATCTTAGCTTTTCTGATATAACTTTTAACGTTTTTTAATAAAAATAAGATTTTTTGATGTTTTTTATGTAGAATTTAATATTACACAAAAAAGTATTCTTAAGTTTTTTTAAAGAAAGTAATACTTTTCGAGATATATAGGGTCAAACAAAAAGTTTGTAAATATAAATTTGATCTTAGTTTTTCTGTCATAACTTTTAAAGTTTTTAATCAAAATGAGATTTTTTAATGTTTTTTGATGTAAAATTTAATTTTACATAAATAAGTATTCTTGAGTTTTTTCAAAAGAACTGATACTTTTCGAGATATATAGGGCCAAACAAAAAGTTTGTAAATATAAATTTAATCTCAGTTTTTCTGTCATAACTTTTTACGTTTTTAATTAGAATAAGATTTTTTGATGTAGAATTTAATATTACACAAAAACGTATTATTAAGTTTTTTCAAAAAAACTAATAATTTTCGAGATATATAGGGTCAAACAAATAGTTTGTAAATATAAATTTGATCTTAGTTTTTCTGTCATAACTTTAAAAGTTTTTAATCAAAATAGGATTTTTTAATGTTTTTTGATGTAAAATTTAATTTTGCATAAATAAGTATTCCTGAGTTTTTTTAAAAGAACTGATACTTTTCGAGATATACAGGGTCAAACAAAAAGTTTGTAAATATAAATTTAATCTCAGTTTTTCTGTCATAACTTTTAACGTTTTTAATTAAAATAAGATTTTTTGATGTAGAATTTAATATTACACAAAAAAGTATTTCTGAGGTTTTTCAAAAAAACTAATACTTTTCGAGATATATAGGGTCAAACAAAAAGTTTGTAAATATAAATTTGATCTCAGTTTTTCTGTCATAACTTTTAAAGTTTTTTATAAAAATGAGAATTCTTGGGGTTTTTTAATGTAAAATTTAATTTTACATAAAAAAGTATTCCTGAGTTTTTTCAAAAAAACTAATACTTTTCGAGATATATAGGGTCAAACAAAAAGTTTGTAAATATAAATTTAATCTCAGTTTTTCTGTCATAACTTTTAAAGTTTTTAATTCAAATAAGATTTTTTGATGTTTTTTGATGTAGAATTTAATACTACACAAAAAAGTATTATTAAGTTTTTTTAAAAAAACCAATAATTTTTGAGATATATAGGGTCAAACAAAAAGTTTGTAAATATAAATTTGATCTTAGTTTTTCTGTCATAACTTTTAAAGTTTTTAATTAAAATAAGATTTTTTAATGTTTTTTGATGTAAAATTTAATTTTACATAAATAAGTGTTCCTGAGTTTTTTTAAAAAAACTAATACTTTTCGAGATATATAGGGTCGAACAAAAAGTTTGTAAATATAAATTTGATCTCAGTTTTTCTGTCATAACTTTTAAAGTTTTTAATTAAAATTTAATTTTTTGGGGTTTTTTGATGTAAAATTTGATTTTACATAAAAAAGTATTTTTGAGTTTTTTTAAAAAAACTGATACTTTTCGAAATATACAGGGTCTCACAAAAAGTTTGTAAATATAAATTTAATCTCAGTTTTTCTGTTGTAACTGTTAACGTTTATAATTATAATAACGTTTTTTGATGTTTTTTGATGTATAATTCAATATTACACAAAAAAGTATTTTTAAGTTTTTTTAAAAAACTAATACTTTTCGAGATATATAGGGTCAAACAAAAAGTTTGTAAATATAAATTTGATCTTAGTTTTTCTGTTATAACTTTTAACGTTTTTTAATAAAAATAAGATTTTTTGATGTTTTTTATGTAGAATTTAATATTACACAAAAAAGTATTCCTAAGTTTTTTTAAAGAAAGTAATACTTTTCGAGATATATAGGGTCAAACAAAAAGTTTGTAAATATAAATTTGATCTTAGTTTTTCTGTCATAACTTTTAAAGTTTTTAATCAAAATGAGATTTTTTAATGTTTTTTGATGTAAAATTTAATTTTACATAAATAAGTATTCTTGAGTTTTTTCAAAAGAACTGATACTTTTCGAGATATATAGGGTCAAACAAAAAGTTTGTAAATATAAATTTAATCTCAGTTTTTCTGTCATAACTTTTTACGTTTTTAATTAAAATATGATTTTTTGATGTTTTTTGATGTAGAATTTAATATTACACAAAAAAGTATTCCCAAGTTTTTTCAAAAAAACTAATCATTTTCGAGATATATAGGGTCAAACAAATAGTTTGTAAATATAAATTTGATCTTAGTTTTTCTGTCATAACTTTTAAAGTTTTTAATCAAAATAAGATTTTTTAATGTTTTTTAATGTAAAATTTAATTTTACATAAATAAGTATTCTTGAGTTTTTTCAAAAGAACTGATACTTTTCGAGATATATAGGGTCAAACAAAAAGTTTGTAAATATAAATTTAATGTCAGTTTTTCTGTCATAACTTTTTACGTTTTTAATTAAAATAAGATTTTTTAATGTTTTTTGATGTAGAATTTAATATTACACAAAAAAGTAATTCTAAGTTTTTTCAAAAAAACTAATAATTTTCGAGATATATAGGGTCAAACAAATAGTTTGTAAATATAAATTTAATCTCAGTTTTTCTGTCATAACTTTTAACGTTTTTAATTAAAATAAGATTTTTTAATGTAGAATTTAATATTACACAAAAAAGTATTCTTGAGTTTTTTTAAAAAAACTAACACTTTTCGAGATATATAGGGTCAAACAAAAAGGTTGTAAATATAAATTTGATCTTAGTTTTTCTGACATAACTTTTAAAGGTTTTAATTAAAATGAGATTTTTTAATGTTTTTTGATGTAAAATTAAATTTTACATAAATAAGTATTCTTGAGTTTTTTCAAAAGAACTAATACTTTTCGAGATATACAGGGTCAAACAAAAAGTTTGTAAATATAAATTTAAACTCAGTTTTTCTGTCATAACTTTTAACGTTTTTTATTAAAATAAGATTTTTTGATGTGTTTTGATGTAGAATTTAATATTACACAAAAAAGTATTCTTAAGTTTTTTTAAAAACACTAATAATTTTCGAGATATATAGGGTCAAACAAAAAGTTTGTAAATATAAATTTGATCTTAGTTTTTCTGTTATAACTTTTAACGTTTTTTAATAAAAATAATATTTTTTGATGTTTTTTATGTAGAATTTAATATTACACAAAAAAGTATTCCTAAGTTTTTTTAAAGAAAGTAATACTTTTCGAGATATATGGGGTCAAACAAAAAGTTTGTAAATATAAATTTGATCTTAGTTTTTCTGTCATAACTTTTAAAGGTTTTAATTAAAATGAGATTTTTTAATGTTTTTACATAAATAAGTATTCTTGAGTTTTTTCAAAAGAACTGATACTTTTCGAGATATATAGGGCCAAACAAAAAGTTTGTAAATATAAATTTAATCTCAGTTTTTCTGTCATAACTTTTAAAGTTTTTTATAAAAATGAGAATTCTTGGGGTTTTTTAATGTAAAATTTAATTTTACATAAAAAAGTATTCCTGAGTTTTTTCAAAAAAACTAATACTTTTCGAGATATATAGGGTCAAACAAAAAGTTTGTAAATATAAATTTAATCTCAGTTTTTCTGTCATAACTTTTAAAGTTTTTAATTCAAATAAGATTTTTTGATGTTTTTTGATGTAGAATTTAATACTACACAAAAAAGTATTATTAAGTTTTTTTAAAAAAACCAATAATTTTTGAGATATATAGGGTCAAACAAAAAGTTTGTAAATATAAATTTGATCTTAGTTTTTCTGTCATAACTTTTAAAGTTTTTAATTAAAATAAGATTTTTTAATGTTTTTTGATGTAAAATTTAATTTTACATAAATAAGTGTTCCTGAGTTTTTTTAAAAAAACTAATACTTTTCGAGATATATAGGGTCGAACAAAAAGTTTGTAAATATAAATTTGATCTCAGTTTTTCTGTCATAACTTTTAATGTTTTTAATTAAAATTTAATTTTTTGGGGTTTTTTGATGTAAAATTTGATTTTACATAAAAAAGTATTTTTGAGTTTTTTTAAAAAAACTGATACTTTTCGAAATATACAGGGTCTCACAAAAAGTTTGTAAATATAAATTTAATCTCAGTTTTTCTGTTGTAACTGTTAACGTTTATAATTATAATAACGTTTTTTGATGTTTTTTGATGTATAATTCAATATTACACAAAAAAGTATTTTTAAGTTTTTTTAAAAAACTAATACTTTTCGAGATATATAGGGTCAAACAAAAAGTTTGTAAATATAAATTTGATCTTAGTTTTTCTGTTATAACTTTTAACGTTTTTTAATAAAAATAAGATTTTTTGATGTTTTTTATGTAGAATTTAATATTACACAAAAAAGTATTCCTAAGTTTTTTTAAAGAAAGTAATACTTTTCGAGATATATAGGGTCAAACAAAAAGTTTGTAAATATAAATTTGATCTTAGTTTTTCTGTCATAACTTTTAAAGTTTTTAATCAAAATGAGATTTTTTAATGTTTTTTGATGTAAAATTTAATTTTACATAAATAAGTATTCTTGAGTTTTTTCAAAAGAACTGATACTTTTCGAGATATATAGGGTCAAACAAAAAGTTTGTAAATATAAATTTAATCTCAGTTTTTCTGTCATAACTTTTTACGTTTTTAATTAAAATATGATTTTTTGATGTTTTTTGATGTAGAATTTAATATTACACAAAAAAGTATTCCCAAGTTTTTTCAAAAAAACTAATCATTTTCGAGATATATAGGGTCAAACAAATAGTTTGTAAATATAAATTTGATCTTAGTTTTTCTGTCATAACTTTTAAAGTTTTTAATCAAAATAAGATTTTTTAATGTTTTTTAATGTAAAATTTAATTTTACATAAATAAGTATTCTTGAGTTTTTTCAAAAGAACTGATACTTTTCGAGATATATAGGGTCAAACAAAAAGTTTGTAAATATAAATTTAATGTCAGTTTTTCTGTCATAACTTTTTACGTTTTTAATTAAAATAAGATTTTTTAATGTTTTTTGATGTAGAATTTAATATTACACAAAAAAGTAATTCTAAGTTTTTTCAAAAAAACTAATAATTTTCGAGATATATAGGGTCAAACAAATAGTTTGTAAATATAAATTTAATCTCAGTTTTTCTGTCATAACTTTTAACGTTTTTAATTAAAATAAGATTTTTTAATGTAGAATTTAATATTACACAAAAAAGTATTCTTGAGTTTTTTTAAAAAAACTAACACTTTTCGAGATATATAGGGTCAAACAAAAAGGTTGTAAATATAAATTTGATCTTAGTTTTTCTGACATAACTTTTAAAGGTTTTAATTAAAATGAGATTTTTTAATGTTTTTTGATGTAAAATTAAATTTTACATAAATAAGTATTCTTGAGTTTTTTCAAAAGAACTAATACTTTTCGAGATATACAGGGTCAAACAAAAAGTTTGTAAATATAAATTTAAACTCAGTTTTTCTGTCATAACTTTTAACGTTTTTTATTAAAATAAGATTTTTTGATGTGTTTTGATGTAGAATTTAATATTACACAAAAAAGTATTCTTAAGTTTTTTTAAAAACACTAATAATTTTCGAGATATATAGGGTCAAACAAAAAGTTTGTAAATATAAATTTGATCTTAGTTTTTCTGTTATAACTTTTAACGTTTTTTAATAAAAATAATATTTTTTGATGTTTTTTATGTAGAATTTAATATTACACAAAAAAGTATTCCTAAGTTTTTTTAAAGAAAGTAATACTTTTCGAGATATATAGGGTCAAACAAAAAGTTTGTAAATATAAATTTGATCTTAGTTTTTCTGTCATAACTTTTAAAGGTTTTAATTAAAATGAGATTTTTTAATGTTTTTACATAAATAAGTATTCTTGAGTTTTTTCAAAAGAACTGATACTTTTCGAGATATATAGGGCCAAACAAAAAGTTTGTAAATATAAATTTAATCTCAGTTTTTCTGTCATAACTTTTTACGTTTTTAATTAGAATAAGATTTTTTGATGTTTTTTGATGTAGAATTTAATATTACACAAAAAAGTATTCATAAGTTTTTTCAAAAAAGCTAATAATTTTTGAGATATATAGGGTCAAACAAATAGTTTGTAAATATAAATTTGATCTTAGTTTTTCTGTCATAACTTTGAAAGTTTTTAATCAAAATAAGATTTTTTAATGTTTTTTGATGTAAAATTTAATTTTGCATAAATAAGTATTCCTGAGTTTTTTTTAAAGAACTGATACTTTTCGAGATATACAGGGTCAAACAAAAAGTTTGTAAATATAAATTTAATCTCAGTTTTTCTGTCATAACTTTTAACGTTTTTAATTAAAATAAGATTTTTTGATGTAGAATTTAATATTACACAAAAAAGTATTCTTGAGTTTTTTCAAAAAAACTAATACTTTTCGAGATATATAGGGTCAAACAAAAAGTTTGTAAATATAAATTTGATCTCAGTTTTTCTGTCATAACTTTTAAAGTTTTTTATGAAAATAAGAATGTTTGGGGTTTTTTAATGTAAAATTTAATTTTACATAAAAAAGTATTCCTGAGTTTTTTCAAAAAAACTAATACTTTTCGAGATATATAGGGTCAAACAAAAAGTTTGTAAATAAAAATTTCATCTCAGTTTTTCTGTCATAACTTTTAAAGTTTTTAATTAAAATAAGATTTTTTGATGTTTTTTGATGTAGAATTTAATATTACACAAAAAAGTATTCCTAAGTTTTTTCAAAAAAACCAATAATTTTCGAGATATATAGGTCAAACAAAAAGTTTGTAAATATAAATTTGATCTAAGTTTTTCTGTCATAACTTTTAAAGTTTTTAAACAAGATGAGGTTTTTAAACGCTTTTTGATGAAAAAATTTAATTTTACACAAAAAAGTATTCTTAAGTTTTTTTAAAGAAAGTAATAGTTTTCGAGATATATAGGGTCAAACAAAAAGTTTGTAAATATAAATTTGATCTTAGTTTTTCTGTCATAACTTTTAAAGTTTTTAATTCAAATAAGATTTTTTGATGTTTTTTGATGTAGAATTTAATATTACACAAAAAAGTATTATTAAGTTTTTTCAAAAATCCAATAATTTTTGAGATATATAGGGTCAAACAAAAAGTTTGTAAATATAAATTTGATCTAAGTTTTTCTGTCATAACTTTTAAAGTTTTTAAACAAGATGAGGTTTTTTAACGCTTTTTGATGAAAAAATTTAATTCTACACAAAAAAGTATTCTTAAGTTTTTTTAAAGAAAGTAATACTTTTTGAGATATATAGGGTCAAACAAAAAGTTTGTAAATATAAATTTGATCTTAGTTTTTCTGTCATAACTTTTAAAGTTTTTAATTAAAATAAGATTTTTTGGGGTTTTTTGATGTAGAATTTGATTTTACATAAAAAAGTATTTTTAAGTTTTTTTAAAAAAACTGATACTTTTCGAAATATACAGGGTCTAACAAAAAGTTTGTAAATATAAATTTAATCTCAGTTTTTCTGTCGTAACTGTTAACGTTTATAATTAAAATAACGTTTTTTAATGTTTTTTGATGTATAATTCAATATTACACAAAAAAGTATTTTTATGTTTTTTTAAAAAACTAATACTTTTCGAGATATATAGGGTCAAACAAAAAGTTTGTAAATATAAATTTGATCTCAGTTTTTCTGTCATAACTTTTAAAGTTTTTAATTAAAATGAGATTTTTATTGTTTTTTAATGTAAAATTTAATTTTACATAAATAGGTAATCCTGAGTTTTTTTAAAAGAACTAATACTTTTCGAGATATACAGGGTCAAACAAAAAGTTTGTAAATATAAATTGAGATTTTTTAATGGTTTTTGATGTAAAATTTAATTTTACATAAATAAGTATTCCTGAGTTTTTTCAGAAGAACTGATACTTTTCGAGATATACAGGGTCAAACAAAAAGTTTGTAAATATAAATTTAATCTCAGTTTTTCTGTCATAACTTTTAACGTTTTTAATTAAAATAAGATTTTTTAATGTAGAATTCAATATTACACAAAAAAGTATTCTTGAGTTTTTTTAAAAATACTAATACTTTTCGAGATATATAGGGTCAAACAAAAAGTTTGTAAATATAAATTTGATCTCAGTTTTTCTGTCATAACTTTTAAAGTTTTTAATTAAAATTTAATTTTTTGGGTTTTTTTGATGTAAAATTTGATTTTACATAAAAAAGTATTTCTGAGTTTTTTTAAAAAAACTGATACTTTTCGAAATATACAGGGTCTAACAAAAAGTTTGTAAATATAAATTTAATCTCAGTTTTTCTGTCGTAACTGTTAACGTTTATAATTAAAATAACGTTTTTTAATGTTTTTTGATGTATAATTCAATATTACAGAAAAAAGTATTTTTAAGTTTTTTTAAAAAACTAATACTTTTCGAGATATATAGGGTCAAACAAAAAGTTTGTAAATATAAATTTGATCTCAGTTTTTCTGTCATAACTTTTAAAGTTTTTAATTAAAATTTAATTTTTTGGGTTTTTTTGATGTAAAATTTGATTTTACATAAAAAAGTATTTCTGAGTTTTTTTAAAAAAACTGATACTTTTCGAAATATACAGGGTCTAACAAAAAGTTTGTAAATATAAATTTAATCTCAGTTTTTCTGTCGTAACTGTTAACGTTTATAATTAAAATAACGTTTTTTAATGTTTTTTGATGTATAATTCAATATTACACAAAAAAGTATTTTTAAGTTTTTTTAAAAAACTAATACTTTTCGAGATATATAGGGTCAAACAAAAAGTTTGTAAATATAAATTTGATCTCAGTTTTTCTGTCATAACTTTTAAAGTTTTTAATTAAAATGAGATTTTTATTGTTTTTTAATGTAAAATTTAATTTTACATAAATAGGTATTCCTGAGTTTTTTCAAAAGAACTAATACTTTTCGAGATATACAGGGTCAAACAAAAAGTTTGTAAATATAAATTGAGATTTTTTAATGGTTTTTGATGTAAAATTTAATTTTACATAAATAAGTATTCCTGAGTTTTTTCAGAAGAACTGATACTTTTCGAGATATACAGGGTCAAACAAAAAGTTTGTAAATATAAATTTAATCTCAGTTTTTCTGTCATAACTTTTAACGTTTTTAATTAAAATAAGATTTTTTAATTTAGAATTCAATATTACACAAAAAAGTATTCCTGAGTTTTTTTAAAAATACTAATACTTTTCGAGATATATAGGGTCAAACAAAAAGTTTGTAAATATAAATTTAATCTCAGTTTTTCTGTCATAACTTCTTACGTTTTTAATTAAAATAAGATTTTTTCATGTTTTTTGATGTAGAATTTAATATTACACAAAAAAGTATTCTTAAGTTTTTTCAAAAAAACTAATAATTTTCGAGATATATAGGGTCAAACAAATAGTTTGTAAATATAAATTTGATCTTAGTTTTTCTGTCATAACTTTGAAAGTTTTTAATCAAAATAAGATTTTTTAATGTTTTTTGATGTAAAATTTAATTTTGCATAAATAAGTATTCCTGAGTTTTTTTAAAAAAACTGATACTTTTCGAGATATACAGGGTCAAACAAAAAGTTTGTAAATATAAATTTAATCTCAGTTTTTCTGTCATAACTTTTAACGTTTTTAATTAAAATAAGATTTTTTGATGTAGAATTTAATATTACACAAAAAAGTATTCTTGAGTTTTTTCAAAAAAACTAATACTTTTCGAGATATATAGGGTCAAACAAAAAGTTTGTAAATATAAATTTGATCTCAGTTTTTCTGTCATAACTTTTAAAGTTTTTTATGAAAATGAGAATGTTTGGGGTTTTTTAATGTAAAATTTAATTTTACATAAAAAAGTATTCCTGAGTTTTTTCAAAAAAACTAATACTTTTCGAGATATATTGGGTCAAACAAAAAGTTTGTAAATTTAAATTTAATCTCATTTTTTCTGTCATAACTTTTAAAGTTTTTAATTAAAATAAGATTTTTTGATGTTTTTTGATGTAGAATTTAATATTACACAAAAAAGTATTCCTAAGTTTTTTTAAAGAAAGTAATAGTTTTCGAGATATATAGGGTCAAACAAAAAGTTTGTAAATATAAATTTGATCTTAGTTTTTCTGTCATAACTTTTAAAGTTTTTAATTAAAATAAGATTTTTTAATGTTTTTTGATGTAAAATTTAATTTTACATAAATAAGTATTCTTGAGTTTTTTCAAAAGAACCGATACTTTTCGAGATATAAAGGGTCAAACAAAAACTTTGTAAATATAAATTTAATCTCAGTTTTTCTGTCATAACTTTTAACGTTTTTAATTAAAATAAGATTTTTTGATGTAGAATTTAATATTACACAAAAAAGTATTCCTGAGTTTTTTCAAAAAAACTAATACTTTTCGAGATATATAGGGTCGAACAAAAAGTTTGTAAATATAAATTTGATCTCAGTTTTTCTGTCATAACTTTTAAAGTTTTTAATTAAAATTTAATTGTTTGGGGTTTTTTGATGTAAAATTTGATTTTACATAATAAAGTATTTTTGAGTTTTTTTAACAAAAAACTGATACTTTTCGAAATATACAGGGTCTAACAAAAAGTTTGTAAATATAAATTTAATCTCAGTTTTTCTGTCGTAACTGTTAACGTTTATAACTAAAATAACGATTTTTGATGTTTTTTGATGTATAATTCAATATTACACAAAAAAGTATTTTTAAGTTTTTTTAAAAAACTAATACTTTTCGAGATATATAGGGTCAAACAAAAGTTTGTAAATATAAATTGAGATTTTTTAATGGTTTTTGATGTAAAATTTAATTTTACATAAATAAGTATTCCTGAGTTTTTTCAGAAGAACTGATACTTTTCGAGATATAGAGGGTCAAACAAAAAGTTTGTAAATATAAATTTAATCTCAGTTTTTCTGTCATAACTTTTAACGTTTTTAATTAAAATAAGATTTTTTGATGTTTTTTGATGTAGAATTTAATATTACACAAAAAAGTATTCCTAAGTTTTTTCAAAAAAACTAATAATTTTCGAGATATATAGGGCCAAACAAAAAGTTTGTAAATATAAATTTGATCTTAGTTTTTTTGTCATAACATTGAAAGTTTTTAATCAAAATAAGATTTTTTAATGTTTTTTGATGTAAAATTTAATTTTGCATAAATAAGTATTCCTGAGTTTTTTCAAAAGAACTGATACTTTTCGAGATATACAGGGTCAAACAAAAAGTTTGTAAATATAAATTTAATCTCAGTTTTTCTGTCATAACTTTTAACGTTTTTAATTAAAATAAGATTTTTTAATGTAGAATTTAATATTACACAAAAAAGTATTCTTGAGTTTTTTTAAAAAAACTAACACTTTTCGAGATATATAGGGTCAAACAAAAAGGTTGTAAATATAAATTTGATCTTAGTTTTTCTGACATAACTTTTAAAGGTTTTAATTAAAATGAGATTTTTTAATGTTTTTTGCTGTAAAATTAAATTTTACATAAATAAGTATTCCTGAGTTTTTTCAAAAGAACTGATACTTTTCGAGATATACAGGGTCAAACAAAAAGTTTGTAAATATAAATTTAATCTCAGTTTTTCTGTCATAACTTTTAACGTTTTTATTAAAATAAGATTTTTTGATGTTTTTTGATGTAGAATTTAATGTTACACAAAAAAGTATTCTTAGGTTTTTTTAAAAACACTAATAATTTTCGAGATATATAGGGTCAAACAAAAAGTTTGTAAATATAAATTTGATCTTAGTTTTTCTGTTATAACTTTTAACGTTTTTTAATAAAAATAAGCTTTTTTGATGTTTTTTATGTAGAATTTAATATTACACAAAAAAGTATTCCTAAGTTTTTTTAAAGAAAGTAATACTTTTCGAGATATATAGGGTCAAACAAAAAGTTTGTAAATATAAATTTGATCTTAGTTTTTCTGTCATAACTTTTAAAGTTTTTAATCAAAATGAGATTTTTTAATGTTTTTTGATGTAAAATTTAATTTTACATAAATAAGTATTCTTGAGTTTTTTCAAAAGAACTGATACTTTTCGAGATATATGGGGCCAAACAAAAAGTTTGTAAATATAAATTTAATCTCAGTTTTTCTGTCATAACTTTTTACGTTTTTAATTAAAATAAGATTTTTTGATGTTTTTTGATGTAGAATTTAATATTACACAAAAAAGTATTCCTAAGTTTTTTCAAAAAAACTAATAATTTTCGAGATATATAGGGTCAAACAAATAGTTTGTAAATATAAATTTGATCTTAGTTTTTCTGTCATAACTTTGAAAGTTTTTAATCAAAATAAGATTTTTTAATGTTTTTTGGTGTAAAATTTAATTTTGCATAAATAAGTATTTCTGAGTTTTTTTAAAAGAACTGATACTTTTCGAGATATACAGGGTCAAACAAAAAGTTTGTAAATATAAATTTAATCTCAGTTTTTCTGTCATAACTTTTAACGTTTTTAATTAAAATAAGATTTTTTGATGTAGAATTTAATATTACACAAAAAAGTATTCTTGAGGTTTTTCAAGAAAACTAATACTTTTCGAGATATATAGGGTCAAAAAAAAAGTTTGTAAATATAAATTTGATCTCAGTTTTTCTGTCATAACTTTTAAAGTTTTTTATGAAAATGAGAATTTTTGGGGTTTTTTAATGTAAAATTTAATTTTACATAAAAAAGTATTCCTGAGTTTTTTCAAAAAAACTAATACTTTTCGAGATATATAGGGTCAAACAAAAAGTTTGTAAATATAAATTTAATCTCAGTTTTTCCGTCATAACTTTTAAAGTTTTTTATACAAATAAGATTTTTTGATGTTTTTTGATGTAGAATTTAATATTACACAAAAAAGTATTATTAAGTTTTTTCAAAAAAACCAATAATTTTTGAGATATATAGGGTCAAACAAAAAGTTTGTAAATATAAATTTGATCTAAGTTTTTCTGTCATAACTTTTAAAGTTTTTAAACAAGATGAGGTTTTTTAACGCTTTTTGATGAAAAAATTTAATTTTACACAAAAAAGTATTCTTAAGTTTTTTTAAAGAAAGTAATACTTTTCGAGATATATAGGGTCAAACAAAAAGTTTGTAAATATAAATTTGATCTTAGTTTTTCTGTCATAACTTTTAAAGTTTTTAATTAAAATAAGATTTTTTAATGTTTTTTGATGTAAAATTTAATTTTACATAAATAAGTATTCATGAGTTTTTTTAAAAAAACTAATACTTTTCGAGATATATAAGGTCGAACAAAAAGTTTGTAAATATAAATTTGATCTCAGTTTTTCTGTCATAACTTTTAAAGTTTTTTATTAAAATTTAATTTTTTGGGGTTTTTTGATGTAAAATTTGATTTTACATAAAAAAGTATTTTTGAGTTTTTTTAAAAAAACTGATACTTTTCGAAATATACAGGGTCTAACAAAAAGTTTGTAAATATAAATTTAATCTCATTTTTTCTGTCATAACTTTTAACGTTTTTAATTAAAATAAGATTTTTTGATGTAGAATTTAATATTACACAAAAAAGTATTCTTGAGGTTTTTCAAAAAAACTAATACTTTTCGAGATATATAGGGTCAAACAAAAAGTTTGTAAATATAAATTTGATCTCAGTTTTTCTGTCATAACTTTTAAAGTTTTTTATGAAAATGAGAATTTTTGGGGTTTTTTAATGTAAAATTTAATTTTACATAAAAAAGTATTCCTGAGTTTTTTCAAAAAAACTAATACTTTTCGAGATATATAGGGTCAAACAAAAAGTTTGTAAATATAAATTTAATCTCAGTTTTTCTGTCATAACTTTTAAAGTTTTTAATACAAATAAGATTTTTTGATTTTTTTTGATGTAGAATTTAATATTACACAAAAAAGTATTATTAAGTTTTTTCAAAAATCCAATAATTTTTGAGATATATAGGGTCAAACAAAAAGTTTGTAAATATAAATTTGATCTAAGTTTTTCTGTCATAACTTTTAAAGTTTTTAAACAAGATGAGGTTTTTTAACGCTTTTTGATGAAAAAATTTAATTCTACACAAAAAAGTATTCCTAAGTTTTTTTAAAGAAAGTAATACTTTTTGAGATATATAGGGTCAAACAAAAAGTTTGTAAATATAAATTTGATCTTAGTTTTTCTGTCATAACTTTTAAAGTTTTTAATTAAAATAAGATTTTTTGGGGTTTTTTGATGTAGAATTTGATTTTACATAAAAAAGTATTTTTAAGTTTTTTTAAAAAAACTGATACTTTTCGAAATATACAGGGTCTAACAAAAAGTTTGTAAATATAAATTTAATCTCAGTTTTTCTGTCGTAACTGTTAACGTTTATAATTAAAATAACGTTTTTTAATGTTTTTTGATGTATAATTCAATATTACACAAAAAAGTATTTTTATGTTTTTTTAAAAAACTAATACTTTTCGAGATATATAGGGTCAAACAAAAAGTTTGTAAATATAAATTTGATCTCAGTTTTTCTGTCATAACTTTTAAAGTTTTTAATTAAAATGAGATTTTTATTGTTTTTTAATGTAAAATTTAATTTTACATAAATAGGTAATCCTGAGTTTTTTTAAAAGAACTAATACTTTTCGAGATATACAGGGTCAAACAAAAAGTTTGTAAATATAAATTGAGATTTTTTAATGGTTTTTGATGTAAAATTTAATTTTACATAAATAAGTATTCCTGAGTTTTTTCAGAAGAACTGATACTTTTCGAGATATACAGGGTCAAACAAAAAGTTTGTAAATATAAATTTAATCTCAGTTTTTCTGTCATAACTTTTAACGTTTTTAATTAAAATAAGATTTTTTAATGTAGAATTCAATATTACACAAAAAAGTATTCTTGAGTTTTTTTAAAAATACTAATACTTTTCGAGATATATAGGGTCAAACAAAAAGTTTGTAAATATAAATTTGATCTCAGTTTTTCTGTCATAACTTTTAAAGTTTTTAATTAAAATTTAATTTTTTGGGTTTTTTTGATGTAAAATTTGATTTTACATAAAAAAGTATTTTTGAGTTTTTTTAAAAAAACTGATACTTTTCGAAATATACAGGGTCTAACAAAAAGTTTGTAAATATAAATTTAATCTCAGTTTTTCTGTCGTAACTGTTAACGTTTATAATTAAAATAACGTTTTTTAATGTTTTTTGATGTATAATTCAATATTACACAAAAAAGTAGTTTTAAGTTTTTTTAAAAAACTAATACTTTTCGAGATATATAGGGTCAAACAAAAAGTTTGTAAATATAAATTTGATCTCAGTTTTTCTGTCATAACTTTTAAAGTTTTTAATTAAAATTTAATTTTTTGGGTTTTTTTGATGTAAAATTTGATTTTACATAAAAAAGTATTTCTGAGTTTTTTTAAAAAAACTGATACTTTTCGAAATATACAGGGTCTAACAAAAAGTTTGTAAATATAAATTTAATCTCAGTTTTTCTGTCGTAACTGTTAACGTTTATAATTAAAATAACGTTTTTTAATGTTTTTTGATGTATAATTCAATATTACACAAAAAAGTATTTTTAAGTTTTTTTAAAAAACTAATACTTTTCGAGATATATAGGGTCAAACAAAAAGTTTGTAAATATAAATTTGATCTCAGTTTTTCTGTCATAACTTTTAAAGTTTTTAATTAAAATGAGATTTTTATTGTTTTTTAATGTAAAATTTAATTTTACATAAATAGGTATTCCTGAGTTTTTTCAAAAGAACTAATACTTTTCGAGATATACAGGGTCAAACAAAAAGTTTGTAAATATAAATTGAGATTTTTTAATGGTTTTTGATGTAAAATTTAATTTTACATAAATAAGTATTCCTGAGTTTTTTCAGAAGAACTGATACTTTTCGAGATATACAGGGTCAAACAAAAAGTTTGTAAATATAAATTTAATCTCAGTTTTTCTGTCATAACTTTTAACGTTTTTAATTAAAATAAGATTTTTTAATTTAGAATTCAATATTACACAAAAAAGTATTCCTGAGTTTTTTTAAAAATACTAATACTTTTCGAGATATATAGGGTCAAACAAAAAGTTTGTAAATATAAATTTAATCTCAGTTTTTCTGTCATAACTTCTTACGTTTTTAATTAAAATAAGATTTTTTCATGTTTTTTGATGTAGAATTTAATATTACACAAAAAAGTATTCCTAAGTTTTTTCAAAAAAACTAATAATTTTCGAGATATATAGGGTCAAACAAATAGTTTGTAAATATAAATTTGATCTTAGTTTTTCTGTCATAACTTTGAAAGTTTTTAATCAAAATAAGATTTTTTAATGTTTTTTGATGTAAAATTTAATTTTGCATAAATAAGTATTCCTGAGTTTTTTTAAAAAAACTGATACTTTTCGAGATATACAGGGTCAAACAAAAAGTTTGTAAATATAAATTTAATCTCAGTTTTTCTGTCATAACTTTTAACGTTTTTAATTAAAATAAGATTTTTTGATGTAGAATTTAATATTACACAAAAAAGTATTCTTGAGTTTTTTCAAAAAAACTAATACTTTTCGAGATATATAGGGTCAAACAAAAAGTTTGTAAATATAAATTTGATCTCAGTTTTTCTGTCATAACTTTTAAAGTTTTTTATGAAAATGAGAATGTTTGGGGTTTTTTAATGTAAAATTTAATTTTACATAAAAAAGTATTCCTGAGTTTTTTCAAAAAAACTAATACTTTTCGAGATATATTGGGTCAAACAAAAAGTTTGTAAATTTAAATTTAATCTCATTTTTTCTGTCATAACTTTTAAAGTTTTTAATTAAAATAAGATTTTTTGATGTTTTTTGATGTAGAATTTAATATTACACAAAAAAGTATTCCTAAGTTTTTTTAAAGAAAGTAATAGTTTTCGAGATATATAGGGTCAAACAAAAAGTTTGTAAATATAAATTTGATCTTAGTTTTTCTGTCATAACTTTTAAAGTTTTTAATTAAAATAAGATTTTTTAATGTTTTTTGATGTAAAATTTAATTTTACATAAATAAGTATTCTTGAGTTTTTTCAGAAGAACCGATACTTTTCGAGATATAAAGGGTCAAACAAAAACTTTGTAAATATAAATTTAATCTCAGTTTTTCTGTCATAACTTTTAACGTTTTTAATTAAAATAAGATTTTTTGATGTAGAATTTAATATTACACAAAAAAGTATTCCTGAGTTTTTTCAAAAAAACTAATACTTTTCGAGATATATAGGGTCGAACAAAAAGTTTGTAAATATAAATTTGATCTCAGTTTTTCTGTCATAACTTTTAAAGTTTTTAATTAAAATTTAATTGTTTGGGGTTTTTTGATGTAAAATTTGATTTTACATAATAAAGTATTTTTGAGTTTTTTTAACAAAAAACTGATACTTTTCGAAATATACAGGGTCTAACAAAAAGTTTGTAAATATAAATTTAATCTCAGTTTTTCTGTCGTAACTGTTAACGTTTATAACTAAAATAACGATTTTTGATGTATAATTCAATATTACACAAAAAAGTATTTTTAAGTTTTTTTAAAAAACTAATACTTTTCGAGATATATAGGGTCAAACAAAAGTTTGTAAATATAAATTGAGATTTTTTAATGGTTTTTGATGTAAAATTTAATTTTACATAAATAAGTATTCCTGAGTTTTTTCAGAAGAACTGATACTTTTCGAGATATAGAGGGTCAAACAAAAAGTTTGTAAATATAAATTTAATCTCAGTTTTTCTGTCATAACTTTTTACGTTTTTAATTAAAATAATATTTTTTGATGTTTTTTGATGTAGAATTTAATATTACACAAAAAAGTATTCCTAAGTTTTTTCAAAAAAACTAATAATTTTCGAGATATATAGGGTCAAACAAATAGTTTGTAAATATAAATTTGATCTTAGTTTTTCTGTCATAACTTTAAAAGTTTTTAATCAAAATAAGATTTTTTAATGTTTTTTGATGTAAAATTTAATTTTGCATAAATAAGTATTCCTGAGTTTTTTTAAAAAAACTGATACTTTTCGAGATATACAGGGTCAAACAAAAAGTTTGTAAATATAAATTTAATCTCAGTTTTTCTGTCATAACTTTTAACGTTTTTAATTAAAATAAGATTTTTTGATGTAGAATTTAATATTACACAAAAAAGTATTCTTGAGTTTTTTCAAAAAAACTAATACTTTTCGAGATATATAGGGTCAAACAAAAAGTTTGTAAATATAAATTTGATCTCAGTTTTTCTGTCATAACTTTTAAAGTTTTTTATGAAAATGAGAATGTTTGGGGTTTTTTAATGTAAAATTTAATTTTACATAAAAAAGTATTCCTGAGTTTTTTCAAAAAAACTAATACTTTTCGAGATATATTGGGTCAAACAAAAAGTTTGTAAATTTAAATTTAATCTCATTTTTTCTGTCATAACTTTTAAAGTTTTTAATTAAAATAAGATTTTTTGATGTTTTTTGATGTAGAATTTAATATTACACAAAAAAGTATTCCTAAGTTTTTTTAAAGAAAGTAATAGTTTTCGAGATATATAGGGTCAAACAAAAAGTTTGTAAATATAAATTTGATCTTAGTTTTTCTGTCATAACTTTTAAAGTTTTTAATTAAAATAAGATTTTTTAATGTTTTTTGATGTAAAATTTAATTTTACATAAATAAGTATTCTTGAGTTTTTTCAAAAGAACCGATACTTTTCGAGATATAAAGGGTCAAACAAAAACTTTGTAAATATAAATTTAATCTCAGTTTTTCTGTCATAACTTTTAACGTTTTTAATTAAAATAAGATTTTTTGATGTAGAATTTAATATTACACAAAAAAGTATTCCTGAGTTTTTTCAAAAAAACTAATACTTTTCGAGATATATAGGGTCGAACAAAAAGTTTGTAAATATAAATTTGATCTCAGTTTTTCTGTCATAACTTTTAAAGTTTTTAATTAAAATTTAATTGTTTGGGGTTTTTTGATGTAAAATTTGATTTTACATAATAAAGTATTTTTGAGTTTTTTTAACAAAAAACTGATACTTTTCGAAATATACAGGGTCTAACAAAAAGTTTGTAAATATAAATTTAATCTCAGTTTTTCTGTCGTAACTGTTAACGTTTATAACTAAAATAACGATTTTTGATGTTTTTTGATGTATAATTCAATATTACACAAAAAAGTATTTTTAAGTTTTTTTAAAAAACTAATACTTTTCGAGATATATAGGGTCAAACAAAAGTTTGTAAATATAAATTGAGATTTTTTAATGGTTTTTGATGTAAAATTTAATTTTACATAAATAAGTATTCCTGAGTTTTTTCAGAAGAACTGATACTTTTCGAGATATAGAGGGTCAAACAAAAAGTTTGTAAATATAAATTTAATCTCAGTTTTTCTGTCATAACTTTTAACGTTTTTAATTAAAATAAGATTTTTTAATGTTTTTTGATGTAGAATTTAATATTACACAAAAAAGTATTCCTAAGTTTTTTCAAAAAAACTAATAATTTTCGAGATATATAGGGCCAAACAAAAAGTTTGTAAATATAAATTTGATCTTAGTTTTTTTGTCATAACATTGAAAGTTTTTAATCAAAATAAGATTTTTTAATGTTTTTTGATGTAAAATTTAATTTTGCATAAATAAGTATTCCTGAGTTTTTTCAAAAGAACTGATACTTTTCGAGATATACAGGGTCAAACAAAAAGTTTGTAAATATAAATTTAATCTCAGTTTTTCTGTCATAACTTTTAACGTTTTTAATTAAAATAAGATTTTTTAATGTAGAATTTAATATTACACAAAAAAGTATTCTTGAGTTTTTTTAAAAAAACTAACACTTTTCGAGATATATAGGGTCAAACAAAAAGGTTGTAAATATAAATTTGATCTTAGTTTTTCTGACATAACTTTTAAAGGTTTTAATTAAAATGAGATTTTTTAATGTTTTTTGCTGTAAAATTAAATTTTACATAAATAAGTATTCCTGAGTTTTTTCAAAAGAACTGATACTTTTCGAGATATACAGGGTCAAACAAAAAGTTTGTAAATATAAATTTAATCTCAGTTTTTCTGTCATAACTTTTAACGTTTTTATTAAAATAAGATTTTTTGATGTTTTTTGATGTAGAATTTAATGTTACACAAAAAAGTATTCTTAGGTTTTTTTAAAAACACTAATAATTTTCGAGATATATAGGGTCAAACAAAAAGTTTGTAAATATAAATTTGATCTTAGTTTTTCTGTTATAACTTTTAACGTTTTTTAATAAAAATAAGCTTTTTTGATGTTTTTTATGTAGAATTTAATATTACACAAAAAAGTATTCCTAAGTTTTTTTAAAGAAAGTAATACTTTTCGAGATATATAGGGTCAAACAAAAAGTTTGTAAATATAAATTTGATCTTAGTTTTTCTGTCATAACTTTTAAAGTTTTTAATCAAAATGAGATTTTTTAATGTTTTTTGATGTAAAATTTAATTTTACATAAATAAGTATTCTTGAGTTTTTTCAAAAGAACTGATACTTTTCGAGATATATGGGGCCAAACAAAAAGTTTGTAAATATAAATTTAATCTCAGTTTTTCTGTCATAACTTTTTACGTTTTTAATTAAAATAAGATTTTTTGATGTTTTTTGATGTAGAATTTAATATTACACAAAAAAGTATTCCTAAGTTTTTTCAAAAAAACTAATAATTTTCGAGATATATAGGGTCAAACAAATAGTTTGTAAATATAAATTTGATCTTAGTTTTTCTGTCATAACTTTGAAAGTTTTTAATCAAAATAAGATTTTTTAATGTTTTTTGGTGTAAAATTTAATTTTGCATAAATAAGTATTTCTGAGTTTTTTTAAAAGAACTGATACTTTTCGAGATATACAGGGTCAAACAAAAAGTTTGTAAATATAAATTTAATCTCAGTTTTTCTGTCATAACTTTTAACGTTTTTAATTAAAATAAGATTTTTTGATGTAGAATTTAATATTACACAAAAAAGTATTCTTGAGGTTTTTCAAGAAAACTAATACTTTTCGAGATATATAGGGTCAAAAAAAAAGTTTGTAAATATAAATTTGATCTCAGTTTTTCTGTCATAACTTTTAAAGTTTTTTATGAAAATGAGAATTTTTGGGGTTTTTTAATGTAAAATTTAATTTTACATAAAAAAGTATTCCTGAGTTTTTTCAAAAAAACTAATACTTTTCGAGATATATAGGGTCAAACAAAAAGTTTGTAAATATAAATTTAATCTCAGTTTTTCCGTCATAACTTTTAAAGTTTTTTATACAAATAAGATTTTTTAATGTTTTTTGATGTAAAATTTAATTTTACATAAATAAGTATTCATGAGTTTTTTTAAAAAAACTAATACTTTTCGAGATATATAAGGTCGAACAAAAAGTTTGTAAATATAAATTTGATCTCAGTTTTTCTGTCATAACTTTTAAAGTTTTTTATTAAAATTTAATTTTTTGGGGTTTTTTGATGTAAAATTTGATTTTACATAAAAAAGTATTTTTGAGTTTTTTTAAAAAAACTGATACTTTTCGAAATATACAGGGTCTAACAAAAAGTTTGTAAATATAAATTTAATCTCATTTTTTCTGTCATAACTTTTAACGTTTTTAATTAAAATAAGATTTTTTGATGTAGAATTTAATATTACACAAAAAAGTATTCTTGAGGTTTTTCAAAAAAACTAATACTTTTCGAGATATATAGGGTCAAACAAAAAGTTTGTAAATATAAATTTGATCTCAGTTTTTCTGTCATAACTTTTAAAGTTTTTTATGAAAATGAGAATTTTTGGGGTTTTTTAATGTAAAATTTAATTTTACATAAAAAAGTATTCCTGAGTTTTTTCAAAAAAACTAATACTTTTCGAGATATATAGGGTCAAACAAAAAGTTTGTAAATATAAATTTAATCTCAGTTTTTCTGTCATAACTTTTAAAGTTTTTAATACAAATAAGATTTTTTGATTTTTTTTGATGTAGAATTTAATATTACACAAAAAAGTATTATTAAGTTTTTTCAAAAAAACCAATAATTTTTGAGATATATAGGGTCAAACAAAAAGTTTGTAAATATAAATTTGATCTAAGTTTTTCTGTCATAACTTTTAAAGTTTTTAAACAAGATGAGGTTTTTTAACGCTTTTTGATGAAAAAATTTAATTTTACACAAAAAAGTATTCTTAAGTTTTTTTAAAGAAAGTAATACTTTTCGAGATATATAGGGTCAAACAAAAAGTTTGTAAATATAAATTTGATCTTAGTTTTTCTGTCATAACTTTTAAAGTTTTTAATTAAAATAAGATTTTTTAATGTTTTTTGGTGTAAAATTTAATTTTACATAAATAAGTATTTCTGAGTTTTTTCAAAAAAACTAATACTTTTCGAGATATATAGGGTCGAACAAAAAGTTTGTAAATATAAATTTGATCTCAGTTTTTCTGTCATAACTTTTAAAGTTTTTAATTAAAATTTAATTTTTTGGGGTTTTTTGATGTAAAATTTGATTTTACATAAAAAAGTATTTTTGAGTTTTTTTAAAAAAACTGATACTTTTCGAAATATACAGGGTCTAACAAAAAGTTTGTAAATATAAATTTAATCTCAGTTTTTCTGTCGTAACTGTTAACGTTTATAATTAAAATAACGTTTTTTAATGTTTTTTGATGTATAATTCAATATTACACAAAAAAGTATTTTTAAGTTTTTTTAAAAAACTAATACTTTTCGAGATATATAGGGTCAAACAAAAAGTTTGTAAATATAAATTTGATCTCAGTTTTTCTGTCATAACTTTTAAAGTTTTTAATTAAAATGAGATTTTTATTGTTTTTTAATGTAAAATTTAATTTTACATAAATAGGTATTCCTGAGTTTTTTCAAAAGAACTAATACTTTTCGAGATATACAGGGTCAAACAAAAAGTTTGTAAATATAAATTGAGATTTTTTAATGGTTTTTGATGTAAAATTTAATTTTACATAAATAAGTATTCCTGAGTTTTTTCAGAAAAACTGATACTTTTCGAGATATACAGGGTCAAACAAAAAGTTTGTAAATATAAATTTAATCTCAGTTTTTCTGTCATAACTTTTAACGTTTTTAATTAAAACAAGATTTTTTAATGTAGAATTTAATATTACACAAAAAAGTATTCTTGAGTTTTTTTAAAAAAACTTACACTTTTCGAGATATATAGGGTCAAACAAAAAGTTTGTAAATATAAATTTGATCTTAGTTTTTCTGACATAACTTTTAAAGGTTTCAATTAAAATGAGATTTTTTAATGTTTTTTGATGTAAAATTAAATTTTACATAAATAAGTATTCTTGAGTTTTTTCAAAAGAACTGATACTTTTCGAGATATACAGGGTCAAACAAAAAGTTTGTAAATATAAATTTAATCTCAGTTTTTCTGTCATAACTTTTAACGTTTTTTATTAAAATAAGATTTTTTAATGTTTTTTGATGTAGAATTTAATATTACACAAAAAAGTATTCTTAAGTTTTTTTAAAAACACTAATAATTTTCGAGATATATAGGGTCAAACAAAAAGTTTGTAAATATAAATTTAATCTCAGTTTTTCTGTCATAACTTTTCACGTTTTTAATTAAAATAAGATTTTTTAATGTAGAATTTAATATTACACAAAAAAGTATTCTTGAGTTTTTTTAAAAAAACTAACACTTTTCGAGATATATAGGGTCAAACAAAAAGGTTGTAAATATAAATTTGATCTTAGTTTTTCTGTCATAACTCTTAAAGTTTTTAATCAAAATGAGATTTTTTATTGTTTTTTGATGTAAAATTTAATTTTGCATAAATAAGTAATCCTGAGTTTTTTCAAAAGAACTGATACTTTTCGAGATATACAGGGTCAAACAAAAAGTTTGTAAATATAAATTTAATCTCAGTTTTTCTGTCATAACTTTTAACGCTTTTAATTAAAATAAGATTTTTTAATGTAGAATTTAATATTACACAAAAAAGTATTCTTGAGTTTTTTTAAAAAAACTAACACTTTTCGAGATATATAGGGTCAAACAAAAAGGTTGTAAATATAAATTTGATCTTAGTTTTTCTGTCATAACTTTTAAAGTTTTTAATCAAAATAAGATTTTTTAATGTTTTTTGATGTAAAATTAAATTTTACATAAATAAGTATTCTTGAGTTTTTTCAAAAGAACTAATACTTTTCGAGATATACAGGGTCAAACAAAAAGTTTGTAAATATAAATTTAATCTCAGTTTTTCTGTCATAACTTTTAACGTTTTTTATTAAAATAAGATTTTTTGATGTTTTTTGATGTAGAATTTAATATTACACAAAAAAGTATTCTTAATTTTTTTTAAAAACACTAATAATTTTCGAGATATATAGGGTCAAACAAAAAGTTTGTAAATATAAATTTGATCTTAGTTTTTCTGTTATAACTTTTAACGTTTTTTAATAAAAATAAGATTTTTTGATGTTTTTTATGTAGAATTTGATATTACACAAAAAAGTATTCCTAAGTTTTTTTAAAGAAAGTAATACTTTTCGAGATATATAGGGTCAAACAAAAAGTTTGTAAATATAAATTTGATCTCAGTTTTTCTGTCATAACTTTTAAAGTTTTTAATTAAAATGAGATTTTTATTGTTTTTTAATGTAAAATTTAATTTTACATAAATAAGTATTCCTGAGTTTTTTCAGAAGAACTGATACTTTTCGAGATATACAGGGTCAAACAAAAAGTTTGTAAATATAAATTTAATCTCAGTTTTTTTGTCATAACTTTTAACGTTTTTAATTAAAATAAGATTTTTTAATGTAGAATTCAATATTACACAAAAAAGTATTCTTAAGTTTTTTTAAAAATACTAATACTTTTCGAGATATATAGGGTCAAACAAAAAGTTTGAAAATATAAATTTGATCTCAGTTTTTCTGTCATAGCTTTTAAAGTTTTTAATTAAAATAAGATTTTTTGGAGTTTTTTGATGTAAAATTTAATTTTACATAAAAAAGTATTTCTGAGTTTTTTCAAAAAAACTGACACTTTTCGAGATATACAGGGTCAACCAAAAAGTTTGTAAATATAAATTTAATCTCAGTTTTTCTGTCATAACTTTTAAAGTTTTTAATTAAAATTTAATTTTTTGGGGTTTTTTGATGTAAAATTTGATTTTACATAAAAAAGTATTCCTGAGTTTTTTTAAAAAAACTTTTCGAAATATACAGGGTCAAACAAAAAGTTTGTAAATATAAATTTAATCTCAGTTTTTCTGTCGTAACTTTTAACGTTTTAAATTAAAATAAGATTTTTTGATGTTTATTGATGTATAATTCAATATTACACAAAAAAGTATTCTTAAGTTTTTTTAAAAAACTAATACTTTTCGAGATATATAGGGACAAACAAAAAGTTTGTAAATATAAATTTGATATCAGTTTTTCTGTCATAACTTTTAACGTTTTTAATTAAAATAAGATTTTTTATAGTAGAATTTAATATTACACAAAAAAGTGTTCTTGAGTTTTTTTAAAAAAACTTACACTTTTCGAGATATATAGGGTCAAACAAAAAGTTTGTAAATATAAATTTGATCTTAGTTTTTCTGACATAACTTTTAAAGGTTTCAATTAAAATGAGATTTTTTAATGTTTTTTGATGTAAAATTAAATTTTACATAAATAAGTATTCTTGAGTTTTTTCAAAAGAACTGATACTTTTCGAGATATACAGGGTCAAACAAAAAGTTTGTAAATATAAATTTAATCTCAGTTTTTCTGTCATAACTTTTAACGTTTTTTATTAAAATAAGATTTTTTTATGTTTTTTGATGTAGAATTTAATATTACACAAAAAAGTATTGTTAAGTTTTTTAAAAACACTAATAATTTTCGAGATATATAGGGTCAAACAAAAAGTTTGTAAATATAAATTTGATCTTAGTTTTTCTGTTATAACTTTTAACGTTTTTTAATAAAAATAAGATTTTTTGATGTTTTTTATGTAGAATTTAATATTACACAAAAAAGTATTCCTAAGTTTTTTTAAAGAAAGTAATACTTTCCGAGATATATAGGGTCAAACTAAAAGTTTGTAAATATAAATTTAATCTCAGTTTTTCTGTCATAACTTTCCACGTTATTAATTAAAATACGATTTTTTGATGTTTTTTGATGTAGAATTTAATATTACACAAAAAAGTATTTTTAGTTTTTTTAAAAAAACTAAAAATTTTCGAGATATATAGGGTCAAACAAAAAGTTTGTAAATATAAATTTGATCTTAGTTTTTCTGTCATAACTTTGAAAGTTTTTAATCAAAATAAGATTTTTTAATGTTTTTTGATGTAAAATTTAATTTTGCATAAATAAGTATTCCTGAATTTTTTCAAAAGAACTGATACTTTTCGAGATATACAGGGTCAAACAAAAAGTTTGTAAATATAAATTTAATCTCAGTTTTTCTGTCATAACTTTTAACGTTTTTAATTAAAATAAGATTTTTTAATGTAGAATTTAATATTACACAAAAAAGTATTCTTGAGTTTTTTTAAAAAAACTAACACTTTTCGAGATATATAGGGTCAAACAAAAAGGTTGTAAATATAAATTTGATCTTAGTTTTTCTGACATAACTTTTAAAGGTTTTAATTAAAATGAGATTTTTTAATGTTTTTTGATGTAAAATTAAATTTTACATAAATAAGTATTCTTGAGTTTCTTTAAAAGAACTGATACTTTTCGAGATATACAGGGTCAAACAAAAAGTTTGTAAATATAAATTTAATCTCAGTTTTTCTGTCATAACTTTTAACGTTTTTTATTAAAATAAGATTTTTTGATGTAGAATTTAATATTACACAAAAAAGTATTCCTAAGTTTTTTTAAAAACACCAATAATTTTCGAGATATATAGGGTCAAACAAAAAGTTTGTAAATATAAATTTGATCTTAGTTTTTCTGTTATAACTTTTAACGTTTTTTAATAAAAATAAGATTTTTTGATGTTTTTTATGTACAATTTAATATTACACAAAAAAGTATTCCTAAGTTTTTTTAAAGAAAGTAATACTTTTCGAGATATATAGGGTCAAACAAAAAGTTTGTAAATAAAAATTTGATCTTAGTTTTTCTGTCATAACTTTTAAAGTTTTTAATCAAAATGAGATTTTTTAATGTTTTTTGATGTAAAATTTAATTCTACATAAAGAAGTATTCTTGAGTTTTTTCAAAAGAACTGATACTTTTCGAGATATATAGGGTCAAACAAAAAGTTTGTAAATATCAATTTAATCTCAGTTTTTCTGTCATAACTTTTTACGTTTTTAATTAAAATAAGATTTTTTGATGTTTTTTGATGTAGAATTTAATACTACACAAAAAAGTATTCCTAAGTTTTTTCAAAAAAACTAATCATTTTCGAGATATATAGGGTCAAACAAATAGTTTGTAATTATAATTTTGATCTTAGTTTTTCTGCTATAACTTTTAACGTTTTTTAATAAAAATAAGATTTTTTGATGTTTTTTATGTAGAATTTAATATTACACAAAAAAGTATTTTTAAGTTTTTTTAAAGAAAGTAATACTTTCCGAGATATATAGGGTCAAACTAAAAGTTTGTAAATATAAATTTAATCTCAGTTCTTCTGTCATAACTTTCCACGTTATTAATTAAAATAAGATTTTTTGATGTTTTTTGATGTAGAATTTAATATTACACAAAAAAGTATTTTTAGTTTTTTTAAAAAAACTAATAATTTTCGAGATATATAGGGTCAAACAAAAAGTTTGTAAATATAAATTTGATCTTAGTTTTTCTGTCATAACTTTGAAAGTTTTTAATCAAAATAAGATTTTTTACTGTTTTTTGATGTAAAATTTAATTTTACATAAAGAAGTATTCTTGAGTTTTTTCAAAAGAACTGATACTTTTCGAGATATATAGGGTCAAACAAAAAGTTTGTAAATATCAATTTAATCTCAGTTTTTCTGTCATAACTTTTTACGTTTTTAATTAAAATAAGATTTTTTGATGTTTTTTGATGTAGAATTTAATATTACACAAAAAAGTATTCCTAAGTTTTTTCAAAAAAACTAATCATTTTCGAGATATATAGGGTCAAACAAATAGCTTGTAAATATAAATTTGATCTTAGTTTTTCTGCTATAACTTTTAACGTTTTTTAATAAAAATAAGATTTTTTGATGTTTTTTATGTAGAATTTAATATTACACAAAAAAGTATTTTTAAGTTTTTTTAAAGAAAGTAATACTTTCCGAGATATATAGGGTCAAACTAAAAGTTTGTAAATATAAATTTAATCTCAGTTTTTCTGTCATAACTATCCACGTTATTAATTAAAATAAGATTTTTTGATGTTTTTTGATGTAGAATTTAATATTACACAAAAAAGTATTTTTAGTTTTTTTAAAAAATTTAATAATTTTCGAGATATATAGGGTCAAACAAAAAGTTTGTAAATATAAATTTGATCTTAGTTTTTCTGTCATAACTTTGAAAGATTTTAATCAAAATAAGATTTTTTAATGTTTTTTGATGTAAAATTTAATTTTGCATAAATAAGTATTCCTGAGTTTTTTCAAAAGAACTGATACTTTTCGAGATATACAGGGTCAAACAAAAAGTTTGTAAATATAAATTTAATCTCAGTTTTTCTGTCATAACTTTTAACGTTTTTAATTAAAATAAGATTTTTTAATGTAGAATTTAATATTACACAAAAAAGTATTCTTGAGTTTTTTTTTAAAAAACTAACACTTTTCGAGATATATAGGGTCAAACAAAAAGGTTGTAAATATAAATTTGATCTTAGTTTTTCTGACATAACTTTTAAAGGTTTTAATTAAAATGAGATTTTTTAATGTTTTTTGATGTAAAATTAAATTTTACATAAATAAGTATTCTTGAGTTTTTTTAAAAGAACTGATACTTTTCGAGATACACAGGGTCAAACAAAAAGTTTGTAAATATAAATTTAATCTCAGTTTTTCTGTCATAACTTTTAACGTTTTTTATTAAAATAAGATTTTTTGATGTTTTTTGATGTAGAATTTAATATTACACAAAAAAGTATTTCTAAGTTTTTTTAAAAACACTAATAATTTTCGAGATATATAGGGTCAAACAAAAAGTTTGTCAATATAAATTTGATCTTAGTTTTTCTGTTATAACTTTTAACGTTTTTTAATAAAAATAAGATTTTTTGATGTTTTTTATGTACAATTTAATATTACACAAAAAAGTATTCCTACGTTTTTTTAAAGAAAGTTATACTTTTCGAGATATATAGGGTCAAACAAAAAGTTTGTAAATATAAATTTGATCTTAGTTTTTCTGTCATAACTTTTAAAGTTTTTAATCAAAATGAGATTTTTTAACGTTTTTTGATGTAAAATTTAATTTTACATAAAGAAGTATTCTTGAGTTTTTTCAAAAGAACTGATACTTTTCGAGATATATAGGGTCAAACAAAAAGTTTGTAAATATTCATTTAATCTCAGTTTTTCTGTCATAACTTTTTACGTTTTTAATTAAAATAAGATTTTTTGATGTAGAATTTAATATTACACAAAAAAGTATTCCTAAGTTTTTTCAAAAAAACTAATCATTTTCGAGATATATAGGGTCAAACAAATAGTTTGAAAATATAAATTTGATCTTAGTTTTTCTGTCATAACTTCTGAAGTTTTTAATCAAAATAAGATTTTTTAATGTTTTTTGATGTAAAATTTAATTTTACATAAATAATAATTCTTGAGTTTTTTCAAAAGAACTGATACTTTTCGAGATATATAGGGTCAAACAAAAAGTTTGTAAATATAAATTTAATCTCAGTTTTTCTGTCATAACTTTTTACGTTTTTAATTAAAATAAGATTTTTTAATGTTTTTTGATGTAGAATTTAATATTACACAAAAAAGTATTCCTAAGTTTTTTCAAAAAAACTAATAATTTTCGAGATATATAGGGTCAAACAAATAGTTTGTAAATATAAAATTAATCTCAGTTTTTCTGTCATAACTTTTAACGTTTTTAATTAAAATTAGATTTTTTAATGTAGAATTTAATATTACACAAAAAAGTATTCTTGAGTTTTTTTAAAAAAACTAACACTTTTCGAGATATATAGGGTCAAACAAAAAGGTTGTAAATATAAATTTAATCTCAGTTTTTCTGTCATAACTTTTAACGTTTTTTATTAAAATAAGATTTTTTGATGTTTTTTGATGTAGAATTTAATATTACACAAAAAAGTATTGTAACGGGATAACCATAAAGGAAGGGACCTTAATTTGAAAGATTGTTGTTGACAGTTGATTTTTAGAAGTTTGTAAAAAAATCAACTGACCATTTTAAATAATGTTTCTAGAAAATTCTAGAAACTTCTAAACACACTAACTAGATTAAATAATGTTGTATATAAGGGGATGCACGGACAGTTAACGTCAGTTCGAGTCAAGTGTTCAGAAGAGTTCATTGTATAGTCAAGTAGTTAGACGTTATCCAGCAGAGTTCAGTGTATCTTAACAATTTTGTAAATAAATTGTGTAAAAAGCCCCCATACGTGTTTCAAATTGGTGTCAGGTGTGGGGTGAAGATACAAGAATGCCTGGAAAAAAGATAAATGAACTATTGGTGACTGAGCTCAGAAGAGAGCTCGAAGAATTGGAGTTGGAAACTTCTGGAAGCAAATCCGTATTGTTAAAAAGGCTCCGTGAATACTATGTAAATAATGATTTGGACCCTGACGCTGTGGAGTTCGAAGACCCAGTTCAAAAAGCAAATTCTGAACTAGCTCAACAACTTTCCCGGCTGCAAGAAGAACAAGCTCAACAACTGTCCCAGTTGTCCAGTCAGATAAGAGCCAGCGCGAAGATATGTCCCAGCTGTCACAACGGATGTCTACCCTACCAGAAGAGTTATCCAGTTCCTTCTCCCAGCAAATATCGCATTTGCGCTCCGAAATGTACACTCTTCGTGACGAACAAAATCAGCAAGTGTCCAGCTTGCGAGACGAACAAAATCAGCAAGTGTCCAGCTTGCGAGACGAACAAAATCAGCAAGTGTCCAACTTGCGAGACGAGCAAAACCAGATCAACCAGCAAATGCAGTCCGAGATAAGGAAGCTTCAACAAGAACAGGAAGCTAGCCGCCGAAACCAAACCATCCACCACGGCGACGGAGATGCAAGAAGGATGGAAACCTGCCACGCAGACGTCGAACGACAAAGAAGCGAGGAGACGACCCATGTACGAACGACGATGAAACCCCCGACCTTTGACGGGAAGACTTCCTGGCCAAATTACCTGAAACAATTCGACGCAGCGGCCAGAGCTAATGGATGGTCATCCCAGGAGAAAGCATTGTCCCTAACCGTAGCTCTGCGAGGCGAAGCTTTAGACGTCTTGCAATCATTGACACCGGATGAAGCTGACAACTTCGAGTTATTGGTGAATCGTCTAGAGATGCGTTATGGTCAAACTCATCTACAACCGGTGTACCGAATGCAGTTAAAGAGCCGAAAACAGAAAAATGGAGAAACTATCCAGGAACTTGAAGCGGATGTAGCAAGAATGGTACGACTTGCGTATTCAAATGCAGCGGAGGATTTCCTGGAGTGCCTAGCAGTTCAAACCTTCACCGATGGTCTTCGAGACGTCGAGTTGCAGCGCGCTGTACGGTTGGCGCGGCCGAAGACTCTTGTGGACGCCTTGACCATTGCCCTGGAGTTTGAGGCGGCGACGGAGGCCTCACGTGGAGTTGCTCGACTAAGGGAAATCACCGGTAACTATGACCATGCTGTTCATTCCGTTAGCGACGTTGAAGCGGTAGTAGAGAGATTAATGAAGTTATCTCCAAAAAGAAGGCGCCAAGTGAGATGCTGGAACTGCGGAGAACTAGGCAATATAAGAAATACTTGCCCCCAAAAAGAAAAATCTTCTGCTGAAGTACCCCAGCAGCAGGAAAACTAGAATGGGTCGACTCCTGGAGGGCGAAATCGACCCCAAACATTCCCGAAGCCCCTCACACCATTAAATTGGCAACTCTGCGATATCACGTGGACAGCTTATATGTAGATGGCCTCATTGATGGGAAGAACTTTAGCATGCTGGTAGACACTCTAGCTACAAAAACTATCGTTCGACCATCCATCATTATGCGAAAGAAGATGTGGCCTACCAGTTGGAGACTGCGTACCGCTACCGGAGATTCTGCTAGAGTCTACGGTGAGATACAGGTGACGCTACAGTTTGGTTCAACCTCTCTTGTTCACTCAGTGCTGGTGGCTGACGTTGATGAAGATGTTGTTCTGGGCATGGATGTTATGCTCCACTGTGGTTTTCATTTGGATCTTCGCCAACGTATCCTTCGTACTGGTAATGAAGAAATATTCCTGCACCGAAAACAAGTTGACAATGCCTCGATCAAGCTAATCGATGATATCGAACTTCCGGCGAGCTGCGAATGTGTCGTCACAGCGCGGTTGGATGGACTGGAGCCAGATGGTGCCCCAGCCATGATAGAGCCGAAGAACCATGACCATGAATTGGGAAAAGGACTCCTTGTGGGTAAGACTCTTGTTAGATCCGCCAAAGAGGTACCCATCCGAGTTATCAACTTGAACGATCATCCAGTTCTTCTCCGAAAGGACACGGAAATGGGAAGTTTAGAACCGGTAATGGCCATAATTCACAAGATAAATGTTACGGAAACAGATGAGACCAACGAAATTGAACAATTAATGACAAAATTAGACCCCTCTTTGTCAAAATTAGAAAAGAAACAGGTAAGAGATCTACTTTACCGGTATAAACCTGTATTTGGTTCTAAAAGTAAACTGGGAAGAACTGATGTTGTACAACATAGAATTGACACTGGTGATGCACGTCCGATTCGACAGGTACCCCGAAGGATGCCTCAAGTTAAAAAGGAAGAAGCAGACAGAGCCCTTAAAGAAATGATTCAAAATGGCATAGTCGAACCATCCAGTAGTCCGTGGGCTTCTCCTGTGGTATTAGTGAGAAAGAAAGACGGATCAATGCGGTTTTGTGTCGACTATCGAAAGCTAAATGATGTCACTAAGAAGGACAGTTATCCTCTGCCAAGGATTGATGATGCCCTCGACGCTTTGGCGGGTTCTACTCTGTTTTCTACCTTGGACCTTAAAAGTGGATACTGGCAAGTTAAAATGAATCCTGCAGACAAAGAAAAGACTGCCTTTACCAGTGGATCAGGGTTATGGCAATTCACGGTCCTTCCATTTGGCCTCTGTAATGCTCCTGCGACGTTTGAACGACTAATGGAGAACATCCTGCGGGGTTTGTCATGGGAAACTTGTCTAGTTTATCTAGACGACATCATCATAATGGGTAGGACCTTTAAGGAACATTTATCTAACCTGGAAGAAGTTTTTAAAAGATTACAGAACGCTAATCTAACATTGAATGTTAAGAAATGCCACTTGTTCCAGAGACAGGTCAACTATTTAGGACATAACGTAAGCAAGGATGGCGTTGCTGTTGACCCCGCTAAGATACAAGCCGTTCAGGAATGGCCAATCCCTATCGACAAACATCAGCTCCGGAGTTTCTTGGGTCTTTGTTCCTATTACCGACGATATGTCAAGAATTTTGGAGACATCGCCAAACCCTTGACACGTTTGACAGAACAAGATAAGTCCTTCTGTTGGGATCAGGAATGTCAAGAGGCGTTTGAAATATTGAAGAAACAGCTTACGTCAGCACCTGTTCTTGCTTATCCACTTCCTGATGGTAAGCTTATTCTGGACACCGACGCCAGCAATGTAGGAATTGGAGCCGTCTTGTCACAGCTACAAGATGGTAAGGAAAGAGTGGTTGGTTACTTCAGCAAAACTTTATCGAAAGCTGAAAAGAACTACTGTGTAACTCGGAGGGAACTGCTAGCAGTTGTAAAATCCGTCGAACACTTTTATAAATATCTGTATGGCAGAAAATTCCTGATCAGAACAGACCATGCTAGTTTAAAATGGTTACTTAGCTTTAGGAACCCAGAAGGACAGATAGCAAGATGGCTCGAAAAACTGCAGGAATATGATGTTGAAATCGAGCACAGACCTGGAACAAGACATCGTAATGCTGATGCACTTTCCAGAAGACCATGTCGACCAGATTGCCCCCATTGTACCCGTATGGAGCAGAACGAAGAAAAACTTGCCTTAGTTAAGGTTGTGCCAGAAGACGAGAGCTCTATGCTGAAGGAGCAACAAGAAAACGATCCCGTTCTGAGAAAGATTCGGGAGTGGAAGAGAATGGACCGTCGTCCGTTGTGGAGAGAGATATCCTCATCCTCTCCTGCTTTAAAAGCATACTGGTCCCAATGGAACTCTTTAATTTTGGACGGAGGGCTCGTTAAAAGACTTGTAGAAAATTCCGAGGGCACAGAAACAAGGAAACAAATAGTGGTCCCAAGAAATGCTGTACCGGAAATTTTAAAACAGATGCATAATGATAGTTCTGGAGGACATCTGGGTATCACGAAAACGCTGCAAAAGATCCGAGATAGATTTTACTGGGTAAATTGCACGAATGATGTTAAAGATTGGTGTCGTAAATGCACTACATGTGCTGCCAGTAACGGTCCGCACCGAAAACCGAAGGCGGAAATGCAGCAATACCTGGTTGGAAGTCCTTTTGAAAGAATCGCAGTAGATGTATTGGGGCCACTTCCACAGACCGATGTAGGAAACAAGTACATCTTTGTTGTAATGGACTACTTCACTAAATGGGTTGAAGCATATGCAGTTCCCAATCAGGAAGCTACCACTTTAGCAGATATATTGGTTGAAGAATTCGTAAGCCGATTTGGGGTACCATTAGAATTACATTCAGACCAAGGAAGAAATTTTGAGAGCAAGCTGTTTCAAGAAGTTTGCCAAAGATTAGGCATCCACAAAACGAGAACCACAGCGATGCACCCTCAGTCTGATGGAATGGTGGAACGAATGAACCGGACTATAACCAACTATCTGTCAAAAGTGGTGTCAGATTGTCAGAGGGATTGGGATCGACATATTCCACTATTTCTAATGGCAATTCGATCGGCCATCAACGAATCAACTGGCCAAACGCCTGCGAAGGTCCTGTTCGGTAGAGAAATGAGGCTACCATGTGACTTGGTGTTTGGTTGTAAACCTGGTGAAGAAATGGCACGTGAACAATATGTCGCCGACCTTCAGAATCGAATGGAGAATATACACAACCTGGTGCGTGGAAAACTACAATTATCTAGTGATCGGATAAAGAGGTACTATGACACAAGGACAATGGAAAAGAGTTACCAAGTTGGAGATTTAGTCTGGCTCTATAACCCCCGACGGCGTCGAGGTATTTGTCCCAAATTACAAAAGAACTGGGAAGGTCCTTACACCATCAAGAAGAAGATTAACGATGTCATTTATCGGATCGTGAAAATTCCCAGAGGGAAACCCGTCGTGGTCCATCACGATCGTTTGGCGCCTTACCAGGGAAGCCACAGTGGAGATGCGCAGCAACTCCAAGAAGATGGTTTGGCTGGCGCAGGGAGTGTGCGGGATTCCGATGTAGGAAATAACATTCCAGGAGGAATAAATCTAAGGAGGGGGCAGTGTAACGGGATAACCATAAAGGAAGGGACCTTAATTTGAAAGATTGTTGTTGACAGTTGATTTTTAGAAGTTTGTAAAAAAATCAACTGACCATTTTAAATAATGTTTCTAGAAAATTCTAGAAACTTCTAAACACACTAACTAGATTAAATAATGTTGTATATAAGGGGATGCACGGACAGTTAACGTCAGTTCGAGTCAAGTGTTCAGAAGAGTTCATTGTATAGTCAAGTAGTTAGACGTTATCCAGCAGAGTTCAGTGTATCTTAACAATTTTGTAAATAAATTGTGTAAAAAGCCCCCATACGTGTTTCAGTATTCTTAAGTTTTTTTAAAAACACTAATAATTTTCGAGATATATAGAGTCAAACAAAAAGTTTGTAAATATAAATTTGATCTTAGTTTTTCTGTTATAACTTTTAACGATTTTTAATAAAAATAAGAATTTTTGATGTTTTTTATGTAGAATTTAATATTACACAAAAAAATATTCCTAAGTTTTTTTAAAGAAAGTAATACTTTTCGAGATATATAGGGTCAAACAAAAAGTTTGTAAATATAAATTTGATCTTAGTTTTTCTGTCATAACTTTTAAAGTTTTTAATCAAAATGAGATTTTTTAATGTTTTTTGATGTAAAATTTAATTTTACATAAATAAGTATTCTTGAGTTTTTTCAAAAGAACTGATACTTTTCGAGATATATAGGGTTAAACAAAAAGTTTGTAAATATAAATTTAATCTCAGTTTTTCTGTCATAACTTTTTACGTTTTTAATTAAAATAAGATTTTTTGATGCTTTTTGATGTAGAATTTAATACTACACAAAAAAGTATTCCTAAGTTTTTTCAAAAAAACTAATAATTTTCGGGATATATGGGGTCAAACAAATAGTTTGTAAATATAAATTTGATCTTAGTTTTTCTGTCATAACTTTTAAAGTTTTTAATCAAAATAAGATTTTTTAATGCTTTTGATGTAAAATTTAATTTTACATAAATAAGTATTCTTGAGTTTTTTCAAAAGAACTGATACTTTTTGAGATATATAGGGTCAAACAAAAAGTTTGTAAATATAAATTTAATCTCAGTTTTTCTGTCATAACTTTTTACGTTTTTAATTAAAATAAGATTTTTTAATGTTTTTTGATGTAGAATTTAATATTACACAAAAAAGTATTCCTAAGTTTTTTCAAAAAAACTAATAATTTTCGAGATATATAGGGTCAAACAAATAGTTTGTAAATATAAATTTAATCTCAGTTTTTCTGTCATAACTTTTAACGTTTTTAATTAAAATAAGATTTTTTGATGTTTTTTGATGTAGAATTTAATATTACACAAAAAAGTATTCCTAAGTTTTTTCAAAAAAACTAATAATTTTCGAGATATATAGGGTAAAACAAAAAGTTTGTAAATATAAATTTGATCTTAGTTTTTCTGTCATAACTTTAAAAGTTTTTAATCAAAATAAGATTTTTTAATGTTTTTTGATGTAAAATTTAATTTTGCATAAATAAGTATTCCTGAGTTTTTTCAAAAGAACTGATACTTTTCGAGATATACAGGGTCAAACAAAAAGTTTGTAAATATAAATTTAATCTCAGTTTTTCTGTCATAACTTTTAACATTTTTAATTAAAATAAGATTTTTTAATGTAGAATTTAATATTACACAAAAAAGTATTCTTGAGTTTTTTTAAAAAAACTAACACTTTTCGAGATATATAGGGTCAAACAAAAAGGTTGTAAATATAAATTTGATCTTAGTTTTTCTGACATAACTTTTAAAGGTTTTAATTAAAATGAGATTTTTTAATGTTTTTTGATGTAAAATTAAATTTTACATAAATAAGTATTCCTGAGTTTTTTCAAAAGAACTGATGCTTTTCGAGATATACAGGGTCAAACAAAAAGTTTGTAAATATAAATTTAATCTCAGTTTTTCTGTCATAACTTTTAACGTTTTTTATTAAAATAAGATTTTTTGATGTTTTTTGATGTAAAATTTAATATTACACAAAAAAGTATTCTTAAGTTTTTTTAAAAACACCAATAATTTTCGAGATATATAGGGTCAAACAAAAAGTTTGTAAATATAAATTTGATCTTAGTTTTTCTGTTATAACTTTTAACGTTTTTTAATAAAAATAAGATTTTTTGATGTTTTTTATGTAGAATTTAATATTACACAAAAAAGTATTCCTAAATTTTTTTAAAGAAAGTAATACTTTTCGAGATATATAGGGTCAAACAAAAAGTTTGTAAAGATAAATTTGATCTTAGTTTTTCTGTCATAACTTTTAAAGTTTTTAATCAAAATGAGATTTTTTAATGTTTTTTTTATGTAAAATTTAATTTTACATAAATAAGTATTCTTGAGTTTTTTCAAAAGAACTGATACTTTTCGAGATATATAGGGTCAAACAAAAAGTTTGTAAATATAAATTTAATCTCAGTTTTTCTGTCATAACTTTTTACGTTTTTAATTAAAATAAGATTTTTTAATGTGTTTTGATGTAGAATTTAATATTACACAAAAAAGGGTTCCTAAGTTTTTTCAAAAAAACTAATAATTTTCGAGATATATAGGGTCAAACAAATAGTTTGTAAATATAAATTTAATCTCAGTTTTTCTGTCATAACTTTTAACGTTTTTAATTAAAATAAGATTTTTTAATGTAGAATTTAATATTACACAAAAAAGTATTCTTGAGTTTTTTTAAAAAAACTAAAAATTTTCGAGATATATAGGGTCAAACAAAAAGGTTATAAATATAAATTTGATCTTAGTTTTTCTGACATAACTTTTAAAGGTTTTAATTAAAATGAGATTTTTTAATGTTTTTTGATGTAAAATTAAATTTTACATAAATAAGTATTCTTGAGTTTTTTCAAAAGAACTGATACTTTTCGAGATATACAGGGTCAAACAAAAAGTTTGTAAATATAAATTTAATCTCAGTTTTTCTGTCATAACTTTTAACGTTTTTTATTAAAATAAGATTTTTTGATGTTTTTTGATGTAGAATTTAATATTACACAAAAAAGTATTCCTAATTTTTTTTAAAAACACTAATAATTTTCGAGATATATAGGGTCAAACAAAAAGTTTTTAAATATAAATTTGATCTTAGTTTTTCTGTTATAACTTTTAACGTTTTTTAATAAAAATAAGATTTTTTGATGTTTTTTATGTAGAATTTTATATTACACAAAAAAGTATTCCTAAGTTTTTTTAAAGAAAGTAATACTTTTCGAGATATATAGGGTCAAACAAAAAGTTTGTAAATATAAATTTGATCTTAGTTTTTCTGTCATAACTTTTAAAGTTTTTAATCAAAATGAGATTTTTTAATGTTTTTTGATGTAAAATTTAATTTTACATAAATAAGTATTCTTGAGTTTTTTCAAAAGAACTGATACTTTTCGAGATATATAGGGTCAAACAAAAAGTTTGTAAATATAAATTTAATCTCAGTTTTTCTGTCATAACTTTTTACGTTTTTAATTAAAATAAGATTTTTTGATGTTTTTTGATGTAGAATTTAATATTACACAAAAAAGTATTCCTAAGTTTTTTCAAAAAAACTAATAATTTTCGAGATATATAGGGTCAAACAAATAGTTTGTAAATATAAATTTGATCTTAGTTTTTCTGTCATAACTTTGAAAGTTTTTAATCAAAATAAGATTTTTTAATGTTTTTTGATGTAAAATTTAATTTTGCATAAATAAGTATTCCTGAGTTTTTTTAAAAGAACTGATACTTTTTGAGATATACAGGGTCAAACAAAAAGTTTGTAAATATAAATTTAATCTCAGTTTTTCTGTCATAACTTTTAACGTTTTTAATTAAAATAAGATTTTTTGATGTAGAATTTAATATTACACAAAAAAGTATTCTTGAGTTTTTTTAAAAAAACTAATACTTTTCGAGATATATAGGGTCAAACAAAAAGTTTGTAAATATAAATTTGATCTCAGTTTTTCTGTCATAACTTTTAAAGTTTTTTATGAAAATGAGAACGTTTGGGGTTTTCTAATGTAAAATTTAATTCTACATAAAAAAGTATTCCTGAGTTTTTTCAAAAAAACTAATACTTTTCGAGATATATAGGGTCAAACAAAAAGTTTGTAAATATAAATTTAATCTCAGTTTTTCTGTCATAACTTTTAAAGTTTTTAATTAAAATAAGATTTTTTGATGTTTTTAGATGAAGAATTTAATATTACACAAAAAAGTATTCCTAAGTTTTTTCAAAAAAACCAATAATTTTCGAGATATATAGGGCCAAACAAAAAGTTTGTAAATATAAATTTGATCTAAGTTTTTCTGTCATAACTTTTAAAGTTTTTAAACAAGATGAGGTTTTTTAACGCTTTTTGATGAAAAAATTTAATTTTACACAAAAAAGTATTCTTAAGTTTGTTTAAAGAAAGTAATAGTTTTCGAGATATATAGGGTCAAACAAAAAGTTTGTAAATATAAATTTGATCTTAGTTTTTCTGTCATAACTTTTAAAGTTTTTAATTAAAATAAGATTTTTTAATGTTTTTTGATGTAAAATTTAATTTTACATAAATAAGTATTCTTGAGTTTTTTCAAAAGAACTGATACTTTTCAAGATATATAGGGTCAAACAAAAAGTTTGTAAATATAATTTTAATCTCAGTTTTTCTGTCATAACTTTTAACGTTTTTAATTAAAATAAGATTTTTTGATGTAGAATTTAATATTACACAAAAAAGTATTCCTGAGTTTTTTCAAAAAAACTAATACTTTTCGAGATATTTAGGGTCGAACAAAAAGTTTGTAAATATAAATTTGATCTCAGTTTTTCTGTCATAACTTTTAAAGTTTTTAATTAAAATTTAATTTTTTGGGGTTTTTTGATGTAAAATTTGATTTTACATAAAAAAGTATTTTTGAGTTTTTTTAAAAAAACTGATACTTTTCGAAATATACAGGGTCTAACAAAAAGTTTGTAAATATAAATTTAATCTCAGTTTTTCTGTCGTAACTATTAACGTTTATAACTAAAATAACGATTTTTGATGTTTTTTGATGTATAATTCAATATTACACAAAAAAGTATTTTTAAGTTTTTTTAAAAAACTAATACTTTTCGAGATATATAGGGTCAAACAAAAAGTTTGTAAATATAAATTTTATCTCAGTTTTTCTGTCATAACTTTTAAAGTTTTTAATTAAAATGAGATTTTTATTGTTTTTTAATGTAAAATTTAATTTTACATAAATAGGTAATCCTGAGTTTTTTCAAAAGAACTAATACTTTTCGAGATATACAGGGTCAAACAAAAAGTTTGTAAATATAAATTTAATCTCAGTTTTTCTGTCATAACTTTTAACGTTTTTTATTAAAATAAGATTTTTTGATGTTTTTTGATGTAGAATTTAATATTACACAAAAAAGTATTTATAAGTTTTTTTAAAAACACTAATAATTTTCGAGATATATAGGGTCAAACAAAAAGTTTGTAAATATAAATTTGATCTTAGTTTTTCTGTTATAACTTTTAACGTTTTTTAATAAAAATAAGATTTTTTGATGTTTTTTATGTACAATTTAATATTACACAAAAAAGTATTCCTAAGTTTTTTTAAAGAAAGTAATACTTTTCGAGATATATAGGGTCAAACAAAAAGTTTGTAAATATAAATTTGATCTTAGTTTTTCTGTCATAACTTTTAAAGTTTTTAATCAAAATAAGATTTTTTAATGTTTTTTTATGTAAAATTTAATTTTACATAAAGAAGTATTTTTGAGTTTTTTCAAAAGAACTGATACTTTTCGAGATATATAGGGTCAAACAAAAAGTTTGTAAATATCAATTTAATCTCAGTTTTTCTGTCATAACTTTTTACGTTTTTAATTAAAATAAGATTTTTTGATGTTTTTTGATGTAGAATTTAATATTACACAAAAAAGTATTCCTAAGTTTTTTCAAAAAAACTAATCATTTTCGAGATATATAGGGTCAAACAAATAGTTTGTAAATATAAATTTGATCTTAGTTTTTCTGTCATAACTTTTAAAGTTTTTAATCAAAATAAGATTTTTTAATGTTTTTTGATGTAAAATTTAATTTTACATAAATAAGTATTTTTGAGTTTTTTCAAAAGAACTGATACTTTTCGAGATATATAGGGTCAAACAAAAAGTTTGTAAATATAAATTTAATCTCAGTTTTTCTGTCATAACTTTTTACGTTTTTAATTAAAATAAGATTTTTTAATGGTTTTTGATGTACAATTTAATATTACACAAAAAAGTATTCCTAAGTTTTTTCAAAAAAACTAATAATTTTTGAGATATATAGGGTCAAACAAATAGTTTGTAAATATAAATTTAATCTCAGTTTTTTTGTCATAACTTTTAACGTTTTTAATTAAAATAAGATTTTTTAATGTAGAATTTAATATTACACAAAAAAGTATTCTTGAGTTTTTTTAAAAAAACTAACACTTTTCGAGATATATAGGGTCAAACAAAAAGGTTGTAAGTATAAATTTGATCTTAGTTTTTCTGACATAACTTTTAAAGGTTTTAATTAAAATGAGATTTTTTAATGTTTTTTGATGTAAAATTAAATTTTACATAAATAAGTATTCCTGAGTTTTTTCAAAAGAACTGATACTTTTCGAGAAATACAGGGTCAAACAAAAAGTTTGTAAATATAAATTTAATCTCAGTTTTTCTGTCATAACTTTTAATGTTTTTTATTAAAATAAGATTTTTTGATGTTTTTTGATGTAGAATTTAATATTACACAAAAAAGTATTCTTAAGTTTTTTTAAAAACACTAATAATTTTCGAGATATATAGGGTCAAACAAAAAGTTTGTAAATATAAATTTGATCTTAGTTTTTCTGTTATAACTTTTAACGTTTTTTAATAAAAATAAGATTTTTTAATGTTTTTTATGTAGAATTTAATATTACACAAAAAAGTATTCCTAAGTTTTTTTAAAGAAAGTAATACTTTTCGAGATATATAGGGTCAAACAAAAAGTTTGTAAATATAAATTTGATCTTAGTTTTTCTGTCATAACTTTTAAAGTTTTTAATCAAAATGAGATTTTTTAATGTTTTTTGATGTAAAATTTAATTTTACATAAATAAGTATTCTTGAGTTTTTTCAAAAGAACTGATACTTTTCGAGATATATAGGGTCAAACAAAAAGTTTGTAAATATCAATTTAATCTCAGTTTTTCTGTCATAACTTTTTACGTTTTTAATTAAAATAAGATTTTTTGATGTTTTTTGATGTAGAATTTAATATTACACAAAAAAGTATTCCTAAGTTTTTTCAAAAAAACTAATCATTTTCGAGATATATAGGGTCAAACAAATAGTTTGTAAATATAAATTTGATCTTAGTTTTTCTGTCATAACTTTTAAAGTTTTTAATCAAAATAAGATTTTTTTAATGTTTTTTGATGTAAAATTTAATTTTACATAAATAAGTATTCTTGAGTTTTTTCAAAAGAACTGATACTTTTCGAGATATATAGGGTCAAACAAAAAGTTTGTAAATATAAATTTAATCTCAGTTTTTCTGTCATAACTTTTTACGTTTTTAATTAAAATAAGATTTTTTAATGTTTTTTGATGTAGAACTTAATATTACACAAAAAAGTATTCCTAAGTTTTTTTAAAAAAACTAATAATTTTCGAGATATATAGGGTCAAACAAATAGTTTGTAAATATAAATTTAATCTCAGTTTTTCTGTCATAACTTTTAAACTTTTTTAATTAAAATAAGATTTTTTAATGTAGAATTTAATATTACACAAAAAAGTATTCTTGAGTTTTTTTAAAAAAACTAACACTTTTCGAGATATATAGGGTCAAACAAAAAGGTTGTAAATATAAATTTGATCTTAGTTTTTCTGACATAACTTTTAAAGGTTTTAATTAAAATGAGACTTTTTAATGTTTTTTGATGTAAAATTAAATTTTACATAAATAAGTATTCTTGAGTTTTTTCAAAAGAACTGATACTTTTCGAGATATACAGGGTCAAACAAAAAGTTTGTAAATATAAATTTAATCTCAGTTTTTCTGTCATAACTTTTAACGTTTTTTATTAAAATAAGATTTTTTGATGTTTTTTGATGTAGAACTTAATATTACACAAAAAAGTATTCTTAAGTTTTTTTAAAAACACTAATAATTTTCGAGATATATAGAGTCAAACAAAAAGTTTGTAAATATAAATTTGATCTTAGTTTTTCTGTTATAACTTTTAACGTTTTTTAATAAAAATAAGATTTTTTGATGTTTTTTATGTAGAATTTAATATTACACAAAAAAATATTCCTAAGTTTTTTTAAAGAAAGTAATACTTTTCGAGATATATAGGGTCAACCAAAAAGTTTGTAAATATAAATTTGATCTTAGTTTTTCTGTCATAACTTTTAAAGTTTTTAATCAAAATGAGATTTTTTATTGTTTTTTGATGTAAAATTTAATTTTACATAAATAAGTATTCTTGAGTTTTTTCAAAAGAACTGATACTTTTCGAGATATATAGGGTTAAACAAAAAGTTTGTAAATATAAATTTAATCTCAGTTTTTCTGTCATAACTTTTTACGTTTTTAATTAAAATAAGATTTTTTGATGCTTTTTAATGTAGAATTTAATATTACACAAAAAAGTATTCCTAAGTTTTTTCAAAAAAACTAATAATTTTCGGGATATATGGGGTCAAACAAATAGTTTGTAAATATAAATTTGATCTTAGTTTTTCTGTCATAACTTTTAAAGTTTTTAATCAAAATAAGATTTTTTATTGCTTTTGATGTAAAATTTAATTTTACATAAATAAGTATTCTTGAGTTTTTTCAAAAGAACTGATACTTTTTGAGATATATAGGGTCAAACAAAAAGTTTGTAAATATAAATTTAATCTCAGTTTTTCTGTCATAACTTTTTACGTTTTTAATTAAAATAAGATTTTTTAATCTTTTTTGATGTAGAATTTAATTTTACACAAAAAAGTATTCCTAAGTTTTTTCAAAAAAACTAATAATTTTCGAGATATATAGGGTCAAACAAATAGTTTGTAAATATAAATTTAATCTCAGTTTTTCTGTCATAACTTTTAACGTTTTAAATTAAAATAAGATTTTTTGATGTTTTTTGATGTAGAATTTAATATTACACAAAAAAGTATTCCTAAGTTTTTTCAAAAAAACTAATAATTTTCGAGATATATAGGGTAAAACAAAAAGTTTGTAAATATAAATTTGATCTTAGTTTTTCTGTCATAACTTTGAAAGTTTTTAATCAAAATAAGATTTTTTAATGTTTTTTGATGTAAAATTTAATTTTGCATAAATAAGTATTCCTGAGTTTTTTCAAAAGAACTGATACTTTTCGAGATATACAGGGTCAAACAAAAAGTTTGTAAATATAAATTTAATCTCAGTTTTTCTGTCATAACTTTTAACGTTTTTAATTAAAATAAGATTTTTTAATGTAGAATTTAATATTACACAAAAAAGTATTCTTGAGTTTTTTTAAAAAAACTAACACTTTTCGAGATATATAGGGTCAAACAAAAAGGTTGTAAGTATAAATTTGATCTTAGTTTTTCTGACATAACTTTTAAAGGTTTTAATTAAAATGAGATTTTTTAATGTTTTTTGATGTAAAATTAAATTTTACATAAATAAGTATTCCTGAGTTTTTTCAAAAGAACTGATACTTTTCGAGATATACAGGGTCAAACAAAAAGTTTGTAAATATAAATTTAATCTCAGTTTTTCTGTCATAACTTTTAACGTTTTTTATTAAAATAAGATTTTTTAATGTAGAATTTAATATTACACAAAAAAGTATTCTTGAGTTTTTTTAAAAAAACTAACACTTTTCGAGATATATAGGGTCAAACAAAAAGGTTGTAAATATAAATTTGATCTTAGTTTTTCTGACATAACTTTTAAAGGTTTTAATTAAAATGAGATTTTTTAATGTTCTTTGATGTAAAATTAAATTTTACATAAATAAGTATTCCTGAGTTTTTTCAAAAGAACTGATACTTTTCGAGATATACAGGGTCAAACAAAAAGTTTGTAAATATAAATTTAATCTCAGTTTTTCTGTCATAACTTTTAACGTTTTTTATTAAAATAAGATTTTTTGATGTTTTGTGATGTAAAATTTAATATTACACAAAAAAGTATTCCTAAGTTTTTTCAAAAAAACTTATAATTTTCGAGATATATAGGGTAAAACAAAAAGTTTGTAAATATAAATTTGATCTTAGTTTTTCTGTCATAACTTTGAAAGTTTTTAATCAAAATAAGATTTTTTAATGTTTTTTGATGTAAAATTTAATTTTGCATAAATAAGTATTCCTGAGTTTTTTCAAAAGAACTGATACTTTTCGAGATATACAGGGTCAAACAAAAAGTTTGTAAATATAAATTTAATCTCAGTTTTTCTGTCATAACTTTTAACGTTTTTAATTAAAATAAGATTTTTTAATGTAGAATTTAATATTACACAAAAAAGTATTCTTGAGTTTTTTTAAAAAAACTAACACTTTTCGAGATATATAGGGTCAAACAAAAAGGTTGTAAATATAAATTTGATCTTAGTTTTTCTGACATAACTTTTAAAGGTTTTAATTAAAATGAGATTTTTTAATGTTCTTTGATGTAAAATTAAATTTTACATAAATAAGTATTCCTGAGTTTTTTCAAAAGAACTGATACTTTTCGAGATATACAGGGTCAAACAAAAAGTTTGTAAATATAAATTTAATCTCAGTTTTTCTGTCATAACTTTTAACGTTTTTTATTAAAATAAGATTTTTTGATGTTTTTTGATGTAAAATTTAATATTACACAAAAAAGTATTCCTAAGTTTTTTTAAAAACACCAATAATTTTCGAGATATATAGGGTCAAACAAAAAGTTTGTAAATATAAATTTGATCTTAGTTTTTCTGTTATAACTTGTAACGTTTTTTAATAAAAATAAGATTTTTTGATGTTTTTTATGTAGAATTTAATATTACACAAAAAAGTATTCCTAAGTTTTTTTAAAGAAAGTAATACTTTTCGAGATATGTAGGGTCAAACAAAAAATTTGTAAAGATAAATTTGATCTTAGTTTTTCTGTCATAACTTTTAAAGTTTTTAATCAAAATGGGATTTTTTAATGTTTTTTTATGTAAAATTTAATTTTACATAAAGAAGTATTTTTGAGTTTTTTCAAAAGAACTGATACTTTTCGAGATATATAGGGTCAAACAAAAAGTTTGTAAATATCAATTTAATCTCAGTTTTTCTGTCATAACTTTTTACGTTTTTAATTAAAATAAGATTTTTTGATGTTTTTTGATGTAGAATTTAATATTACACAAAAAAGTATTCCTAAGTTTTTTCAAAAAAACTAATCATTTTCGAGATATATAGGGTCAAACAAATAGTTTGTAAATATAAATTTGATCTTAGTTTTTCTGTCATAACTTTTGAAGTTTTTAATCAAAATAAAATTTTTTAATGTTTTTTGATATAAAATTTAATTTTACATAAATAAGTATTCTTGAGTTTTTTCAAAAGAACTGATACTTTTCGAGATATATAGGGACAAACAAAAAGTTTGTAAATATAAATTTGATCTTAGTTTTTCTGTCATAACTTTGAAAGTTTTTAATCAAAATAAGATTTTTTAATGTTTTTTGATGTAAAATTAAATTTTGCATAAATAAGTATTCCTGAGTTTTTTCAAAAGAACTGATACTTTTCGAGATATACAGGGTCAAACAAAAAGTTTGTAAATATAAATTTAATCTCAGTTTTTCTGTCATAACTTTTAACGTTTTTAATTAAAATAAGATTTTTTAATGTAGAATTTAATATTACACAAAAAAGTATTCTTGAGTTTTTTTAAAAAAACTAACACTTTTCGAGATATATAGGGTCAAACAAAAAGGTTGTAAATATAAATTTGATCTTAGTTTTTCTGACATAACTTTTAAAGGTTTTAATTAAAATGAGATTTTTTAATGTTTTTTGATGTAAAATTAAATTTTACATAAATAAGTATTCCTGAGTTTTTTCAAAAGAACTGATACTTTTCGAGATATACAGGGTCAAACAAAAAGTTTGTAAATATAAATTTAATCTCAGTTTTTCTGTCATAACTTTTAACGTTTTTTATTAAAATAAGATTTTTTGATGTTTTTTGATGTAAAATTTAATATTACACAAAAAAGTATTCCTAAGTTTTTTTAAAAACACCAATAATTTTCGAGATATATAGGGTCAAACAAAAAGTTTGTAAATATAAATTTGATCTTAGTTTTTCTGTTATAACTTTTAACGTTTTTTAATAAAAATAAGATTTTTTGATGTTTTTTATGTAGAATTTAATATTACACAAAAAAGTATTCCTAAGTTTTTTTAAAGAAAGTAATACTTTTCGAGATATATAGGGTCAAACAAAAAGTTTGTAAAGATAAATTTGATCTTAGTTTTTCTGTCATAACTTTTAAAGTTTTTAATCAAAATGGGATTTTTTAATGTTTTTTTATGTAACATTTAATTTTACATAAAGAAGTATTCTTGAGTTTTTTTAAAAGAACTGATACTTTTCGAGATATATAGGGTCAAACAAAAAGTTTGTAAATATCAATTTAATCTCAGTTTTTCTGTCATAACTTTTTACGTTTTTAATTAAAATAAGATTTTTTGATGTTTTTTGATGTAGAATTTAATATTACACAAAAAAGTATTCCTAAGTTTTTTCAAAAAAACTAATCATTTTCGAGATATATAGGGTCAAACAAATAGTTTGTAAATATAAATTTGATCTTAGTTTTTCTGTCATAACTTTTAAAGTTTTTAATCAAAATAAGATTTTTTAATGTTTTTTGATGTAAAATTTAATTTTACATAAATAAGTATTCTTGAGTTTTTTCAAAAGAACTGATACTTTTCGAGATATATAGGGTCAAACAAAAAGTTTGTAAATATAAATTTAATCTCAGTTTTTCTGTCATAACTTTTTACGTTTTTAATTAAAAGAAGATTTTTTAATGTGTTTTGATGTAGAATTTAATATTACACAAAAAAGGGTTCCTAAGTTTTTTCAAAAAAACTAATAATTTTCGAGATATATAGGGTCAAACAAATAGTTTGTAAATATAAATTTAATCTCAGTTTTTCTGTCATAACTTTTAACGTTTTTAATTAAAATAAGATTTTTTAATGTAGAATTTAATATTACACAAAAAAGTATTCTTGAGTTTTTTTAAAAAAACTAACAATTTTCGAGATATATAGGGTCAAACAAAAAGGTTGTAAATATAAATTTGATCTTAGTTTTTCTGACATAACTTTTAAAGGTTTTAATTAAAATGAGATTTTTTAATGTTTTTTGATGTAAAATTAAATTTTACATAAATAAGTATTCTTGAGTTTTTTCAAAAGAACTGATACTTTTCGAGATATACAGGGTCAAACAAAAAGTTTGTAAATATAAATTTAATCTCAGTTTTTCTGTCATAACTTTTAACGTTTTTTATTAAAATAAGATTTTTTGATGTTTTTTGATGTAGAATTTTATATTACACAAAAAAGTATTCTTAAGTTTTTTTAAAAACACTAATAATTTTCGAGATATATAGAGTCAAACAAAAAGTTTGTAAATATAAATTTGATCTTAGTTTTTCTGTTATAACTTTTAACGTTTTTTAATAAAAATAAGATTTTTTGATGTTTTTTATGTAAAATTTAATATTACACAAAAAAATATTCCTAAGTTTTTTTAAAGAAAGTAATACTTTTCGAGATATATAGGGTCAAACAAAAAGTTTGTAAATATAAATTTGATCTTAGTTTTTCTGTCATAACTTTTAAAGTTTTTAATCAAAATGAGATTTTTTAATGTTTTTTGATGTAAAATTTAATTTTACATAAATAAGTATTCTTGAGTTTTTTCAAAAGAACTGATACTTTTCGAGATATATAGGGTTAAACAAAAAGTTTGTAAATATAAATTTAATCTCAGTTTTTCTGTCATAACTTTTTACGTTTTTAATTAAAATAAGATTTTTTGATGCTTTTTGATGTAGAATTTAATATTACACAAAAAAGTATTCCTAAGTTTTTTCAAAAAAACTAATAATTTTCGGGATATATGGGGTCAAACAAATAGTTTGTAAATATAAATTTGATCTTAGTTTTTCTGTCATAACTTTTAAAGTTTTTAATCAAAATAAGATTTTTTATTGCTTTTGATGTAAAATTTAATTTTACATAAATAAGTATTCTTGAGTTTTTTCAAAAGAACTAATACTTTTTGAGATATATAGGGTCAAACAAAAAGTTTGTAAATATAAATTTAATCTCAGTTTTTCTGTCATAACTTTTTACGTTTTTAATTAAAATAAGATTTTTTAATGTTTTTTGATGTAGAATTTAATATTACACAAAAAAGTATTCTTAGTTTTTTCAAAAAAACTAATAATTTTCGAGATATATAGGGTCAAACAAATAGTTTGTAAATATAAATTTAATCTCAGTTTTTCTGTCATAACTTTTAACGTTTTAAATTAAAATAAGATTTTTTGATGTTTTTTGATGTAGAATTTAATATTACACAAAAAAGTATTCCTAAGTTTTTTCAAAAAAACTAATAATTTTCGAGATATATAGGGTAAAACAAAAAGTTTGTAAATATAAATTTGATCTTAGTTTTTCTGTCATAACTTTGAAAGTTTTTAATCAAAATAAGATTTTTTAATGTTTTTTGATGTAAAATTTAATTTGGCATAAATAAGTATTCCTGAGTTTTTTCAAAAGAACTGATACTTTTCGAGATATACAGGGTCAAACAAAAAGTTTGTAAATATAAATTTAATCTCAGTTTTTCTGTCATAACTTTTAACGTTTTTAATTAAAATAAGATTTTTTAATGTAGAATTTAATATTACACAAAAAAGTATTCTTGAATTTTTTTAAAAAAACTAACACTTTTTGAGATATATAGGGTCAAACAAAAAGGTTGTAAATATAAATTTGATCTTAGTTTTTCTGACATAACTTTTAAAGGTTTTAATTAAAATGAGATTTTTTAATGTTTTTTGATGTAAAATTAAATTTTACATAAATAAGTATTCCTGAGTTTTTTCAAAAGAACTGATACTTTTCGAGATATACAGGGTCAAACAAAAAGTTTGTAAATATAAATTTAATCTCAGTTTTTCTGTCATAACTTTTAACGTTTTTTATTAAAATAAGATTTTTTGATGTTTTTTGATGTAAAATTTAATATTACACAAAAAAGTATTCCTAAGTTTTTTTAAAAACACTAATAATTTTCGAGATATATAGGGTCAAACAAAAAGTTTGTAAATATAAATTTGATCTTAGTTTTTCTGTTATAACTTTTAACGTTTTTTAATAAAAATAAGATTTTTTGATGTTTTTTATGTAGAATTTAATATTACACAAAAAAGTATTCCTAAGTTTTTTTAAAGAAAGTAATACTTTTCGAGATATATAGGGTCAAACAAAAAGTTTGTAAAGATAAATTTGATCTTAGTTTTTCTGTCATAACTTTTAAAGTTTTTAATCAAAATGGGATTTTTTAATGTTTTTTATGTAACATTTAATTTTACATAAAGAAGTATTCTTGAGTTTTTTTAAAAGAACTGATACTTTTCGAGATATATAGGGTCAAACAAAAAGTTTGTAAATATCAATTTAATCTCAGTTTTTCTGTCATAACTTTTTACGTTTTTAATTAAAATAAGATTTTTTGATGTTTTTTGATGTAGAATTTAATAGTACACAAAAAAGTATTCCTAAGTTTTTTCAAAAAAACTAATCATTTTCGAGATATATAGGGTCAAACAAATAGTTTGTAAATATAAATTTGATCTTAGTTTTTCTGTCATAACTTTTAAAGTTTTTAATCAAAATAAGATTTTTTAATGATTTTTTATGTAAAATTTAATTTTACATAAATAAGTATTCTTGAGTTTTTTCAAAAGAACTGATACTTTTCGAGATATATAGGGTCAAACAAAAAGTTTGTAAATATAAATTTAATCTCAGTTTTTCTGTCATAACTTTTTACGTTTTTAATTAAAAGAAGATTTTTTAATGTGTTTTGATGTAGAATTTAATATTACACAAAAAAGGGTTCCTAAGTTTTTTCAAAAAAACTAATAATTTTCGAGATATATAGGGTCAAACAAATAGTTTGTAAATATAAATTTAATCTCAGTTTTTCTGTCATAACTTTTAACGTTTTTAATTAAAATAAGATTTTTTAATGTAGAATTTAATATTACACAAAAAAGTATTCTTGAGTTTTTTTAAAAAAACTAACAATTTTCGAGATATATAGGGTCAAACAAAAAGGTTGTAAATATAAATTTGATCTTAGTTTTTCTGACATAACTTTTAAAGGTTTTAATTAAAATGAGATTTTTTAATGTTTTTTGATGTAAAATTAAATTTTACATAAATAAGTATTCTTGAGTTTTTTCAAAAGAACTGATACTTTTCGAGATATACAGGGTCAAACAAAAAGTTTGTAAATATAAATTTAATCTCAGTTTTTCTGTCATAACTTTTAACGTTTTTTATTAAAATAAGATTTTTTGATGTTTTTTGATGTAGAATTTAATATTACACAAAAAAGTATTCCATAAGTTTTTTTAAAAACACTAATAATTTTCGAGATATATAGGGTCAAACAAAAAGTTTTTAAATATAAATTTGATCTTAGTTTTTCTGTTATAACTTTTAACGTTTTTTAATAAAAATAAGATTTTTTGATGTATTTTATGTAGAATTTTATATTACACAAAAAAGTATTTCTAAGTTTTTTTAAAGAAAGTAATACTTTTCGAGATATATAGGGTCAAACAAAAAGTTTGTAAATATAAATTTGATCTTAGTTTTTCTGTCATAACTTTTAAAGTTTTTAATCAAAATGAGATTTTTTAATGTTTTTTGATGTAAAATTTAATTTTACATAAATAAGTATTCTTGAGTTTTTTCAAAAGAACTGATACTTTTCGAGATATATAGGGTCAAACAAAAAGTTTGTAAATATAAATTTAATCTCAGTTTTTCTGTCATAACTTTTTACGTTTTTAATTAAAATAAGATTTTTTGATGTTTTTTGATGTAGAATTTAATATTACACAAAAAAGTATTCCTAAGTTTTTTCAAAAAAACTAATAATTTTCGAGATATATAGGGTCAAACAAATAGTTTGTAAATATAAATTTAATCTCAGTTTTTCTGTCATAACTTTTTACGTTTTTAATTAAAATAAGATTTTTTGATGTTTTTTAATGTAAAATTTAATTTTGCATAAATAAGTATTCCTGAGTTTTTTTAAAAGAACTGATACTTTTCGAGATATACAGGGTCAAACAAAAAGTTTGTAAATATAAATTTAATCTCAGTTTTTCTGTCATAACTTTTAACGTTTTTAATTAAAATAAGATTTTTTGATGTAGAATTTAATATTACACAAAAAAGTATTCTTGAGTTTTTTCAAAAAAACTAATACTTTTCGAGATATATAGGGTCAAACAAAAAGTTTGTAAATATAAATTTGATCTCAGTTTTTCTGTCATAACTTTTAAAGTTTTTTATGAAAATGAGAACGTTTGGGGTTTTCTAATGTAAAATTTAATTTTACATAAAAAAGTATTCCTGAGTTTTTTCAAAAAAACTAATACTTTTCGAGATATATAGGGTCAAACAAAAAGTTTGTAAATATAAATTTAATCTCAGTTTTTCTGTCATAACTTTTAAAGTTTTTAATTAAAATAAGATTTTTTGATGTTTTCAGATAAAGAATTTAATATTACACAAAAAAGGATTCCTAAGTTTTTTCAAAAAAACCAATAATTTTCGAGATATATAGGGTCAAACAAAAAGTTTGTAAATATAAATTTGATCTAAGTTTTTCTGTCATAACTTTTAAAGTTTTTAAACAAGATGAGGTTTTTTAACGCTTTTTGATGAAAAAATTTAATTTTACACAAAAAAGTATTCTTAAGTTTGTTTAAAGAAAGTAATAGTTTTCGAGATATATAGGGTCAAACAAAAAGTTTGTAAATATAAATTTGATCTTAGTTTTTCTGTCATAACTTTTAAAGTTTTTAATCAAAATGAGATTTTTTAATGTTTTTTGATGTAAAATTTAATTTTACATAAATAAGTATTCTTGAGTTTTTTCAAAAGAACTGATACTTTTCGAGATATATAGGGTCAAACAAAAAGTTTGTAAATATAAATTTAATCTCAGTTTTTCTGTCATAACTTTTTACGTTTTTAATTAAAATAAGATTTTTTGATGTTTTTTGATGTAGAATTTAATATTACACAAAAAAGTATTCCTAAGTTTTTTCAAAAAAACTAATAATTTTCGAGATATATAGGGTCAAACAAATAGTTTGTAAATATAAATTTAATCTCAGTTTTTCTGTCATAACTTTTTACGTTTTTAATTAAAATAAGATTTTTTGATGTTTTTTAATGTAAAATTTAATTTTGCATAAATAAGTATTCCTGAGTTTTTTTAAAAGAACTGATACTTTTCGAGATATACAGGGTCAAACAAAAAGTTTGTAAATATAAATTTAATCTCAGTTTTTCTGTCATAACTTTTAACGTTTTTAATTAAAATAAGATTTTTTGATGTAGAATTTAATATTACACAAAAAAGTATTCTTGAGTTTTTTCAAAAAAACTAATACTTTTCGAGATATATAGGGTCAAACAAAAAGTTTGTAAATATAAATTTGATCTCAGTTTTTCTGTCATAACTTTTAAAGTTTTTTATGAAAATGAGAACGTTTGGGGTTTTCTAATGTAAAATTTAATTTTACATAAAAAAGTATTCCTGAGTTTTTTCAAAAAAACTAATACTTTTCGAGATATATAGGGTCAAACAAAAAGTTTGTAAATATAAATTTAATCTCAGTTTTTCTGTCATAACTTTTAAAGTTTTTAATTAAAATAAGATTTTTTGATGTTTTCAGATAAAGAATTTAATATTACACAAAAAAGGATTCCTAAGTTTTTTCAAAAAAACCAATAATTTTCGAGATATATAGGGTCAAACAAAAAGTTTGTAAATATAAATTTGATCTAAGTTTTTCTGTCATAACTTTTAAAGTTTTTAAACAAGATGAGGTTTTTTAACGCTTTTTGATGAAAAAATTTAATTTTACACAAAAAAGTATTCTTAAGTTTGTTTAAAGAAAGTAATAGTTTTCGAGATATATAGGGTCAAACAAAAAGTTTGTAAATATAAATTTGATCTTAGTTTTTCTGTCATAACTTTTAAAGTTTTTAATTAAAATAAGATTTTTTAATGTTTTTTGATGTAAAATTTAATTTTACATAAATAAGTATTCTTGAGTTTTTTCAAAAGAACTGATACTTTTCAAGATATATAGGGTCAAACAAAAAGTTTGTAAATATAAATTTGATCTTAGTTTTTCTGTTATAACTTTTAACGTTTTTTAATAAAAATAAGATTTTTTGATGTTTTTTATGTAGAATTTAATATTACACAAAAAAGTATTCCTAAGTTTTTTTAAAGAAAGTAATACTTTTCGAGATATATAGGGTCAAACAAAAAGTTTGTAAAGATAAATTTGATCTTAGTTTTTCTGTCATAACTTTTAAAGTTTTTAATCAAAATGGGATTTTTTAATGTTTTTTTATGTAACATTTAATTTTACATAAAGAAGTATTCTTGAGTTTTTTTAAAAGAACTGATACTTTTCGAGATATATAGGGTCAAACAAAAAGTTTGTAAATATCAATTTAATCTCAGTTTTTCTGTCATAACTTTTTACGTTTTTAATTAAAATAAGATTTTTTGATGTTTTTTGATGTAAAATTTAATATTACACAAAAAAGTATTCCTAAGTTTTTTCAAAAAAACTAATCATTTTCGAGATATATAGGGTCAAACAAATAGTTTGTAAATATAAATTTGATCTTAGTTTTTCTGTCATAACTTTTAAAGTTTTTAATCAAAATAAGATTTTTTAATGTTTTTTGATGTAAAATTTAATTTTACATAAATAAGTATTCTTGAGTTTTTTCAAAAGAACTGATACTTTTCGAGATATATAGGGTCAAACAAAAAGTTTGTAAATATAAATTTAATCTCAGTTTTTCTGTCATAACTTTTTACGTTTTTAATTAAAAGAAGATTTTTTAATGTGTTTTGATGTAGAATTTAATATTACACAAAAAAGGGTTCCTAAGTTTTTTCAAAAAAACTAATAATTTTCGAGATATATAGGGTCAAACAAATAGTTTGTAAATATAAATTTAATCTCAGTTTTTCTGTCATAACTTTTAACGTTTTTAATTAAAATAAGATTTTTTAATGTAGAATTTAATATTACACAAAAAAGTATTCTTGAGTTTTTTTAAAAAAACTAACAATTTTCGAGATATATAGGGTCAAACAAAAAGGTTGTAAATATAAATTTGATCTTAGTTTTTCTGACATAACTTTTAAAGGTTTTAATTAAAATGAGATTTTTTAATGTTTTTTGATGTAAAATTAAATTTTACATAAATAAGTATTCTTGAGTTTTTTCAAAAGAACTGATACTTTTCGAGATATACAGGGTCAAACAAAAAGTTTGTAAATATAAATTTAATCTCAGTTTTTCTGTCATAACTTTTAACGTTTTTTATTAAAATAAGATTTTTTGATGTTTTTTGATGTAGAATTTAATATTACACAAAAAAGTATTCCCTAAGTTTTTTTAAAAACACTAATAATTTTCGAGATATATAGGGTCAAACAAAAAGTTTTTAAATATAAATTTGATCTTAGTTTTTCTGTTATAACTTTTAACGTTTTTTAATAAAAATAAGATTTTTTGATGTTTTTTATGTAGAATTTTATATTACACAAAAAAGTATTTCTAAGTTTTTTTAAAGAAAGTAATACTTTTCGAGATATATAGGGTCAAACAAAAAGTTTGTAAATATAAATTTGATCTTAGTTTTTCTGTCATAACTTTTAAAGTTTTTAATCAAAATGAGATTTTTTAATGTTTTTTGATGTAAAATTTAATTTTACATAAATAAGTATTCTTGAGTTTTTTCAAAAGAACTGATACTTTTCGAGATATATAGGGTCAAACAAAAAGTTTGTAAATATAAATTTAATCTCAGTTTTTCTGTCATAACTTTTTACGTTTTTAATTAAAATAAGATTTTTTGATGTTTTTTGATGTAGAATTTAATATTACACAAAAAAGTATTCCTAAGTTTTTTCAAAAAAACTAATAATTTTCGAGATATATAGGGTCAAACAAATAGTTTGTAAATATAAATTTAATCTCAGTTTTTCTGTCATAACTTTTTACGTTTTTAATTAAAATAAGATTTTTTGATGTTTTTTGATGTAAAATTTAATTTTGCATAAATAAGTATTCCTGAGTTTTTTTAAAAGAACTGATACTTTTCGAGATATACAGGGTCAAACAAAAAGTTTGTAAATATAAATTTAATCTCAGTTTTTCTGTCATAACTTTTAACGTTTTTAATTAAAATAAGATTTTTTGATGTAGAATTTAATATTACACAAAAAAGTATTCTTGAGTTTTTTCAAAAAAACTAATACTTTTCGAGATATATAGGGTCAAACAAAAAGTTTGTAAATATAAATTTGATCTCAGTTTTTCTGTCATAACTTTTAAAGTTTTTTATGAAAATGAGAACGTTTGGGGTTTTCTAATGTAAAATTTAATTTTACATAAAAAAGTATTCCTGAGTTTTTTCAAAAAAACTAATACTTTTCGAGATATATAGGGTCAAACAAAAAGTTTGTAAATATAAATTTAATCTCAGTTTTTCTGTCATAACTTTTAAAGTTTTTAATTAAAATAAGATCTTTTGATGTTTTTAGATAAAGAATTTAATATTACACAAAAAAGGATTCCTAAATTTTTTCAAAAAAACCAATAATTTTCGAGATATATAGGGTCAAACAAAAAGTTTGTAAATATAAATTTGATCTAAGTTTTTCTGTCATAACTTTTAAAGTTTTTAAACAAGATGAGGTTTTTTAACGCTTTTTGATGAAAAAATTTAATTTTACACAAAAAAGTATTCTTAAGTTTGTTTAAAGAAAGTAATAGTTTTCGAGATATATAGGGTCAAACAAAAAGTTTGTAAATATAAATTTGATCTTAGTTTTTCTGTCATAACTTTTAAAGTTTTTAATTAAAATAAGATTTTTTAATGTTTTTTGATGTAAAATTTAATTTTACATAAATAAGTATTCTTGAGTTTTTTCAAAAGAACTGATACTTTTCAAGATATATAGGGTCAAACAAAAAGTTTGTAAATATAATTTTAATCTCAGTTTTTCTGTCATAACTTTTAACGTTTTTAATTAAAATAAGATTTTTTGATGTAGAATTTAATATTACACAAAAAAGTATTCCTGAGTTTTTTCAAAAAAACTAATACTTTTCGAGATATATAGGGTCGAACAAAAAGTTTGTAAATATAAATTTGATTTCAGTTTTTCTGTCATTACTTTTAAAGTTTTTAATTAAAATTTAATTTTTTGGGGTTTTTTGGTGTAAAATTTGATTTTACATAAAAAAGTATTTTTGAGTTTTTTTAAAAAAACTGATACTTTTCGAAATATACAGGGTCTAACAAAAAGTTTGTAAATATAAATTTAATCTCAGTTTTTCTGTCGTAACTATTAACGTTTATAACTAAAATAACGATTTTTGATGTTTTTTGATGTATAATTCAATATTACACAAAAAAGTATTTTTAAGTTTTTTTAAAAAACTAATACTTTTCGAGATATATAGGGTCAAACAAAAAGTTTGTAAATATAAATTTGATCTCAGTTTTTCTGTCATAACTTTTAAAGTTTTTAATTAAAATGAGATTTTTATTGTTTTTTAATGTAAAATTTAATTTTACATAAATAGGTAATCCTGAGTTTTTTCAAAAGAACTAATACTTTTCGAGATATACAGGGTCAAACAAAAAGTTTGTAAATATAAATTTAATCTCAGTTTTTCTGTCATAACTTTTAACGTTTTTTATTAAAATAAGATTTTTTGATGTTTTTTGATGTAGAATTTAATATTACACAAAAAAGTATTTATAAGTTTTTTTAAAAACACTAATAATTTTCGAGATATATAGGGTCAAACAAAAAGTTTGTAAATATAAATTTGATCTTAGTTTTTCTGTTATAACTTTTAACGTTTTTTAATAAAAATAAGATTTTTTGATGTTTTTTATGTACAATTTAATATTACACAAAAAAGTATTCCTAAGTTTTTTTAAAGAAAGTAATACTTTTCGAGATATATAGGGTCAAACAAAAAGTTTGTAAATATAAATTTGATCTTAGTTTTTCTGTCATAACTTTTAAAGTTTTTTATGAAAATGAGAACGTTTGGGGTTTTCTAATGTAAAATTTAATTTTACATAAAAAAGTATTCCTGAGTTTTTTCAAAAAAACTAATACTTTTCGAGATATATAGGGTCAAACAAAAAGTTTGTAAATATAAATTTAATCTCAGTTTTTCTGTCATAACTTTTAAAGTTTTTAATTAAAATAAGATTTTTTGATGTTTTCAGATAAAGAATTTAATATTACACAAAAAAGGATTCCTAAGTTTTTTCAAAAAAACCAATAATTTTCGAGATATATAGGGTCAAACAAAAAGTTTGTAAATATAAATTTGATCTAAGTTTTTCTGTCATAACTTTTAAAGTTTTTAAACAAGATGAGGTTTTTTAACGCTTTTTGATGAAAAAATTTAATTTTACACAAAAAAGTATTCTTAAGTTTGTTTAAAGAAAGTAATAGTTTTCGAGATATATAGGGTCAAACAAAAAGTTTGTAAATATAAATTTGATCTCAGTTTTTCTGTCATAACTTTTAAAGTTTTTTATGAAAATGAGAACGTTTGGGGTTTTCTAATGTAAAATTTAATTTTACATAAAAAAGTATTCCTGAGTTTTTTCAAAAAAACTAATACTTTTCGAGATATATAGGGTCAAACAAAAAGTTTGTAAATATAAATTTAATCTCAGTTTTTCTGTCATAACTTTTAAAGTTTTTTATGAAAATGAGAACGTTTGGGGTTTTCTAATGTAAAATTTAATTTTACATAAAAAAGTATTCCTGAGTTTTTTCAAAAAAACTAATACTTTTCGAGATATATAGGGTCAAACAAAAAGTTTGTAAATATAAATTTAATCTCAGTTTTTCTGTCATAACTTTTAAAGTTTTTAATTAAAATAAGATCTTTTGATGTTTTTAGATAAAGAATTTAATATTACACAAAAAAGGATTCCTAAGTTTTTTCAAAAAAAACAATAATTTTCGAGATATATAGGGTCAAACAAAAAGTTTGTAAATATAAATTTGATCTAAGTTTTTCTGTCATAACTTTTAAAGTTTTTAAACAAGATGAGGTTTTTTAACGCTTTTTGATGAAAAAATTTAATTTTACACAAAAAAGTATTCTTAAGTTTGTTTAAAGAAAGTAATAGTTTTCGAGATATATAGGGTCAAACAAAAAGTTTGTAAATATAAATTTGATCTTAGTTTTTCTGTCATAACTTTTAAAGTTTTTAATTAAAATAAGATTTTTTAATGTTTTTTGATGTAAAATTTAATTTTACATAAATAAGTATTCTTGAGTTTTTTCAAAAGAACTGATACTTTTCAAGATATATAGGGTCAAACAAAAAGTTTGTAAATATAATTTTAATCTCAGTTTTTCTGTCATAACTTTTAACGTTTTTAATTAAAATAAGATTTTTTGATGTAGAATTTAATATTACACAAAAAAGTATTCCTGAGTTTTTTCAAAAAAACTAATACTTTTCGAGATATATAGGGTCGAACAAAAAGTTTGTAAATATAAATTTGATTTCAGTTTTTCTGTCATAACTTTTAAAGTTTTTAATTAAAATTTAATTTTTTGGGGTTTTTTGGTGTAAAATTTGATTTTACATAAAAAAGTATTTTTGAGTTTTTTTAAAAAAACTGATACTTTTCGAAATATACAGGGTCTAACAAAAAGTTTGTAAATATAAATTTAATCTCAGTTTTTCTGTCGTAACTATTAACGTTTATAACTAAAATAACGATTTTTGATGTTTTTTGATGTATAATTCAATATTACACAAAAAAGTATTTTTAAGTTTTTTTAAAAAACTAATACTTTTCGAGATATATAGGGTCAAACAAAAAGTTTGTAAATATAAATTTGATCTCAGTTTTTCTGTCATAACTTTTAAAGTTTTTAATTAAAATGAGATTTTTATTGTTTTTTAATGTAAAATTTAATTTTACATAAATAGGTAATCCTGAGTTTTTTCAAAAGAACTAATACTTTTCGAGATATACAGGGTCAAACAAAAAGTTTGTAAATATAAATTTAATCTCAGTTTTTCTGTCATAACTTTTAACGTTTTTTATTAAAATAAGATTTTTTGATGTTTTTTGATGTAGAATTTAATATTACACAAAAAAGTATTTATAAGTTTTTTTAAAAACACTAATAATTTTCGAGATATATAGGGTCAAACAAAAAGTTTGTAAATATAAATTTGATCTTAGTTTTTCTGTTATAACTTTTAACGTTTTTTAATAAAAATAAGATTTTTTGATGTTTTTTATGTACAATTTAATATTACACAAAAAAGTATTCCTAAGTTTTTTTAAAGAAAGTAATACTTTTCGAGATATATAGGGTCAAACAAAAAGTTTGTAAATATAAATTTGATCTTAGTTTTTCTGTCATAACTTTTAAAGTTTTTTATGAAAATGAGAACGTTTGGGGTTTTCTAATGTAAAATTTAATTTTACATAAAAAAGTATTCCTGAGTTTTTTCAAAAAAACTAATACTTTTCGAGATATATAGGGTCAAACAAAAAGTTTGTAAATATAAATTTAATCTCAGTTTTTCTGTCATAACTTTTAAAGTTTTTAATTAAAATAAGATTTTTTGATGTAGAATTTAATATTACACAAAAAAGTATTCTTGAGTTTTTTCAAAAAAACTAATACTTTTCGAGATATATAGGGTCAAACAAAAAGTTTGTAAATATAAATTTGATCTCAGTTTTTCTGTCATAACTTTTAAAGTTTTTTATGAAAATGAGAACGTTTGGGGTTTTCTAATGTAAAATTTAATTTTACATAAAAAAGTATTCCTGAGTTTTTTCAAAAAAACTAATACTTTTCGAGATATATAGGGTCAAACAAAAAGTTTGTAAATATAAATTTAATCTCAGTTTTTCTGTCATAACTTTTAAAGTTTTTAATTAAAATAAGATTTTTTGATGTTTTCAGATAAAGAATTTAATATTACACAAAAAAGGATTCCTAAGTTTTTTCAAAAAAACCAATAATTTTCGAGATATATAGGGTCAAACAAAAAGTTTGTAAATATAAATTTGATCTAAGTTTTTCTGTCATAACTTTTAAAGTTTTTAAACAAGATGAGGTTTTTTAACGCTTTTTGATGAAAAAATTTAATTTTACACAAAAAAGTATTCTTAAGTTTGTTTAAAGAAAGTAATAGTTTTCGAGATATATAGGGTCAAACAAAAAGTTTGTAAATATAAATTTGATCTTAGTTTTTCTGTCATAACTTTTAAAGTTTTTAATTAAAATAAGATTTTTTAATGTTTTTTGATGTAAAATTTAATTTTACATAAATAAGTATTCTTGAGTTTTTTCAAAAGAACTGATACTTTTCAAGATATATAGGGTCAAACAAAAAGTTTGTAAATATAAATTTGATCTTAGTTTTTCTGTTATAACTTTTAACGTTTTTTAATAAAAATAAGATTTTTTGATGTTTTTTATGTAGAATTTAATATTACACAAAAAAGTATTCCTAAGTTTTTTTAAAGAAAGTAATACTTTTCGAGATATATAGGGTCAAACAAAAAGTTTGTAAAGATAAATTTGATCTTAGTTTTTCTGTCATAACTTTTAAAGTTTTTAATCAAAATGGGATTTTTTAATGTTTTTTTATGTAACATTTAATTTTACATAAAGAAGTATTCTTGAGTTTTTTTAAAAGAACTGATACTTTTCGAGATATATAGGGTCAAACAAAAAGTTTGTAAATATCAATTTAATCTCAGTTTTTCTGTCATAACTTTTTACGTTTTTAATTAAAATAAGATTTTTTGATGTTTTTTGATGTAGAATTTAATATTACACAAAAAAGTATTCCTAAGTTTTTTCAAAAAAACTAATCATTTTCGAGATATATAGGGTCAAACAAATAGTTTGTAAATATAAATTTGATCTTAGTTTTTCTGTCATAACTTTTAAAGTTTTTAATCAAAATAAGATTTTTTAATGTTTTTTGATGTAAAATTTAATTTTACATAAATAAGTATTCTTGAGTTTTTTCAAAAGAACTGATACTTTTCGAGATATATAGGGTCAAACAAAAAGTTTGTAAATATAAATTTAATCTCAGTTTTTCTGTCATAACTTTTTACGTTTTTAATTAAAAGAAGATTTTTTAATGTGTTTTGATGTAGAATTTAATATTACACAAAAAAGGGTTCCTAAGTTTTTTCAAAAAAACTAATAATTTTCGAGATATATAGGGTCAAACAAATAGTTTGTAAATATAAATTTAATCTCAGTTTTTCTGTCATAACTTTTAACGTTTTTAATTAAAATAAGATTTTTTAATGTAGAATTTAATATTACACAAAAAAGTATTCTTGAGTTTTTTTAAAAAAACTAACAATTTTCGAGATATATAGGGTCAAACAAAAAGGTTGTAAATATAAATTTGATCTTAGTTTTTCTGACATAACTTTTAAAGGTTTTAATTAAAATGAGATTTTTTAATGTTTTTTGATGTAAAATTAAATTTTACATAAATAAGTATTCTTGAGTTTTTTCAAAAGAACTGATACTTTTCGAGATATACAGGGTCAAACAAAAAGTTTGTAAATATAAATTTAATCTCAGTTTTTCTGTCATAACTTTTAACGTTTTTTATTAAAATAAGATTTTTTGATGTTTTTTGATGTAGAATTTAATATTACACAAAAAAGTATTCCCTAAGTTTTTTTAAAAACACTAATAATTTTCGAGATATATAGGGTCAAACAAAAAGTTTTTAAATATAAATTTGATCTTAGTTTTTCTGTTATAACTTTTAACGTTTTTTAATAAAAATAAGATTTTTTGATGTTTTTTATGTAGAATTTTATATTACACAAAAAAGTATTTCTAAGTTTTTTTAAAGAAAGTAATACTTTTCGAGATATATAGGGTCAAACAAAAAGTTTGTAAATATAAATTTGATCTTAGTTTTTCTGTCATAACTTTTAAAGTTTTTAATCAAAATGAGATTTTTTAATGTTTTTTGATGTAAAATTTAATTTTACATAAATAAGTATTCTTGAGTTTTTTCAAAAGAACTGATACTTTTCGAGATATATAGGGTCAAACAAAAAGTTTGTAAATATAAATTTAATCTCAGTTTTTCTGTCATAACTTTTTACGTTTTTAATTAAAATAAGATTTTTTGATGTTTTTTGATGTAGAATTTAATATTACACAAAAAAGTATTCCTAAGTTTTTTCAAAAAAACTAATAATTTTCGAGATATATAGGGTCAAACAAATAGTTTGTAAATATAAATTTAATCTCAGTTTTTCTGTCATAACTTTTTACGTTTTTAATTAAAATAAGATTTTTTGATGTTTTTTGATGTAAAATTTAATTTTGCATAAATAAGTATTCCTGAGTTTTTTTAAAAGAACTGATACTTTTCGAGATATACAGGGTCAAACAAAAAGTTTGTAAATATAAATTTAATCTCAGTTTTTCTGTCATAACTTTTAACGTTTTTAATTAAAATAAGATTTTTTGATGTAGAATTTAATATTACACAAAAAAGTATTCTTGAGTTTTTTCAAAAAAACTAATACTTTTCGAGATATATAGGGTCAAACAAAAAGTTTGTAAATATAAATTTGATCTCAGTTTTTCTGTCATAACTTTTAAAGTTTTTTATGAAAATGAGAACGTTTGGGGTTTTCTAATGTAAAATTTAATTTTACATAAAAAAGTATTCCTGAGTTTTTTCAAAAAAACTAATACTTTTCGAGATATATAGGGTCAAACAAAAAGTTTGTAAATATAAATTTAATCTCAGTTTTTCTGTCATAACTTTTAAAGTTTTTAATTAAAATAAGATCTTTTGATGTTTTTAGATAAAGAATTTAATATTACACAAAAAAGGATTCCTAAGTTTTTTCAAAAAAACCAATAATTTTCGAGATATATAGGGTCAAACAAAAAGTTTGTAAATATAAATTTGATCTAAGTTTTTCTGTCATAACTTTTAAAGTTTTTAAACAAGATGAGGTTTTTTAACGCTTTTTGATGAAAAAATTTAATTTTACACAAAAAAGTATTCTTAAGTTTGTTTAAAGAAAGTAATAGTTTTCGAGATATATAGGGTCAAACAAAAAGTTTGTAAATATAAATTTGATCTTAGTTTTTCTGTCATAACTTTTAAAGTTTTTAATTAAAATAAGATTTTTTAATGTTTTTTGATGTAAAATTTAATTTTACATAAATAAGTATTCTTGAGTTTTTTCAAAAGAACTGATACTTTTCAAAATATATAGGGTCAAACAAAAAGTTTGTAAATATAATTTTAATCTCAGTTTTTCTGTCATAACTTTTAACGTTTTTAATTAAAATAAGATTTTTTGATGTAGAATTTAATATTACACAAAAAAGTATTCCTGAGTTTTTTCAAAAAAACTAATACTTTTCGAGATATATAGGGTCGAACAAAAAGTTTGTAAATATAAATTTGATTTCAGTTTTTCTGTCATAACTTTTAAAGTTTTTAATTAAAATTTAATTTTTTGGGGTTTTTTGGTGTAAAATTTGATTTTACATAAAAAAGTATTTTTGAGTTTTTTTAAAAAAACTGATACTTTTCGAAATATACAGGGTCTAACAAAAAGTTTGTAAATATAAATTTAATCTCAGTTTTTCTGTCGTAACTATTAACGTTTATAACTAAAATAACGATTTTTGATGTTTTTTGATGTATAATTCAATATTACACAAAAAAGTATTTTTAAGTTTTTTTAAAAAACTAATACTTTTCGAGATATATAGGGTCAAACAAAAAGTTTGTAAATATAAATTTGATCTCAGTTTTTCTGTCATAACTTTTAAAGTTTTTAATTAAAATGAGATTTTTATTGTTTTTTAATGTAAAATTTAATTTTACATAAATAGGTAATCCTGAGTTTTTTCAAAAGAACTAATACTTTTCGAGATATACAGGGTCAAACAAAAAGTTTGTAAATATAAATTTAATCTCAGTTTTTCTGTCATAACTTTTAACGTTTTTTATTAAAATAAGATTTTTTGATGTTTTTTGATGTAGAATTTAATATTACACAAAAAAGTATTTATAAGTTTTTTTAAAAACACTAATAATTTTCGAGATATATAGGGTCAAACAAAAAGTTTGTAAATATAAATTTGATCTTAGTTTTTCTGTTATAACTTTTAACGTTTTTTAATAAAAATAAGATTTTTTGATGTTTTTTATGTACAATTTAATATTACACAAAAAAGTATTCCTAAGTTTTTTTAAAGAAAGTAATACTTTTCGAGATATATAGGGTCAAACAAAAAGTTTGTAAATATAAATTTGATCTTAGTTTTTCTGTCATAACTTTTAAAGTTTTTAATCAAAATGAGATTTTTTAATGTTTTTTTATGTAAAATTTAATTTTACATAAAGAAGTATTCTTGAGTTTTTTCAAAAGAACTGATACTTTTCGAGATATATAGGGTCAAACAAAAAGTTTGTAAATATCAATTTAATCTCAGTTTTTCTGTCATAACTTTTTACGTTTTTAATTAAAATAAGATTTTTTGATGTTTTTTGATGTAGAATTTAATATTACACAAAAAAGTATTCCTAAGTTTTTTCAAAAAAACTAATCATTTTCGAGATATATAGGGTCAAACAAATAGTTTGTAAATATAAATTTGATCTTAGTTTTTCTGTCATAACTTTTAAAGTTTTTAATCAAAATAAGATTTTTTAATGTTTTTTGATGTAAAATTTAATTTTACATAAATAAGTATTCTTGAGTTTTTTCAAAAGAACTAATACTTTTCGAGATATATAGGGTCAAACAAAAAGTTTGTAAATATAAATTTAATCTCAGTTTTTCTGTCATAACTTTTTACGTTTTTAATTAAAATAAGATTTTTTAATGTTTTTTGATGTACAATTTAATATTACACAAAAAAGTATTCCTAAGTTTTTTCAAAAAAACTAATAATTTTCGAGATATATAGGGTCAAACAAATAGTTTGTAAATATAAATTTAATCTCAGTTTTTTTGTCATAACTTTTAACGTTTTTAATTAAAATAAGATTTTTTAATGTAGAATTTAATATTACACAAAAAAGTATTCTTGAGTTTTTTTAAAAAAACTAACACTTTTCGAGATATATAGGGTCAAACAAAAAGGTTGTAAGTATAAATTTGATCTTAGTTTTTCTGACATAACTTTTAAAGGTTTTAATTAAAATGAGATTTTTTAATGTTTTTTGATGTAAAATTAAATTTTACATAAATAAGTATTCTTGAGTTTTTTCAAAAGAACTGATACTTTTCGAGAAATACAGGGTCAAACAAAAAGTTTGTAAATATAAATTTAATCTCAGTTTTTCTGTCATAACTTTTAATGTTTTTTATTAAAATAAGATTTTTTGATGTTTTTTATGTACAATTTAATATTACACAAAAAAGTATTCCTAAGTTTTTTTAAAGAAAGTAATACTTTTCGAGATATATAGGGTCAAACAAAAAGTTTGTAAATATAAATTTGATCTTAGTTTTTCTGTCATAACTTTTAAAGTTTTTAATCAAAATGAGATTTTTTAATGTTTTTTGATGTAAAATTTAATTTTACATAAAGAAGTATTCTTGAGTTTTTTCAAAAGAACTGATACTTTTCGAGATATATAGGGTCAAACAAAAAGTTTGTAAATATCAATTTAATCTCAGTTTTTCTGTCATAACTTTTTACGTTTTTAATTAAAATAAGATTTTTTGATGTTTTTTGATGTAGAATTTAATATTACACAAAAACGTATTCCTAAGTTTTTTCAAAAAAACTAATCATTTTCGAGATATATAGGGTCAAACAAATAGTTTGTAAATATAAATTTGATCTTAGTTTTTCTGTCATAACTTTTAAAGTTTTTAATCAAAATAAGATTTTTTAATGTTTTTTGATGTAAAATTTAATTTTACATAAATAAGTATTCTTGAGTTTTTTCAAAAGAACTGATACTTTTCGAGATATATAGGGTCAAACAAAAAGTTTGTAAATATAAATTTAATCTCAGTTTTTCTGTCATAACTTTTTACGTTTTTAATTAAAATAAGATTTTTTAATGTTTTTTGATGTAGAATTTAATATTACACAAAAAAGTATTCCTAAGTTTTTTCAAAAAAACTAATAATTTTCGAGATATATAGGGTCAAACAAATAGTTTGTAAATATAAATTTAATCTCAGTTTTTCTGTCATAACTTTTAACGTTTTTAATTAAAATAAGATTTTTTAATGTAGAATTTAATATTACACAAAAAAGTATTCCTGAGTTTTTTTAAAAAAACTAACACTTTTCTAGATATATAGGGTCAAACAAAAAGGTTGTAAATATAAATTTGATCTTAGTTTTTCTAACATAACTTTTAAAGGTTTTAATTAAAATGAGATTTTTTAATGTTTTTTAATGTAAAATTAAATTTTACATAAATAAGTATTCCTGAGTTTTTTCAAAAGAACTGATACTTTTCGAGATATACAGGGTCAAACAAAAAGTTTGTAAATATAAATTTAATCTCAGTTTTTCTGTCATAACTTTTAACGTTTTTTATTAAAATAAGATTTTTTGATGTTTTTTTATGTAAAATTTAATATTACACAAAAAAGTATTATTAAGTTTTTTTAAAAACACCAATAATTTTCGAGATATATAGGGTCAAACAAAAAGTTTGTAAATATAAATTTGATCTTAGTTTTTCTGTTATAACTTTTAACGTTTTTTAATAAAAATAAGATTTTTTCATGTTTTTTATGTAGAATTTAATATTACACAAAAAAGTATTCCTAAGTTTTTTTAAAGAAAGTAATACTTTTCGAGATATATAGGGTCAAACAAAAAGTTTGTAAATATAAATTTGATCTTAGTTTTTCTGTCATAACTTTTAAAGTTTTTAATTAAAATGAGATTTTTTAATGTTTTTTGATGTAAAATTTAATTTTACATAAAGAAGTATTCTTGAGTTTTTTCAAAAGAACTGATACTTTTCGAGATATATAGGGTCAAACAAAAAGTTTGTAAATATCAATTTAATCTCAGTTTTTCTGTCATAACTTTTTACGTTTTTAATTAAAATAAGATTTTTTGATGTTTTTTGATGTAGAATTTAATATTACACAAAAAAGTATTCCTAAGTTTTTTCAAAAAAACTAATAATTTTCGAGATATATAGGGTAAAACAAAAAGTTTGTAAATATAAATTTGATCTTAGTTTTTCTGTCATAACTTTGAAAGTTTTTAATCAAAATAAGATTTTTTAATGTTTTTTGATGTAAAATTTAATTTTGCATAAATAAGTATTCTTGAGTTTTTTCAAAAGAACTGATACTTTTCGAGATATACAGGGTCAAACAAAAAGTTTGTAAATATAAATTTAATCTCAGTTTTTCTGTCATAACTTTTAACGTTTTTAATTAAAATAAGATTTTTTAATGTAGAATTTAATATTTCACAAAAAAGTATTCTTGAGTTTTTTTAAAAAAACTAACACTTTTCGAGATATATAGGGTCAAACAAAAAGGTTGTAAATATAAATTTGATCTTAGTTTTTCTGACATAACTTTTAAAGGTTTTAATTAAAATGAGATTTTTTAATGTTTTTTAATGTAAAATTAAATTTTACATAAATAAGTATTCCTGAGTTTTTTCAAAAGAACTGATACTTTTCGAGATATACAGGGTCAAACAAAAAGTTTGTAAATATAAATTTAATCTCAGTTTTTCTGTCATAACTTTTAACGTTTTTTATTAAAATAAGATTTTTTGATGTTTTTTGATGTAAAATTTAATATTACACAAAAAAGTATTCCTAAGTTTTTTTAAAAACACCAATAATTTTCGAGATATATAGGGTCAAACAAAAAGTTTGTAAATATAAATTTGATCTTAGTTTTTCTGTTATAACTTTTAACGTTTTTTAATAAAAATAAGATTTTTTGATGTTTTTTATGTAGAATTTAATATTACACAAAAAAGTATTCCTAAGTTTTTTTAAAGAAAGTAATACTTTTCGAGATATATAGGGTCAAACAAAAAGTTTGTAAATATAAATTTGATCTTAGTTTTTCTGTCATAACTTTTAAAGTTTTTAATTAAAATGAGATTTTTTAATGTTTTTTGATGTAAAATTTAATTTTACATAAAGAAGTATTCTTGAGTTTTTTCAAAAGAACTGATACTTTTCGAGATATATAGGGTCAAACAAAAAGTTTGTAAATATCAATTTAATCTCAGTTTTTCTGTCATAACTTTTTACGTTTTTAATTAAAATAAGATTTTTTGATGTTTTTTGATGTAGAATTTAATATTACACAAAAAAGTATTCCTAAGTTTTTTCAAAAAAACTAATCATTTTCGAGATATATAGGGTCAAACAAATAGTTTGTAAATATAAATTTGATCTTAGTTTTTCTGTCATAACTTTTAAAGTTTTTAATCAAAATAAGATTTTTTAATGTTTTTTGATGTAAAATTTAATTTTACATAAATAAGTATTCTTGAGTTTTTTCAAAAGAACTGATACTTTTCGAGATATATAGGGTCAAACAAAAAGTTTGTAAATATAAATTTAATCTCAGTTTTTCTGTCATAACTTTTTACGTTTTTAATTAAAATAAGATTTTTTAATGTTTTTTAATGTAGAATTTAATATTACACAAAAAAGTATTTCTAAAATTTTTCAAAAAAACTAATAATTTTCGAGATATATAGGGTCAAACAAATAGTTTGTAAATATAAATTTAATCTCAGTTTTTCTGTCATAACTTTTAACGTTTTTAATTAAAATAAGATTTTTTAATGTAGAATTTAATATTACACAAAAAAGTATTCTTGAGTTTTTTTAAAAAAACTAACAATTTTCGAGATATATAGGGTCAAACAAAAAGGTTGTAAATATAAATTTGATCTTAGTTTTTCTGACATAACTTTTAAAGGTTTTAATTAAAATGAGATTTTTTAATGTTTTTTGATGTAAAATTAAATTTTACATAAATAAGTATTCTTGAGTTTTTTTAAAAGAACTGATACTTTTCGAGATATACAGGGTCAAACAAAAAGTTTGTAAATATAAATTTAATCTCAGTTTTTCTGTCATAACTGTTAACGTTTTTTATTAAAATAAGATTTTTTGATGTTTTTTGATGTAGAATTTAATATTACACAAAAAAGTATTCCTAAGTTTTTTTAAAAACACTAATAATTTTCGAGATATATAGGGTCAAACAAAAAGTTTGTAAATATAAATTTGATCTTAGTTTTTCTGTTATAACTTTTAACGTTTTTTAATAAAAATAAGATTTTTTGATGTTTTTTATGTAGAATTTTATATTACACAAAAAAGTATTCCTAAGTTTTTTTGAAGAAAGTAATACTTTTCGAGATATATAGGGTCAAACAAAAAGTTTGTAAATATAAATTTGATCTTAGTTTTTCTGTCATAACTTTTAAAGTTTTTAATCAAAATGAGATTTTTTAATGTTTTTTGATGTAAAATTTAATTTTACATAAATAAGTATTCCTGAGTTTTTTCAAAAGAACTGATACTTTTCGAGATATATAGGGTCAAACAAAAAGTTTGTAAATATAAATTTAATCTCAGTTTTTCTGTCATAACTTTTTACGTTTTTAATTAAAATAAGATTTTTTGATGTTTTTTGATGTAGAATTTAATATTACACAAAAAAGTATTCCTAAGTTTTTTCAAAAAAACTAATAATTTTCGAGATATATAGGGTCAAACAAATAGTTTGTAAATATAAATTTGATCTTAGTTTTTCTGTCATAACTTTTAAAGTTTTTAATCAAAATAAGATTTTTTAATGTTTTTTGATGTAAAATTTAATTTTACATAAATAAGTATTCCTGAGTTTTTTCAAAAGAACTGATACTTTTCGAGATATATAGGGTCAAACAAAAAGTTTTTAAATATAAATTTAATCTCAGTTTTTCTGTCATAACTTTTTACGTTTTTAATTAAAATAAGATTTTTTAATGTTTTTTAATGTAGAATTTAATATTACACAAAAAAGTATTCCTAAGTTTTTTCAAAAAAACTAATAATTTTCGAGATATATAGGGTCAAACAAATAGTTTGTAAATATAAATTTAATCTCAGTTTTTCTGTCATAACTTTTAACGTTTTTAATTAAAATAAGATTTTTTAATGTAGAATTTAATATTACACAAAAAAGTATTCCTGAGTTTTTTTAAAAAAACTAACAATTTTCGGGATATATAGGGTCAAACAAAAAGGTTGTAAATATAAATTTAATCTTAGTTTTTCTGACATAACTTTTAAAGGTTTTAATTAAAATGAGATTTTTTAATGTTTTTTGATGTAAAATTAAATTTTACATAAATAAGTATTCTTGAGTTTTTTCAAAAGAACTGATACTTTTCGAGATATACAGGGCCAAACAAAAAGTTTGTAAATATAAATTTAATCTCAGTTTTTCTGTCATAACTTTTAACGTTTTTTATTAAAATAAGATTTTTTGATGTTTTTTAATGTAGAATTTAATATTACACAAAAAAGTATTCTTAAGTTTTTTTAAAAACACTAATAATTTTCGAGATATATAGGGTCAAACAAAAAGTTTGTAAATATAAATTTGATCTTAGTTTTTCTGTTATAACTTTTAACGTTTTTTAATAAAAATAAGATTTTTTGATGTTTTTTATGTAGAATTTTATATTACACAAAAAAGTATTCCTAAGTTTTTTTAAAGAAAGTAATACTTTTCGAGATATATAGGGTCAAACAAAAAGTTTGTAAATATAAATTTGATCTTAGTTTTTCTGTCATAACTTTTAAAGTTTTTAATCAAAATGAGATTTTTTAATGTTTTTTGATGTAAAATTTAATTTTACATAAATAAGTATTCTTGAGTTTTTTCAAAAGAACTGATACTTTTTGAGATATATAGGGTCAAAAAAAAGTTTGTAAATATAAATTTAATCTCAGTTTTTCTGTCATAACTTTTTACGTTTTTAATTAAAATAAGATTTTTTGATGTTTTTTGATGTAGAATTTAATATTACACAAAAAATTATTCCTAAGTTTTTTCAAAAAAACTAATAATTTTCGAGATATATAGGGTCAAACAAATAGTTTGTAAATATAAATTTGATCTTAGTTTTTCTGTCATAACTTTGAAAGTTTTTATTTAAAATAAGATTTTTTAATGTTTTTTGATGTAAAATTTAATTTTGCATAAATAAGTATTCCTGAGTTTTTTTAAAAGAACTGATACTTTTCGAGATATACAGGGTCAAACAAAAAGTTTGTAAATATAAATTTAATCTCAGTTTTTCTGTCATAACTTTTAACGTTTTTAATTAAAATAAGATTTTTTGATGTAGAATTTAATATTACACAAAAAAGTATTCCTGAGTTTTTTCAAAAAAACTAATACTTTTCGAGATATATAGGGTCAAACAAAAAGTTTGTAAATATAAATTTGATCTCAGTTTTTATGTCATAACTTTTAAAATTTTTTATGAAAATGAGAACGTTTGGGGTTTTCTAATGTAAAATTTATTTTTACATAAAAAAGTATTCCTGAGTTTTTTCAAAAAAACTAATACTTTTCGAGATATATAGGGTCAAACAAAAAGTTTGTAAATATAAATTTAATCTCAGTTTTTCTGTCATAACTTTTAAAGTTTTTAATTAAAATAAGATTTTCTGATGTTTTTTGATGAAGAATTTAATATTACACAAAAAAATATTCCTAAGTTTTTTCAAAAAAACCAATAATTTTCGAGATATATAGGGTCAAACAAAAAGTTTGTAAATATAAATTTGATCTAAGTTTTTCTGTCATAACTTTTAAAGTTTTTAAACAAGATGAGGTTTTTTAACGCTTTTTGATAAAAAAATTTAATTTTACACAAAAAAGTATTCTTAAGTTTTTTTAAAGAAAGTAATAGTTTTCGAGATATATAGGGTCAAACAAAAAGTTTGTAAATATAAATTTGATCTTAGTTTTTCTGTCATAACTTTTAAAGTTTTTAATTAAAATAAGATTTTTTTATGTTTTTTAATGTAAAATTTAATTTTACATAAATAAGTATTCTTGAGTTTTTTCAAAAGAACTGATACTTTTCAAGATATATAGGGTCAAACAAAAAGTTTGTAAATATAAATTTAATCTCAGTTTTTCTGTCATAACTTTTAACGTTTTTAACTAAAATAAGATTTTTTAATGTAGAATTTAATATTACACAAAAAAGTATTCCTGAGTTTTTTCAAAAAAACTAATACTTTTCGAGATGTATAGGGTCGAACAAAAAATTTGTAAATATAAATTTGATCTCAGTTTTTCTGTCATAACTTTTAAAGTTTTTAATTAAAATTTAATTTTTTGGGGTTTTTTGATCTAAAATTTGATTTTACATAAAAAAGTATTTTTGAGTTTTTTTAAAAAAACTGATACTTTTTGAAATATACAGGGTCTAAAAAAAAGTTTGTAAATATAAATTTAATCTCAGTTTTTCTGTCGTAACTGTTAACGTTTATAACTAAAATAACAATTTTTGATGTTTTTTGATGTATAATTCAATATTACACAAAAAAGTATTTTTAAGTTTTTTTAAAAAACTAATACTTTTCGAGATATATAGGGTCAAACAAAAAGTTTGTAAATATAAATTTGATCTCAGTTTTTCTGTCATAACTTTTAAAGTTTTTAAATAAAATGAGATTTTTATTGTTTTTTAATGTAAAATTTAATTTTACATAAATAGGTATTCCTGAGTTTTTTCAAAAGAACTAATACTTTTCGAGATATACAGGGTCAAACAAAAAGTTTGTAAATATAAATTGAGATTTTTTAATGGTTTTTGATGTAAAATTTAATTTGACTTAAATAAGTATTTCTGAGTTTTTTCAGAAGAACTGATACTTTTCGAGATATAGAGGGTCAAACAAAAAGTTTGTAAATATAAATTTAATCTCAGTTTTTCTGTCATAACTTTTAACGTTTTTAATTAAAATAAGATTTTTTGATCTTTTTTAATGTAGAATTTAATATTACACAAAAAAGTATTCCTAAGTTTTTTCAAAAAAACTAATAATTTTCGAGATATATAGGGTCAAACAAAAAGTTTGTAAATATAAATTTGATCTTAGTTTTTCTGTCATAACATTGAAAGTTTTTAATCAAAATAAGATTTTTTAATGTTTTTTGATGTAAAATTTAATTTTGCATAAATAAGTATTCGTGAGTTTTTTCAAAAGAACTGATACTTTTCGAGATATACAGGGTCAAACAAAAAGTTTGTAAATATAAATTTAATCTCAGTTTTTCTGTCATAACTTTTAACGTTTTTAATTAAAATAAGATTTTTTAATGTAGAATTTAATATTACACAAAAAAGTATTCTTGAGTTTTTTTAAAAAAACTAACACTTTTCGAGATATATAGGGTCAAACAAAAAGGTTGTAAATATAAATTTGATCTTAGTTTTTCTGACATAACTTTTAAAGGTTTTAATTAAAATGAGATTTTTTAATGTTTTTTGATGTAAAATTAAATTTTACATAAATAAGTATTCCTGAGTTTTTTCAAAAGAACTGATACTTTTCGAGATATACAGGGTCAAACAAAAAGTTTGTAAATATAAATTTAATCTCAGTTTTTCTGTCATAACTTTTAACGTTTTTTATTAAAATAAGATTTTTTGATGTTTTTTGATGTAGAATTTAATATTACACAAAAACGTATTCTTAAGTTTTTTTAAAAAAACTAATAATTTTCGAGATATATAGGGTCAAACAAAAAGTTTGTAAATCTAAATTTGATCTTAGTTTTTCTGTCATAACTTTGAAAGTTTTTAATCAAAATAAGATTTTTTAATGTTTTTTGATGTAAAATTTAATTTTACATAAATAAGTATTCCTGAGTTTTTTCAAAAGAACTGATACTTTTCGAGATATATAGGGTCAAACAAAAAGTTTGTAAATATAAATTTAATCTTAGTTTTTCTGTCATAACTCTTTACGTTTTTAATTAAAATAAGATTTTTTGATGTTTTTTTATGTAGAATTTAATATTACACAAAAAAGTTTTCCTAAGTTTTTTCAAAAAAACTAATAATTTTCGAGATATATAGGGTCAAACAAATAGTTTGTAAATATAAATTTGATCTTAGTTTTTCTGTCATAACTTTGAAAGTTTTTAATCAAAATAAGATTTTTTAATGTTTTTTGATGTAAAATTTAATTTTGCATAAATAAGTATTCCTGAGTTTTTTTAAAAGAACTGATACTTTTCGAGATATACAGGGTCAAACAAAAAGTTTGTAAATATAAATTTAATCTCAGTTTTTCTGTCATAACTTTTAACGTTTTTAATTAAAATAAGATTTTTTGATGTAGAATTTAATATTACACAAAAAAGTATTCTTGAGTTTTTTCAAAAAAACTAAAAATTTTCGAGATATATAGGGTCAAACAAAAAGTTTGTAAATATAAATTTGATCTCAGTTTTTCTGTCATAACTTTTAAAGTTTTTTATAAAAATGAGAATGTTTGGGGTTTTTTAATGTAAAATTTAATTTTACATAAAAAAGTATTCCTGAGTTTTTTTAAAAAAACTAATACTTTTCGAGATATAAAGGGTCAAACAAAAAGTTTGTAAATATAAATTTAATCTCAGTTTTTCTGTCATAACTTTTAAAGTTTTTAATTAAAAGAAGATTTTTTGATGTTTTTTGATGTAGAATTTAATATTACACAAAAAAGTATTCCTAAGTTTTTTCAAAAAAAACAATAATTTTCGAGATATATAGGGTCAAACAAAAAGTTTGTAAATATAAATTTGATCTAAGTTTTTCTGTCATAACTTTTAAAGTTTTTAAACAAGATGAGGTTTTTTAACGCCTTTTAATGAAAAAATTTAATTTTATACAAAAAAGTATTCTTAAGTTTTTTTAAAGAAAGTAATACTTTTCGAGATATATAGGGTCAAACAAAAAGTTTGTAAATATAAATTTGATCTTAGTTTTTCTGTCATAACTTTTAAAGTTTTTAATTAAAATAAGATTTTTTAATGTTTTTTGATGTAAAATTTAATTTTACATAAATAAGTATTCTTGAGTTTTTTCAAAAGAACTGATACTTTTCGAGATATATAGGGTCAAACAAAAAGTTTGTAAATAATAATTTAATCTCAGTTTTTCTGTCATAACTTTTAACGTTTTTAATTAAAATAAGATTTTTTGATGTAGAATTTAATATTACACAAAAAAGTATTCTTGAGTTATTTCAAAAAAACTAATACTTTTCGAGATATATAGGGTCGAACAAAAAGTTTGTAAATATAAATTTGATCTCAGTTTTTCTGTCATAACTTTTAAAGTTTTTAATTAAAATGAGATTTTTATTGTTTTTTAATGTAAAATTTAATTTTACATAAATAGGTATTCCTGAGTTTTTTCAGAAGAACTGATACTTCTCGAGATATAGAGGGTCAAACAAAAAGTTTGTAAATATAAATTTAATCTCAGTTTTTCTGTCATAACTTTTAACGTTTTTAATTAAAATAAGATTTTTTAATGTAGAATTCAATATTACACAAAAAAGTATTCTTGAGTTTTTTTAAAAATACTAATACTTTTCGAGATATATAGGGTCAAACAAAAAGTTTGAAAATATAAATTTGGTCTCAGTTTTTCTGTCATAGCTTTTAAAGTTTTTAATTAAAATAAGATTTTTTGGGGTTTTTTGATGTAAAATTTAATTTTACATAAAAAAGTATTTTTGAGTTTTTTCAAAAAAACTGACACTTTTCGAGATATGCAGGGTCAAACAAAACGTTTGTAAATATAAATTTATTCTCAGTTTTTCTGTCATAACTTTTAACGTTTTCAGTTAGAATAAGATTTTTTGATGTTTTTTGATGTAGAATTTAATATTACACAAAAAAGTGTTTTAAAGTTTTTCCAAAAAAACTAATACTTTTCGAGATATATAGGGTCAAACAAAAAAAGTTTTTAATTAAAATAAGATTTTTTAATGTTTTTTGATGTAAAATTTAATTTTACATAAATAAGTATTCTTGAGTTTTTTCAAAAAAACTGATACTTTTCTAGATATATTGGGTCAAACAAAAAGTTTGTAAATATAAATTTAATCTCAGTTTTTCTGTCATAACTTTTAAAGTTTTTAATTAAAATTTAATTTTTTGGGGTTTTTTGATGTAAAATTTGATTTTACATAAAAAAGTATTTTTGAGTTTTTTTAAAAAAACTGATACTTTTCGAAATATACAGGGTCTAACAAAAAGTTTGTAAATATAAATTTAATTTCAGTTTTTCTGTCGTAACTGTTAACGTTTATTATTAAAATAACGTTTTTTGATGTTTTTTGATGTATAATTCAATATTACACAAAAAAGTATTTTTAAGTTTTTTTAAAAAACATACTTTTCGAGATATATAGGGTCAAACAAAAAGTTTGTAATTATAAATTTGATCTCAGTTTTTCTGTCATAACTTTTAAAGTTTTTAATTAAAATGAGATTTTTATTGTTTTTTAATGTAAAATTTAATTTTACATAAATAGGTATTCCTGAGTTTTTTCAAAAGAACTAATACTTTTCGAGATATACAGGGTCAAACAAAAAGTTTGTAAATATAAATTGAGATTTTTTAATGGTTTTTGATGTAAAATTTAATTTTACATAAATAAGTATTCCTGAGTTTTTTCAGAAGAACTGATACTTTTCGAGATATAGAGGGTCAAACAAAAAGTTTGTAAATATAAATTTAATCTCAGTTTTTCTGTCATAACTTTTAACGTTTTTAATTAAAATAAGATTTTTTAATGTAGAATTCAATATTACACAAAAAAGTATTCTTGAGTTTTTTTAAAAATACTAATACTTTTCGAGATATATAGGGTCAAACAAAAAGTTTGAAAATATAAATTTGATCTCAGTTTTTCTGTTATAGCTTTTAAAGTTTTTAATTAAAATAAGATTTTTTGGGGTTTTTTGATGTAAAATTTAATTTTACATAAAAAAGTATTTTTGAGTTTTTTCAAAAAAACTGACACTTTTCGAGATATGCAGGGTCAAACAAAACGTTTGTAAATATAAATTTAATCTCAGTTTTTCTGTCATAACTTTTAACGTTTTCAGTTAGAATAAGATTTTTTGATGTTTTTTGATGTAGAATTTAATATTACACAAAAAAGTGTTTTAAAGTTTTTCCAAAAAAACTAATACTTTTCGAGATATATAGGGTCAAACAAAAAGTTTGTAAATATAAATTTGATCTTAGTTTTTCTGTCATAACTTTGAAAGTTTTTAATCAAAATAAGATTTTTTAATGTTTTTTGATGTAAAATTTAATTTTGCATAAATAAGTATTTTTAAGTTTTTTCATAAGAACTGATAATTTTCGAGATATACAGGGTCAAACAAAAAGTTTGTAAATATAAATTTAATCTCAGTTTTTCTGTCATAACTTTTAACGTTTTTAATTAAAATAAGATTTTTTACTGTAGAATTTAATATTACACAAAAAAGTATTCTTGAGTTTTTTTAAAAAATCCTAACACTTTTCGAGATATATAGGGTCAAACAAAAAGTTTGTAAATATAAATTTGATCTTAGTTTTTCTGACATAACTTTTAAAGGTTTTTATTAAAATGAGATTTTTTAATGTTTTTTAATGTAAAATTAAATTTTACATAAATAAGTAATCTTGAGTTTTTTTAAAAGAACTGATACTTTTCGAGATATAACAGGTCAAACAAAAAGGTTGTAAATATAAATTTAATCTCACTTTTTCTGTCATAACTTTTAACGTTTTTTATTAAAATAAGATTTTTTGATGTTTTTTTATGTAAAATTTAATATTACAAAAAAAAGTATTCTTAAGTTTTTTTAAAAACACTAATAATTTTCGAGATATATAGGGTCAAACAAAAAGTTTGTAAATATAAATTTGATCTTAGTTTTTCTGTTATAACTTTTAACGTTCTTTAATAAAAATAAGATTTTTTAATGTTTTTTATGTAGAATTTAATATTACACAAAAAAGTGTTATTAAGTTTTTTTAAAGAAAGTAATACTTTTCGAGATATATAGGGTCAAACAAAAAGTTTGTAAATATAAATTTGATCTTAGTTTTTCTGTCATAATTTTTTAAGTTTTTAATCAAAATGAGATTTTTTAATGTTTTTTGATGTAAAATTTAATTTTGCATAAATAAGTATTCCAGAGTTTTTTTAAAAGAACTGATACTTTTCGAGATGTACAGGGTCAAACAAAAAGTTTGTAAATATAAATTTAATCTCAGTTTTTCTGTCATAACTTTTAACGTTTTAAATTAAAATAAGATTTTTTGATGTAGAATTTAATATTACACAAAAAAGTATTCTTGAGTTTTTTCAAAAAAACTAATACTTTTCGAGATATAGGGTCAAACAAAAAGTTTGTAAATATAAATTTGATCTCAGTTTTTCTGTCATTACTTTTAAAGTTTTTTATGAACATGAGAATTTTTGGGGTTTTTTAATGTAAAATTTAATTTTACATAAAAAAGTATTCTTGAGTTTTTTCAAAAAAACTAATACTTTTCGAGATATATAGGGTCAAACAAAAAGTTTGTAAATATAAATTTAATCTCAGTTTTTCTGTCATAACTTTTAAAGTTTTTAATTAAAATAAGATTTTTTGATGTAGAATTTAATATTACACAAAAACGTATTCCTAAGTTTTTTCAAAAAAACTAATAATTTTCGAGATATATAGGGTCAAACAAAAAGTTTGTAAATATAAATTTGATCTAAGTTTTTCTGTCATAACTTTTAAAGTTTTTAAATAAGATGAGGTTTTTTAACGCTTTTTGATGTAAAATTTAACTTTACACAAAAAAGCATTCTTAAGTTTTTTTAAAGAAAGTAATACTTTTCGAGATATATAGGGTCAAACAAAAAGTTTGTAAATATAAATTTGATCTTAGTTTTTCTGTCATAACTTTTAAGTTTTTAATTAAAATGAGATTTTTTAATGTTTTTTGATGTAAAATTTAATTTTACATAAATAAGCATTCTTGAGTTTTTTCAAAAGAACTGATACTTTTCGAGATATATAGGGTCAACCAAAAAGTTTGTAAATATAAATTTAATCTCAGTTTTTCTGTCATAACTTTTAACATTTTTAATTAAAATTTAATTTTTTGGGGTTTTTTGATGTAAAATTTGATTTTACATAAAAAAGTATTTTTGAGTTTTTTCAAAAGAACTGATACTTTTCGAAATATACAGGGTCAAACAAAAAGTTTGTAAATATAAATTTAATCTCAGTTTTTCTGTCGTAACTTTTAACGTTTTTAATTAAAATAAGATTTTTTGATGTTTATTGATGTATAATTCAATATTACACAAAAAAGTATTCTTAAGTTTTTTTAAAAAACTAATACTTTTCGAGATATATAGGGACAAACAAAAAGTTTGTAAATATAAATTTGATATTAGTTTTTCTGTCATAACTTTTAACGTTTTAATTAAAATAAGATTTTTTAATGTAGAATTTAATATTACACAATAAAGAATTCTTGAGTTTTTTTAAAAAAACTAACACTTTTCGAAAAATATAGGGTCAAACAAAAAGTTTGTAAATATAAATTTGATCTAAGTTTTTCTGTCATAACTTTTAAAGTTTTTAAACAAGATGAGGTTTTTTAACGCTTTTTGATGAAAAAATTTAATTTTACACAAAAAAGTATTCTTAAGTTTGTTTAAAGAAAGTAATAGTTTTCGAGATATATAGGGTCAAACAAAAAGTTTGTAAATATAAATTTGATCTTAGTTTTTCTGTCATAACTTTTAAAGTTTTTAATTAAAATAAGATTTTTTAATGTTTTTTGATGTAAAATTTAATTTTACATAAATAAGTATTCCTGAGTTTTTTCAAAAGAACTGATACTTTTCAAGATATATAGGGTCAAACAAAAAGTTTGTAAATATAATTTTAATCTCAGTTTTTCTGTCATAACTTTTAACGTTTTTAATTAAAATAAGATTTTTTGATGTAGAATTTAATATTACACAAAAAAGTATTCCTGAGTTTTTTCAAAAAAACTAATACTTTTCGAGATATATAGGGTCGAACAAAAAATTTGTAAATATAAATTTGATCTCAGTTTTTCTGTCATAACTTTTAAAGTTTTTAATTAAAATTTAATTTTTTGGGGTTTTTTGATGTAAAATTTGATTTTACATAAAAAAGTATTTTTGAGTTTTTTTAAAAAAACTGATACTTTTCAAAATATACAGGGTCTAACAAAAAGTTTGTAAATATAAATTTAATCTCAGTTTTTCTGTCGTAACTATTAACGTTTATAACTAAAATAACGATTTTTGATGTTGTTTGATGTATAATTTAATATTACACAAAAAAGTATTTTTAAGTTTTTTTAAAAAACTAATACTTTTCGAGATATATAGGGTCAAACAAAAAGTTTGTAAATATAAATTTGATCTCAGTTTTTCTGTCATAACTTTTAAAGTTTTTAATTAAAATGAGATTTTTATTGTTTTTTAATGTAAAATTTAATTTTACATAAATAGGTATTCCTGAGTTTTTTCAAAAGAACTAATACTTTTCGAGATATACAGGGTCAAACAAAAAGTTTGTAAATATAAATTTAATCTCAGTTTTTCTGTCATAACTTTTAACGTTTTTTATTAAAATAAGATTTTTTGATGTTTTTTGATGTAGAATTTAATATTACACAAAAAAGTATTCTTAAGTTTTTTTTAAAAACACTAATAATTTTCGAGATATATAGGGTCAAACAAAAAGTTTGTAAATATAAATTTGATCTTAGTTTTTCTGTTATAACTTTTAACGTTTTTTAATAAAAATAAGATTTTTTGATGTTTTTTATGTACAATTTAATATTACACAAAAAGTATTCCTAAGTTTTTTTAAAGAAAGTAATACTTTTCGAGATATATAGGGTCAAACAAAAAGTTTGTAAATATAAATTTGATCTTAGTTTTTCTGTCATAACTTTTAAAGTTTTTAATCAAAATGAGATTTTTTAATGTTTTTTGATGTAAAATTTAATTTTACATAAAGAAGTATTCTTGAGTTTTTTCAAAAGAACTGATACTTTTCGAGATATATAGGGTCAAACAAAAAGTTTGTAAATATCAATTTAATCTCAGTTTTTCTGTCATAACTTTTTACGTTTTTAATTAAAATAAGATTTTTTGATGTTTTTTGATGTAGAATTTAATATTACACAAAAACGTATTTCTAAGTTTTTTCAAAAAACTAATCATTTTCGAGATATATAGGGTCAAACAAATAGTTTGTAAATATAAAGTTGATCTTAGTTTTTCTGTCATAACTTTTAAAGTTTTTAATCAAAATAAGATTTTTTAATGTTTTTTAATGTAAAATTTAATTTTACATAAATAAGTATTCTTGAGTTTTTTCAAAAGAACTGATACTTTTCAAGATATATAGGGTCAAACAAAAAGTTTGTAAATATAATTTTAATCTCAGTTTTTCTGTCATAACTTTTAACGTTTTTAATTAAAATAAGATTTTTTGATGTAGAATTTAATATTACACAAAAAAGTATTCCTGAGTTTTTTCAAAAAAACTAATACTTTTCGAGATATATAGGGTCGAACAAAAAGTTTGTAAATATAAATTTGATCTCAGTTTTTCTGTCATAACTTTTAAAGTTTTTAATTAAAATTTAATTTTTTGGGGTTTTTTGATGTAAAATTTGATTTTACATAAAAAAGTATTTTTGAGTTTTTTTAAAAAAACATACTTTTCGAAATATACAGGGTCTAACAAAAAGTTTGTAAATATAAATTTAATCTCAGTTTTTCTGTCGTAACTATTAACGTTTATAACTAAAATAACGATTTTTGATGCTGTTTGATGTATAATTTAATATTACACTAAAAAATATTTTTAAGTTTTTTTAAAAAACTAATACTTTTCGAGATATATAGTGTCAAACAAAAAGTTTGTAAATATAAATTTGATCTCAGTTTTTCTGTCATAACTTTTAAAGTTTTTAATTAAAATGAGATTTTTATTGTTTTTTAATGTAAAATTTAATTTTACATAAATAGGTATTCCTGAGTTTTTTCAAAAGAACTAATACTTTTCGAGATATACAGGGTCAAACAAAAAGTTTGTAAATATAAATTTAATCTCAGTTTTTCTGTCATAACTTTTAACGTTTTTTATTAAAATAAGATTTTTTGATGTTTTTTGATGTAGAATTTAATATTACACAAAAAAGTATTCTTAAGTTTTTTTAAAAACACTAATAATTTTCGAGATATATAGGGTCAAACAAAAAGTTTGTAAATATAAATTTGATCTTAGTTTTTCTGTCATAACTTTTAAAGTTTTTAAACAAGATGAGGTTTTTTAACGCTTTTTGATGAAAAAATTTAATTTTACATAAAGAAGTATTCTTGAGTTTTTTCAAAAGAACTGATACTTTTCGAGATATATAGGGTCAAACAAAAAGTTTGTAAATATCAATTTAATCTCAGTTTTTTCTGTCATAACTTTTTACGTTTTTAATTAAAATAAGATTTTTTGATGTTTTTTGATGTAGAATTTAATATTACACAAAAACGTATTTCTAAAATTTTTCAAAAAACTAATCATTTTCGAGATATATAGGGTCAAACAAATAGTTTGTAAATATAAAGTTGATCTTAGTTTTTCTGTCATAACTTTTAAAGTTTTTAATCAAAATAAGATTTTTTAATGTAGAATTTAATATTACACAAAAAAGTATTCTTGAGTTTTTTTAAAAAAACTAACACTTTTCGAGATATATAGGGTCAAACAAAAAGGTTGTAAATATAAATTTGATCTTAGTTTTTCTGACATAACTTTTAAAGGTTTTAATTAAAATGAGATTTTTTAATGTTTTTTAATGTAAAATTAAATTTTACATAAATAAGTATTCTTGAGTTTTTTTAAAAGAACTGATACTTTTCGAGATATACAGGGTCAACCAAAAAGTTTGTAAATATAAATTTAATCTCAGTTTTTCTGTCATAACTTTTAACGTTTTTTATTAAAATAAGATTTTTTGATGTTTTTTGATGTAGAATTTAATATTACACAAAAAAGTATTCTTAAGTTTTTTTAAAAACACTAATAATTTTCGAGATATATAGAGTCAAACAAAAAGTTTGTAAATATAAATTTGATCTTAGTGTTTCTGTTATAACTTTTAACGTTTTTTAATAAAAATAAGATTTTTTGATGTTTTTTATGTAGAATTTAATATTACACAAAAAAGTATTCCTAAGTTTTTTTAAAGAAAGTAATACTTTTCGAGATATATAGGATCAAACAAAAAGTTTGTAAATATAAATTTGATCTTAGTTTTTCTGTCATAACTTTTAAAGTTTTTAATCAAAATGAGATTTTTTAATGTTTTTTGATGTAAAATTTAATTTTACATAAATAAGTATTCTTGAGTTTTTTCAAAAGAACTGATACCTTTTGAGATATATAGGGTTAAACAAAAAGTTTGTAAATATAAATTTAATCTCAGTTTTTCTGTCATAACTTTTTACGTTTTTAATTAAAATAAGATTTTTTAATGTTTTTTGATGTAGAATTTAATATTACAGAAAAAAGTATTCCTAAGTTTTTTCAAAAAAACTAATAATTTTCGAGATATATAGGGTCAAACAAATAGTTTGTAAATATAAATTTAATCTCAGTTTTTCTGTCATAACTTTTAACGTTTTTAATTAAAATAAGATTTTTTAATGTAGAATTCAATATTACACAAAAAAGTATTCTTAAGTTTTTTTAAAAATACTAATACTTTTCGAGATATATAGGGTCAAACAAAAAGTTTGAAAATATAAATTTGGTCTCAGTTTTTCTGTCATAGCTTTTAAAGTTTTTAATTAAAATAAGATTTTTTGGGGTTTTTTGATGTAAAATTTAATTTTACATAAAAAAGTATTTTTGAGTTTTTTCAAAAAAACTGACACTTTTCGAGATATGCAGGGTCAAACAAAACGTTTGTAAATATAAATTTAATCTCAGTTTTTCTGTCATAACTTTTAACGTTTTCAGTTAGAATAAGATTTTTTGATGTTTTTTGATGTAGAATTTAATATTACACAAAAAAGTGTTTTAAAGTTTTTCCAAAAAAACTAATACTTTTCGAGATATATAGGGTCAAACAAAAAAAGTTTTTAATTAAAATAAGATTTTTTAATGTTTTTTGATGTAAAATTTAATTTTACATAAATAAGTATTCTTGAGTTTTTTCAAAAGAACTGATACTTTTCTAGATATATTGGGTCAAACAAAAAGTTTGTAAATATAAATTTAATCTCAGTTTTTCTGTCATAACTTTTAAAGTTTTTAATTAAAATTTAATTTTTTGGGGTTTTTTGATGTAAAATTTGATTTTACATAAAAAAGTATTTTTGAGTTTTTTTAAAAAAACTGATACTTTTCGAAATATACAGGGTCTAACAAAAAGTTTGTAAATATAAATTTAATTTCAGTTTTTCTGTCGTAACTGTTAACGTTTATTATTAAAATAACGTTTTTTGATGTTTTTTGATGTATAATTCAATATTACACAAAAAAGTATTTTTAAGTTTTTTTAAAAAACTAATACTTTTCGAGATATATAGGGTCAAACAAAAAGTTTGTAAATATAAATTTGATCTCAGTTTTTCTGTCATAACTTTTAAAGTTTTTAATTAAAATGAGATTTTTATTGTTTTTTAATGTAAAATTTAATTTTACATAAATAGGTATTCCTGAGTTTTTTCAAAAGAACTAATACTTTTCGAGATATACAGGGTCAAACAAAAAGTTTGTAAATATAAATTGAGATTTTTTAATGGTTTTTGATATAAAATTTAATTTTACATAAATAAGTATTCCTGAGTTTTTTCAGAAGAACTGATACTTTTCGAGATATATAGGGTCAAACAAAAATATTGAAAATATAAATTTGATCTCAGTTTTTCTGTTATAGCTTTTAAAGTTTTTAATTAAAATAAGATTTTTTGGGGTTTTTTGATGTAAAATTTAATTTTACATAAAAAAGTATTTTTGAGTTTTTTCAAAAAAACTGACACTTTTCGAGATATGCAGGGTCAAACAAAACGTTTGTAAATATAAATTTAATCTCAGTTTTTCTGTCATAACTTTTAACGTTTTCAGTTAGAATAAGATTTTTTGATGTTTTTTGATGTAGAATTTAATATTACACAAAAAAGTGTTTTAAAGTTTTTCCAAAAAAACTAATACTTTTCGAGATATATAGGGTCAAACAAAAAGTTTGTAAATATAAATTTGATCTTAGTTTTTGTCATAACTTTTAAAGTTTTTAATCAAAATGAGATTTTTTAATGTTTTTTTATGTAAAATTTAATTTTACATATATAAGTATTCTTGAGTTTTTTCAAAAGAACTGATACTTTTCGAGATATATCGGGTCAAACAAAAAGTTTGTAAATATAAATTTAATCTCAGTTTTTCTGTCATAACTTTTTACGTTTTTAATTAAAATAATATTTTTTGATGTTTTTTGATGTAGAATTTAATATTACACAAAAAAGTATTCCTAAGTTTTTGCAACAAAACTAATAATTTTCGAGATATATAGGGTCAAATAAAAAGTTTGTAAATATAAATTTGATCTTAGTTTTTCTGTCATAACTTTGAAAGTTTTTAATCAAAATAAGATTTTTTAATGTTTTTTGATGTAAAATTTAATTTTGCATAAATAAGTATTTTTAAGTTTTTTCATAAGAACTGATAATTTTCGAGATATACAGGGTCAAACAAAAAGTTTGTAAATATAAATTTAATCTTAGTTTTTCTGTCATAACTTTTAACGTTTTTAATTAAAATAAGATTTTTTAATGTAGAATTTAATATTACACAAAAAAGTATTCTTGAGTTTTTTTAAAAATCCTAACACTTTTCGAGATATATAGGGTCAAACAAAAAGTTTGTAAATATAAATTTGATCTTAGTTTTTCTGACATAACTTTTAAAGGTTTTTATTAAAATGAGATTTTTTAATGTTTTTTAATGTAAAATTAAATTTTACATAAATAAGTAATCTTGAGTTTTTTTAAAAGAACTGATACTTTTCGAGATATACAGGGTCAAACAAAAAGGTTGTAAATATAAATTTAATCTCACTTTTTTTGTCATAACTTTTAACGTTTTTTATTAAAATAAGATTTTTTGATGTTTTTTTATGTAAAATTTAATATTACAAAAAAAAGTATTCTTAAGTTTTTTTAAAAACACTAATAATTTTCGAGATATATAGGGTCAAACAAAAAGTTTGTAAATATAAATTTGATCTTAGTTTTTCTGTTATAACTTTTAACGTTCTTTAATAAAAATAAGATTTTTTAATGTTTTTTATGTAGAATTTAATATTACACAAAAAAGTGTTATTAAGTTTTTTTAAAGAAAGTAATACTTTTCGAGATATATAGGGTCAAACAAAAAGTTTGTAAATATAAATTTGATCTTAGTTTTTCTGTCATAATTTTTAAAGTTTTTAATCAAAATGAGATTTTTTAATGTTTTTTGATGTAAAATTTAATTTTGCATAAATAAGTATTCCAGAGTTTTTTAAAAGAACTGATACTTTTCGAGATGTACAGGGTCAAACAAAAAGTTTGTAAATATAAATTTAATCTCAGTTTTTCTGTCATAACTTTTAACGTTTTTAATTAAAATAAGATTTTTTGATGTAGAATTTAATATTACACAAAAAAGTATTCTTGAGTTTTTTCAAAAAAAACTAATACTTTTCGGGATATAGGGTCAAACAAAAAGTTTGTAAATATAAATTTAATCTCAGTTTTTCTGTCATAACTTTTTACGTTTTTAATTAAAATAAGATTTTTTGATGTTTTTTGATATAGAATTTAATATTACACAAAAAAGTATTCGTAAGTTTTTTCAAAAAAACTAATAATTTTCAAAATATATAGGGTCAAACAAAAAAGTTTGTAAATATAAATTTGATCTTAGTTTTTCTGTCATAACTTTGAAAGTTTTCAATCAAAATAAGATTTTTTAATGTTTTTTGATGTAAAATTTAATTTTGCATAAATAAGTATTCCAGAGTTTTTTTAAAAGAACTGATACTTTTCGAGATGTACAGGGTCAAACAAAAAGTTTGTAAATATAAATTTAATCTCAGTTTTTCTGTCATAACTTTTAACGTTTTTAATTAGAATAAGATTTTTTGATGTAGAATTTAATATTACACAAAAAAGTATTCTTGAGTTTTTTCAAAAAAACTAATACTTTTCGAGATATAGGGTCAAACAAAAAGTTTGTAAATATAAATTTGATCTCAGTTTTTTCTGTCATTACTTTTTAAAGTTTTTTATGAACATGAGAATTTTTGGGGTTTTTTAATGTAAAATTTAATTTTACATAAAAAAGTATTCTTGAGTTTTTTCAAATAAACTAATACTTTTCGAGATATATAGGGTCAAACAAAAAGTTTGTAAATATAAATTTAATCTCAGTTTTTCTGTCATAACTTTTAAAGTTTTTAATTAAAATAAGATTTTTTGATGTAGAATTTAATATTACACAAAAACGTATTCCTAAGTTTTTTCAAAAAAACTAATAATTTTCGAGATATATAGGGTCAAACAAAAAGTTTGTAAATATAAATTTGATCTAAGTTTTTCTGTCATAACTTTTAAAGTTTTTAAATAAGATGAGGTTTTTTAACGCTTTTTGATGTAAAATTTAATTTTACACAAAAAAGCATTCTTAAGTTTTTTTAAAGAAAGTAATACTTTTCGAGATATATAGGGTCAAACAAAAAGTTTGTAAATATAAATTTGATCTTAGTTTTTCTGTCATAACTTTTAAGTTTTTAATTAAAATGAGATTTTTTAATGTTTTTTGATGTAAAATTTAATTTTACATAAATAAGCATTCTTGAGTTTTTTCAAAAGAACTGATACTTTTCGAGATATATAGGGTCAACCAAAAAGTTTGTAAATATAAATTTAATCTCAGTTTTTCTGTCATAACTTTTAACATTTTTAATTAAAATTTAATTTTTTGGGGTTTTTTGATGTAAAATTTGATTTTACATAAAAAAGTATTTTTGAGTTTTTTCAAAAAAACTGATACTTTTCGAAATATACAGGGTCAAACAAAAAGTTTGTAAATATAAATTTAATCTCAGTTTTTCTGTCGTAACTTTTAACGTTTTTAATTAAAATAAGATTTTTTGATGTTTATTGATGTATAATTCAATATTACACAAAAAAGTATTCTTAAGTTTTTTAAAAAAACTAATACTTTTCGAGATATATAGGGACAAACAAAAAGTTTGTAAATATAAATTTGATATTAGTTTTTCTGTCATAACTTTTAACGTTTTAATTAAAATAAGATTTTTTAATGTAGAATTTAATATTACACAATAAAGAATTCTTGAGTTTTTTTAAAAAAACTAACACTTTTCGAAAAATATAGGGTCAAACAAAAAGTTTGTAAATATAAATTTGATCTAAGTTTTTCTGTCATAACTTTTAAAGTTTTTAAACAAGATGAGGTTTTTTAACGCTTTTTGATGAAAAAATTTAATTTTACACAAAAAAGTATTCTTAAGTTTGTTTAAAGAAAGTAATAGTTTTCGAGATATATAGGGTCAAACAAAAAGTTTGTAAATATAAATTTGATCTTAGTTTTTCTGTCATAACTTTTAAAGTTTTTAATTAAAATAAGATTTTTTAATGTTTTTTGATGTAAAATTTAATTTTACATAAATAAGTTTTTTTGAGTTTTTTCAAAAGAACTGATACTTTTCAAGATATATAGGGTCAAACAAAAAGTTTGTAAATATAATTTTAATCTCAGTTTTTCTGTCATAACTTTTAACGTTTTTAATTAAAATAAGATTTTTTGATGTAGAATTTAATATTACACAAAAAAGTATTCCTGAGTTTTTTCAAAAAAACTAATACTTTTCGAGATATATAGGGTCGAACAAAAAGTTTGTAAATATAAATTTGATCTCAGTTTTTCTGTCATAACTTTTAAAGTTTTTAATTAAAATTTAATTTTTTGGGGTTTTTTGATGTAAAATTTGATTTTACATAAAACAGTATTTTTGAGTTTTTTTAAAAAAACTGATACTTTTCAAAATATACAGGGTCTAACAAAAAGTTTGTAAATATAAATTTAATCTCAGTTTTTCTGTCGTAACTATTAACGTTTATAACTAAAATAACGATTTTTGATGTTGTTTGATGTATAATTTAATATTACACAAAAAAGTATTTTTAAGTTTTTTTAAAAAACTAATACTTTTCGAGATATATAGGGTCAAACAAAAAGTTTGTAAATATAAATTTAATCTCAGTTTTTCTGTCATAACTTTTAACGTTTTCAGTTAGAATAAGATTTTTTGATGTTTTTTGATGTAGAATTTAATATTACACAAAAAAGTGTTTTAAAGTTTTTCCAAAAAAACTAATACTTTTCGAGATATATAGGGTCAAACAAAAAGTTTGTAAATATAAATTTGATCTTAGTTTTTGTCATAACTTTTAAAGTTTTTAATCAAAATGAGATTTTTTAATGTTTTTTGATGTAAAATTTAATTTTACATATATAAGTATTCTTGAGTTTTTTCAAAAGAACTGATACTTTTCGAGATATATCGGGTCAAACAAAAAGTTTGTAAATATAAATTTAATCTCAGTTTTTCTGTCATAACTTTTTACGTTTTTAATTAAAATAATATTTTTTGATGTTTTTTGATGTAGAATTTAATATTACACAAAAAAGTATTCCTAAGTTTTTGCAACAAAACTAATAATTTTCGAGATATATAGGGTCAAATAAAAAGTTTGTAAATATAAATTTGATCTTAGTTTTTCTGTCATAACTTTGAAAGTTTTTAATCAAAATAAGATTTTTTAATGTTTTTTGATGTAAAATTTAATTTTGCATAAATAAGTATTTTTAAGTTTTTTCATAAGAACTGATAATTTTCGAGATATACAGGGTCAAACAAAAAGTTTGTAAATATAAATTTAATCTTAGTTTTTCTGTCATAACTTTTAACGTTTTTAATTAAAATAAGATTTTTTAATGTAGAATTTAATATTACACAAAAAAGTATTCTTGAGTTTTTTTAAAAATCCTAACACTTTTCGAGATATATAGGGTCAAACAAAAAGTTTGTAAATATAAATTTGATCTTAGTTTTTCTGACATAACTTTTAAAGGTTTTTATTAAAATGAGATTTTTTAATGTTTTTTAATGTAAAATTAAATTTTACATAAATAAGTAATCTTGAGTTTTTTTAAAAGAACTGATACTTTTCGAGATATACAGGGTCAAACAAAAAGGTTGTAAATATAAATTTAATCTCACTTTTTTTGTCATAACTTTTAACGTTTTTTATTAAAATAAGATTTTTTGATGTTTTTTTATGTAAAATTTAATATTACAAAAAAAAGTATTCTTAAGTTTTTTTAAAAACACTAATAATTTTCGAGATATATAGGGTCAAACAAAAAGTTTGTAAATATAAATTTGATCTTAGTTTTTCTGTTATAACTTTTAACGTTCTTTAATAAAAATAAGATTTTTTAATGTTTTTTATGTAGAATTTAATATTACACAAAAAAGTGTTATTAAGTTTTTTTAAAGAAAGTAATACTTTTCGAGATATATAGGGTCAAACAAAAAGTTTGTAAATATAAATTTGATCTTAGTTTTTCTGTCATAATTTTTAAAGTTTTTAATCAAAATGAGATTTTTTAATGTTTTTTGATGTAAAATTTAATTTTGCATAAATAAGTATTCCAGAGTTTTTTTAAAAGAACTGATACTTTTCGAGATGTACAGGGTCAAACAAAAAGTTTGTAAATATAAATTTAATCTCAGTTTTTCTGTCATAACTTTTAACGTTTTTAATTAAAATAAGATTTTTTGATGTAGAATTTAATATTACACAAAAAAGTATTCTTGAGTTTTTTCAAAAAAACTAATACTTTTCGAGATATAGGGTCAAACAAAAAGTTTGTAAATATAAATTTAATCTCAGTTTTTCTGTCATAACTTTTTACGTTTTTAATTAAAATAAGATTTTTTGATGTTTTTTGATATAGAATTTAATATTACACAAAAAAGTATTCGTAAGTTTTTTCAAAAAAACTAATAATTTTCAAAATATATAGGGTCAAACAAAAAGTTTGTAAATATAAATTTGATCTTAGTTTTTCTGTCATAACTTTGAAAGTTTTCAATCAAAATAAGATTTTTTAATGTTTTTTGATGTAAAATTTAATTTTGCATAAATAAGTATTCCAGAGTTTTTTTAAAAGAACTGATACTTTTCGAGATGTACAGGGTCAAACAAAAAGTTTGTAAATATAAATTTAATCTCAGTTTTTCTGTCATAACTTTTAACGTTTTTAATTAGAATAAGATTTTTTGATGTAGAATTTAATATTACACAAAAAAGTATTCTTGAGTTTTTTCAAAAAAACTAATACTTTTCGAGATATAGGGTCAAACAAAAAGTTTGTAAATATAAATTTGATCTCAGTTTTTCTGTCATTACTTTTAAAGTTTTTTATGAACATGAGAATTTTTGGGGTTTTTTAATGTAAAATTTAATTTTACATAAAAAAGTATTCTTGAGTTTTTTCAAATAAACTAATACTTTTCGAGATATATAGGGTCAAACAAAAAGTTTGTAAATATAAATTTAATCTCAGTTTTTCTGTCATAACTTTTAAAGTTTTTAATTAAAATAAGATTTTTTGATGTAGAATTTAATATTACACAAAAACGTATTCCTAAGTTTTTTCAAAAAAACTAATAATTTTCGAGATATATAGGGTCAAACAAAAAGTTTGTAAATATAAATTTGATCTAAGTTTTTCTGTCATAACTTTTAAAGTTTTTAAATAAGATGAGGTTTTTTTAACGCTTTTTGATGTAAAATTTAATTTTACACAAAAAAGCATTCTTAAGTTTTTTTAAAGAAAGTAATACTTTTCGAGATATATAGGGTCAAACAAAAAGTTTGTAAATATAAATTTGATCTTAGTTTTTCTGTCATAACTTTTAAGTTTTTAATTAAAATGAGATTTTTTAATGTTTTTTGATGTAAAATTTAATTTTACATAAATAAGCATTCTTGAGTTTTTTCAAAAGAACTGATACTTTTCGAGATATATAGGGTCAACCAAAAAGTTTGTAAATATAAATTTAATCTCAGTTTTTCTGTCATAACTTTTAACATTTTTAATTAAAATTTAATTTTTTGGGGTTTTTTGATGTAAAATTTGATTTTACATAAAAAAGTATTTTTGAGTTTTTTCAAAAAAACTGATACTTTTCGAAATATACAGGGTCAAACAAAAAGTTTGTAAATATAAATTTAATCTCAGTTTTTCTGTCGTAACTTTTAACGTTTTTAATTAAAATAAGATTTTTTGATGTTTATTGATGTATAATTCAATATTACACAAAAAAGTATTCTTAAGTTTTTTAAAAAAACTAATACTTTTCGAGATATATAGGGACAAACAAAAAGTTTGTAAATATAAATTTGATATTAGTTTTTCTGTCATAACTTTTAACGTTTTAATTAAAATAAGATTTTTTAATGTAGAATTTAATATTACACAATAAAGAATTCTTGAGTTTTTTTAAAAAAACTAACACTTTTCGAAAAATATAGGGTCAAACAAAAAGTTTGTAAATATAAATTTGATCTAAGTTTTTCTGTCATAACTTTTAAAGTTTTTAAACAAGATGAGGTTTTTTAACGCTTTTTGATGAAAAAATTTAATTTTACACAAAAAAGTATTCTTAAGTTTGTTTAAAGAAAGTAATAGTTTTCGAGATATATAGGGTCAAACAAAAAGTTTGTAAATATAAATTTGATCTTAGTTTTTCTGTCATAACTTTTAAAGTTTTTAATTAAAATAAGATTTTTTAATGTTTTTTGATGTAAAATTTAATTTTACATAAATAAGTTTTTTTGAGTTTTTTCAAAAGAACTGATACTTTTCAAGATATATAGGGTCAAACAAAAAGTTTGTAAATATAATTTTAATCTCAGTTTTTCTGTCATAACTTTTAACGTTTTTAATTAAAATAAGATTTTTTGATGTAGAATTTAATATTACACAAAAAAGTATTCCTGAGTTTTTTCAAAAAAACTAATACTTTTCGAGATATATAGGGTCGAACAAAAAGTTTGTAAATATAAATTTGATCTCAGTTTTTCTGTCATAACTTTTAAAGTTTTTAATTAAAATTTAATTTTTTGGGGTTTTTTGATGTAAAATTTGATTTTACATAAAACAGTATTTTTGAGTTTTTTTAAAAAAACTGATACTTTTCAAAATATACAGGGTCTAACAAAAAGTTTGTAAATATAAATTTAATCTCAGTTTTTCTGTCGTAACTATTAACGTTTATAACTAAAATAACGATTTTTGATGTTGTTTGATGTATAATTTAATATTACACAAAAAAGTATTTTTAAGTTTTTTTAAAAAACTAATACTTTTCGAGATATATAGGGTCAAACAAAAAGTTTGTAAATATAAATTTGATCTCAGTTTTTCTGTCATAACTTTTAAAGTTTTTAATTAAAATGAGATTTTTATTGTTTTTTAATGTAAAATTTAATTTTACATAAATAGGTATTCCTGAGTTTTTTCAAAAGAACTAATACTTTTCGAGATATACAGGGTCAAACAAAAAGTTTGTAAATATAAATTTAATCTCAGTTTTTCTTTCATAACTTTTAACGTTTTTTATTAAAATAAGATTTTTTGATGTTTTTTGATGTAGAATTTAATATTACACAAAAAAGTATTCTTAAGTTTTTTTAAAAACACTAATAATTTTCGAGATATATAGGGTCAAACAAAAAGTTTGTAAATATAAATTTGATCTTAGTTTTTCTGTTATAACTTTTAACGGTTTTTAATAAAAATAAGATTTTTTGATGTTTTTTATGTACAATTTAATATTACACAAAAAAGTATTCATAAGTTTTTTTAAAGAAAGTAATACTTTTCGAGATATATAGGGTCAAACAAAAAGTTTGTAAATATAAATTTGATCTAAGTTTTTCTGTCATAACTTTTAAAGTTTTTAAACAAGATGAGGTTTTTTAACGCTTTTTGATGAAAAAATTTAATTTTACACAAAAAAGTATTCTTAAGTTTGTTTAAAGAAACTAATCATTTTCGAGATATATAGGGTCAAACAAATAGTTTGTAAATATAAAGTTGATCTTAGTTTTTCTGTCATAACTTTTAAAGTTTTTAATCAAAATAAGATTTTTTAATGTTTTTTGATGTAAAATTTAATTTTACATAAATAAGTATTCTTGAGTTTTTTCAAAAGAACTGATACTTTTCAAGATATATAGGGTCAAACAAAAAGTTTGTAAATATAATTTTAATCTCAGTTTTTCTGTCATAACTTTTAACGTTTTTAATTAAAATAAGATTTTTTGATGTAGAATTTAATATTACACAAAAAAGTATTCCTGAGTTTTTTCAAAAAAACTAATACTTTTCGAGATATATAGGGTCGAACAAAAAGTTTGTAAATATAAATTTGATCTCAGTTTTTCTGTCATAACTTTTAAAGTTTTTAATTAAAATTTAATTTTTTGGGGTTTTTTGATGTAAAATTTGATTTTACATAAAAAAGTATTTTTGAGTTTTTTTAAAAAAACTGATACTTTTCGAAATATACAGGGTCTAACAAAAAGTTTGTAAATATAAATTTAATCTCAGTTTTTCTGTCGTAACTATTAACGTTTATAACTAAAATAACGATTTTTGATGTTGTTTGATGTATAATTTAATATTACACAAAAAAGTATTTTTAAGTTTTTTTAAAAAACTAATACTTTTCGAGATATATAGGGTCAAACAAAAAGTTTGTAAATATAAATTTGATCTCAGTTTTTCTGTCATAACTTTTAAAGTTTTTAATTAAAATGAGATTTTTATTGTTTTTTAATGTAAAATTTAATTTTACATAAATAGGTATTCCTGAGTTTTTTCAAAAGAACTAATACTTTTCGAGATATACAGGGTCAAACAAAAAGTTTGTAAATATAAATTTAATCTCAGTTTTTCTGTCATAACTTTTAACGTTTTTTATTAAAATAAGATTTTTTGATGTTTTTTGATGTAGAATTTAATATTACACAAAAAAGTATTCTTAAATTTTTGTTAAAAACACTAATAATTTTCGAGATATATAGGGTCAAACAAAAAGTTTGTAAATATAAATTTGATCTTAGTTTTTCTGTCATAACTTTTAAAGTTTTTAAACAAGATGAGGTTTTTTAACGCTTTTTAATGAAAAAATTTAATTTTACATAAAGAAGTATTCTTGAGTTTTTTCAAAAGAACTGATACTTTTCGAGATATATAGGGTCAAACAAAAAGTTTGTAAATATCAATTTAATCTCAGTTTTTCTGTCATAACTTTTTACGTTTTAAATTAAAATAAGATTTTTTGATGTTTTTTGATGTAGAATTTAATATTACACAAAAACTTATTTCTAAGTTTTTTCAAAAAACTAATCATTTTCGAGATATATAGGGTCAAACAAATAGTTTGTAAATATAAAGTTGATCTTAGTTTTTCTGTCATAACTTTTAAAGTTTTTAATCAAAATAAGATTTTTTAATGTTTTTTGATGTAAAATTTAATTTTACATAAATAAGTATTCTTGAGTTTTTTCAAAAGAACTGATACTTTTCGAGATATATAGGGTCAAACAAAAAGTTTGTAAATATAAATTTAATCTCAGTTTTTCTGTCATAACTTTTTACGTTTTTAATTAAAATAAGATTTTTTAATGTTTTTTGATGTAGAATTTAATATTACACAAAAAAGTATTCCTAAGTTTTTTCAAAAAAACTAATAATTTTCGAGATATATAGGGCCAAACAAATAGTTTGTAAATATAAATTTAATTTCAGTTTTTCTGTCATAACTTTTAACGTTTTTAATTAAAATAAGATTTTTTAATGTAGAATTTAATATTACACAAAAAAGTATTCTTGAGTTTTTTTTAAAAAACTAACACTTTTCGAGATATATAGGGTCAAACAAAAAGGTTGTAAATATAAATTTGATCTTAGTTTTTCTGACATAACTTTTAAAGGTTTTAATTAAAATGAGATTTTTTAATGTTTTTTAATGTAAAGTTAAATTTTACATAAATAAGTATTCTTGAGTTTTTTTAAAAGAAATGATACTTTTCGAGATATACAGGGTCAAACAAAAAGTTTGTAAATATAAATTTAATCTCAGTTTTTCTGTCATAACTTTTAACGTTTTTTATTAAAATAAGATTTTTTGATGTTTTTTGATGTAGAATTTAATATTACACAAAAAAGTATTCTTAAGTTTTTTTAAAAACACTAATAATTTTCGAGATATACAGAGTCAAACAAAAAGTTTGTAAATATAAATTTGATCTTAGTTTTTCTGTTATAACTTTTAACGTTTTTTAATAAAAATAAGATTTTTTGATGTTTTTTATGTAGAATTTAATATTACACAAAAAAGTATTCCTAAGTTTTTTTAAAGAAAGTAATACTTTTCGAGACATATAGGGTCAAACAAAAAGTTTGTAAATATAAATTTGATCTTAGTTTTTCTGTCATAACTTTTAAAGTTTTTAATCAAAATGAGATTTTTTAATGTTTTTTGATGTAAAATTTAATTTTACATAAATAAGTATTCTTGAGTTTTTTCAAAAGAACTGATACCTTTTGAGATATATAGGGTTAAACAAAAAGTTTGTAAATATAAATTTAATCTCAGTTTTTCTGTCATAACTTTTTACGTTTTTAATTAAAATAAGATTTTTTAATGTTTTTTGATGTAGAATTTAATATTACAGAAAAAAGTACTCCTAAGTTTTTTCAAAAAAACTAATAATTTTCGAGATATATAGGGTCAAACAAATAGTTTGTAAATATAAATTTAATCTCAGTTTTTCTGTCACAACTTTTAACGTTTTTAATTAAAATAAGATTTTTTGATGTTTTTTGATGTAGAATTTAATATTACACAAAAAAGTATTCCTAAGTTTTTTCAAAAAAACTAATAATTTTCGAGATATATAGGGTAAAACAAAAAGTTTGTAAATATAAATTTGATCTTAGTTTTTCTGTCATAACTTTGAAAGTTTTTAATCAAAATAAGATTTTTTAATGTTTTTTGATGTAAAATTTAATTTTGCATAAATAAGTATTCCTAAGTTTTTTCAAAAGAACTGATACTTTTCGAGATATACAGGGTCAAACAAAAAGTTTGTAAATATAAATTTAATCTCAGTTTTTCTGTCATAACTTTTTACGTTTTTAATTAAAATAAGATTTTTTAATGTTTTTTGATGTAGAATTTAATATTACACAAAAAAGTATTCCTAAGTTTTTTCAAAAAAACTAATAATTTTCGAGATATATAGGGTCAAACAAATAGTTTGTAAATATAAATTTAATCTCAGTTTTTCTGTCATAACTTTTAACGTTTTTAATTAAAATAAGATTTTTTAATGTAGAATTTAATATTACACAAAAAATAATTCTTGAGTTTTTTTAAAAAAACTAACACTTTTCGAGATATATAGGGTCAAACAAAAAGGTTGTAAATATAAATTTGATCTTAGTTTTTCTGACATAACTTTTAAAGGTTTTAATTAAAATGAGATTTTTTAATGTTTTTTGATGTAAAATTAAATTTTACATAAATAAGTATTCTTGAGTTTTTTTAAAAGAACTGATACTTTTCGAGATATACAGGGTCAAACAAAAAGTTTGTAAATATAAATTTAATCTCAGTTTGTCTGTCATAACTTTTAACGTTTTTTATTAAAATAAGATTTTTTAATGTTTTTTGATGTAGAATTTAATATTACACAAAAAAGTATTCTTAAGTTTTTTTAAAAACACTAATAATTTTCGAGATATATAGAGTCAAACAAAAAGTTTGTAAATATAAATTTGATCTTAGTTTTTCTGTTATAACTTTTAACGTTTTTTAATAAAAATAAGATTTTTTGATGTTTTTTATGTAGAATTTAATATTACACAAAAAAGTATTCCTAAGTTTTTTCAAAAAAACTAATAATTTTCGAGATATATAGGGTCAAACAAAAAGTTTGTAAATATAAATTTGATCTTAGTTTTTCTGTCATAACTTTTAAAGTTTTTAATCAAAATGAGATTTTTTAATGTTTTTTGATGTAAAATTTAATTTTACATAAATAAGTATTCTTGAGTTTTTTCAAAAGAACTGATACTTTTCGAGATATATAGGGTTAAACAAAAAGTTTGTAAATATAAATTTAATCTCAGTTTTTCTGTCATAACTTTTTACGTTTTTAATTAAAATAAGATTTTTTAATGTTTTTTGATGTAGAATTTAATATTACACAAAAACGTATTCCTAAGTTTTTTCAAAAAAACTAATAATTTTCGAGATATATAGGGTCAAACAAATAGTTTGTAAATATAAATTTAATCTCAGTTTTTCTGTCATAACTTTTAACGTTTTTTATTAAAATAAGATTTTTTGATGTTTTTTAATGTAGAATTTAATATTACACAAAAAAGTATTCTTAAGTTTTTTTAAAAACACTAATAATTTTCGAGATATATAGGGTCAAACAAATAGTTTGTAAATATAAATTTGATCTTAGTTTTTCTGTCATAACTTTGAAAGTTTTTAATCAAAATAAGATTTTTTAATGTTTTTTGATGTAAAATTTAATTTTGCATAAATAAGTATTCTTGAGTTTTATCAAAAGAACTGATACTTTTCGAGATATACAGGGTCAAACAAAAAGTTTGTAAATATAAATTTAATCTCAGTTTTTCTGTCATAACTTTTAACGTTTTTAATTAAAATTAGATTTTTTAATGTAGAATTTAATATTACACAAAAAAGTATTCTTGAGTTTTTTTAAAAAAACTAACACTTTTCGAGATATATAGGGTCAAACAAAAAGGTTGTAAATATAAATTTGATCTTAGTTTTTCTGACATAACTTTTAAAGGTTTTAATTAAAATGAGATTTTTTAATGTTTTTTGATGTAAAATTAAATTTTACATAAATAAGTATTCCTGAGTTTTTTCAAAAGAACTGATACTTTTCGAGATATACAGGGTCAAACAAAAAGTTTGTAAATATAAATTTAATCTCAGTTTTTCTGTCATAACTTTTAACGTTTTTTATTAAAATAAGATTTTTTGATGTTTTTTAATGTAGAATTTAATATTACACAAAAAAGTATTCCTAAGTTTTTTCAAAACTAATAATTTTCGAGATATATAGGGTCAAACAAATAGTTTGTAAATATAAATTTGATCTTAGTTTTTCTGTCATAACTTTGAAAGTTTTTAATCAAAATAAGATTTTTTAATGTTTTTTGATGTAAAATTTAATTTTGCATAAATAAGTATTCTTGAGTTTTATCAAAAGAACTGATACTTTTCGAGATATACAGGGTCAAACAAAAAGTTTGTAAATATAAATTTAATCTCAGTTTTTCTGTCATAACTTTTAACGTTTTTAATTAAAATTAGATTTTTTAATGTAGAATTTAATATTACACAAAAAAGTATTCTTGAGTTTTTTTAAAAAAACTAACACTTTTCGAGATATATAGGGTCAAACAAAAAGGTTGTAAATATAAATTTGATCTTAGTTTTTCTGACATAACTTTTAAAGGTTTTAATTAAAATGAGATTTTTTAATGTTTTTTGATGTAAAATTAAATTTTACATAAATAAGTATTCCTGAGTTTTTTCAAAAGAACTGATACTTTTTGAGATATACAGGGTCAAACAAAAAGTTTGTAAATATAAATTTAATCTCAGTTTTTCTGTCATAACTTTTAACGTTTTTTATTAAAATAAGATTTTTTGATGTTTTTTGATGTAAAATTTAATATTACACAAAAAAGTATTTCTAAGTTTTTTTAAAAACACCAATAATTTTCGAGATATATAGGGTCAAACAAAAAGTTTGTAAATATAAATTTGATCTTAGTTTTTCTGTTATAACTTTTAACGTTTTTTAATAAAAATAAGATTTTTTGATGTTTTTTATGTAGAATTTAATATTACACAAAAAAGTATTCCTAAGTTTTTTCAAAAAAACTAATCATTTTCGAGATATATAGGGTCAAACAAATAGTTTGTAAATATAAATTTGATCTTAGTTTTTCTGTCATAACTTTTAAAGTTTTTAATCAAAATAAGATTTTTTAATGTTTTTTGATGTAAAATTTAATTTTACATAAATAAGTATTCTTGAGTTTTTTCAAAAGAACTGATACTTTTCGAGATATATAGGGTCAAACAAAAAGTTTGTAAATATAAATTTGATCTTAGTTTTTCTGTCATAACTTTTAAAGTCTTTAATCAAAATGAGATTTTTTAATGTTTTTTGATGTAAAATTTAATTTTACATAAAGAAGTATTCTTGAGTTTTTTCAAAAGAACTAATACTTTTCGAGATATATAGGGTCAAACAAAAAGTTTGTAAATATCAATTTAATCTCAGTTTTTCTGTCATAACTTTTTACGTTTTTAATTAAAATAAGATTTTTTGATGTTTTTGGATGTAGAATTTAATATTACACAAAAAAGTATTCCTAAGTTTTTTCAAAAAAACTAATCATTTTCGAGATATATAGGGTCAAACAAATAGTTTGTAAATATAAATTTGATCTTAGTTTTTCTGTCATAACTTTTAAAGTTTTTAATCAAAATAAGATTTTTTAATGTTTTTTGATGTAAAATTTAATTTTACATAAATAAGTATTCTTGAGTTTTTTCAAAAGAACTGATACTTTTCGAGATATATAGGGTCAAACAAAAAGTTTGTAAATATAAATTTAATCTCAGTTTTTCTGTCATAACTTTTTACGTTTTTAATTAAAATAAGATTTTTTAATGTAGAATTTAATATTACACAAAAAAGTATTCTTGAGTTTTTTTAAAAAAACTAACAATTTTCGAGATATATAGGGTCAAACAAAAAGGTTGTAAATATAAATTTGATCTTAGTTTTTCTGACATAACTTTTAAAGGTTTTAATTAAAATGAGATTTTTTAATGTTTTTTGATGTAAAATTAAATTTTACATAAATAAGTATTTCTGAGTTTTTTCAAAAGAACTGATACTTTTCGAGATATACAGGGTCAAACAAAAAGTTTGTAAATATAAATTTAATCTCAGTTTTTCTGTCATAACTTTTAACGTTTTTTATTAAAATAAGATTTTTTGATGTTTTTTGATGTAGAATTTAATATTACACAAAAAAGTATTCTTAAGTTTTTTTAAAAACACTAATAATTTTCGAGATATATAGGTTCAAACAAAAAGTTTGTAAATATAAATTTGATCTTAGTTTTTCTGTTATAACTTTTAACGTTTTTTAATAAAAATAAGATTTTTTGATGTTTTTTATGTAGAATTTTATATTACACAAAAAAGTATTCCTAAGTTTTTTTGAAGAAAGTAATACTTTTCGAGATATATAGGGTCAAACAAAAAGTTTGTAAATATAAATTTAATCTCAGTTTTTCTGTCATAACTTTTTACGTTTTTAATTAAAATAAGATTTTTTGATGTTTTTTGATGTAGAATTTAATATTACACAAAAAAGTATTCCTAAGTTTTTTCAAAACTAATAATTTTCGAGATATATAGGGTCAAACAAATAGTTTGTAAATATAAATTTGATCTTAGTTTTTCTGTCATAACTTTTAAAGTTTTTTATCAAAATAAGATTTTTTAATGTTTTTTTGATGTAAAATTTAATTTTACATAAATAAGTATTCTTGAGTTTTTTCAAAAGAACTGATACTTTTCGAGATATATAGGGTCAAACAAAAAGTTTGTAAATATAAATTTAATCTCAGTTTTTCTGTCATAACTTTTTACGTTTTTAATTAAAATAAGATTTTTTAATGTTTTTTAATGTAGAATTTAATATTACACAAAAAAGTATTCCTAAGTTTTTTCAAGAAAACTAATAATTTTCGAGATATATAGGGTCAAACAAATAGTTTGTAAATATAAATTTAATCTCAGTTTTTCTGTCATAACTTTTAACGTTTTTAATTAAAATAAGATTTTTTGATGTTTTTTGATGTAAAATTTAATATTACACAAAAAAGTATTCCTAAGTTTTTTCAAAAAAACTAATAATTTTCGAGATATATAGGGTCAAACAAATAGTTTGTAAATATAAATTTGATCTTAGTTTTTCTGTCATAACTTTGAAAGTTTTTAATCAAAATAAGATTTTTTAATGTTTTTTGATGTAAAATTTAATTTTGCATAAATAAGTATTCCTGAGTTTTTTTAAAAGAACTGATACTTTTCGAGATATACAGGGTCAAACAAAAAGTTTGTAAATATAAATTTAATCTCAGTTTTTCTGTCATAACTTTTAACGTTTTTAATTAAAATAAGATTTTTTGATGTAGAATTTAATATTACACAAAAAAGTATTCCTGAGTTTTTTCAAAAAAACTAATACTTTTCGAGATATATAGGGTCAAACAAAAAGTTTGTAAATATAAATTTGATCTCAGTTTTTCTGTCATAACTTTTAAAGTTTTTTATGAAAATGAGAACGTTTGGGGTTTTCTAATGTAAAATTTAATTTTACATAAAAAAGTATTCCTAAGTTTTTTTAAAGAAAGTAATAGTTTTCGAGATATATAGGGTCAAACAAAAAGTTTGTAAATATAAATTTGATCTTAGTTTTTCTGTCATAACTTTTAAAGTTTTTAATTAAAATAAGATTTTTTAATGTTTTTTAATGTAAAATTTAATTTTACATAAATAAGTATTCTTGAGTTTTTTCAAAAGAACTGATACTTTTCAAGATATATAGGGTCAAACAAAAAGTTTGTAAATATAAATTTAATCTCAGTTTTTCTGTCATAACTTTTAACGTTTTTAATTAAAATAAGATTTTTTGATGTAGAATTTAATATTACACAAAAAAGTATTCCTGAGTTTTTTCAAAAAAACTAATACTTTTCGAGATATATAGGGTCGAACAAAAAATTTGTAAATATAAATTTGATCTCAGTTTTTCTGTCATAACTTTTAAAGTTTTTAATTAAAATTTAATTTTTTGGGGTTTTTTGATGTAAAATTTGATTTTACATAAAAAAGTATTTTTGAGTTTTTTTAAAAAAACTGATACTTTTCGAAATATACAGGGTCTAAAAAAAAGTTTGTAAATATAAATTTAATCTCAGTTTTTCTGTCATAACTTTTAACGTTTTCAATTAAAATAAGATTTTTTGATGTAGAATTTAATACTACACAAAAAAGTATTCTTGAGTTTTTTCAAAAAAACTAATACTTTTCGAGATATAGGGTCAAACAAAAAGTTTGTAAATATAAATTTAATCTCAATTTTTCTGTCATAACTTTTTACGTTTTTAATTAAAATAAGATTTTTTGATGTTTTTTGATATAGAATTTAATATTACACAAAAAAGTATTCCTAAGTTTTTTCAAAAAAACTAATAATTTTCGAGATATATAGGGTCAAACAAAAAGTTTGTAAATATAAATTTGATCTTAGTTTTTCTGTCATAACTTTGAAAGTTTTTAATCAAAATAAGATTTTTTAATGTTTTTTGATGTAAAATTTAATTTTGCATAAATAAGTATTCCAGAGTTTTTTTAAAAGAACTGATACTTTTCGAGATGTACAGGGTCAAACAAAAAGTTTGTAAATATAAAGTTAATCTCAGTTTTTCTGTCATAACTTTTAACGTTTTTAATTAAAATAAGATTTTTTGATGTAGAATTTAATATTACATAAAAAAGTATTCTTGAGTTTTTTCAAAAAAACTAATACTTTTCGAGATATAGGGTCAAACAAAAAGTTTGTAAATATAAATTTGATCTTAGTTTTTCTGTTATAACTTTTAACGTTTTTTAATAAAAATAAGCTTTTTTGATGTTTTTTATGTAGAATTTAATATTACACAAAAAAGTATTCCTAAGTTTTTTTAAAGAAAGTAATACTTTTCGAGATATATAGGGTCAAACAAAAAGTTTGTAAATATAAATTTGATCTTAGTTTTTCTGTCATAACTTTTAAAGTTTTTAATCAAAATGAGATTTTTTAATGTTTTTTGATGTAAAATTTAATTTTACATAAATAAGTATTCTTGAGTTTTTTCAAAAGAACTGATACTTTTCGAGATATATGGGGCCAAACAAAAAGTTTGTAAATATAAATTTAATCTCAGTTTTTCTGTCATAACTTTTTACGTTTTTAATTAAAATAAGATTTTTTGATGTTTTTTGATGTAGAATTTAATATTACACAAAAAAGTATTCCTAAGTTTTTTCAAAAAAACTAATAATTTTCGAGATATATAGGGTCAAACAAATAGTTTGTAAATATAAATTTGATCTTAGTTTTTCTGTCATAACTTTGAAAGTTTTTAATCAAAATAAGATTTTTTAATGTTTTTTGATGTAAAATTTAATTTTGCATAAATAAGTATTTCTGAGTTTTTTTAAAAGAACTGATACTTTTCGAGATATACAGGGTCAAACAAAAAGTTTGTAAATATAAATTTAATCTCAGTTTTTCTGTCATAACTTTTAACGTTTTTAATTAAAATAAGATTTTTTGATGTAGAATTTAATATTACACAAAAAAGTATTCTTGAGGTTTTTCAAGAAAGCTAATACTTTTCGAGATATATAGGGTCAAAAAAAAAGTTTGTAAATATAAATTTGATCTCAGTTTTTCTGTCATAACTTTTAAAGTTTTTTATGAAAATGAGAATTTTTAATGTAAAATTTAATTTTACATAAAAATGTATTCCTGACTTTTTTCAAAAAAACTAATACTTTTCGAGATATATAGGGTCAAACAAAAAGTTTGTAAATATAAATTTAATCTCAGTTTTTCCGTCATAACTTTTAAAGTTTTTTATACAAATAAGATTTTTTGATGTTTTTTGATGTAGAATTTAATATTACACAAAAAAGTATTTTTAAGTTTTTTCAAAAAAACCAATAATTTTTGAGATATATAGGGTCAAACAAAAAGTTTGTAAATATAAATTTGATCTTAGTTTTTCTGTCATAACTTTTAAAGTTTTTAATTAAAATAAGATTTTTTAATGTTTTTTGATGTAAAATTTAATTTTACATAAATAAGTATTCATGAGTTTTTTTAAAAAAACTAATACTTTTCGAGATATATAAGGTCGAACAAAAAGTTTGTAAATATAAATTTGATCTCAGTTTTTCTGTCATAACTTTTAAAGTTTTTTATTAAAATTTAATTTTTTGGGGTTTTTTGATGTAAAATTTGATTTTACATAAAAAAGTATTTTTGAGTTTTTTTAAAAAAACTGATACTTTTCGAAATATACAGGGTCTAACAAAAAGTTTGTAAATCTAAATTTAATCTCATTTTTTCTGTCATAACTTTTAACGTTTTTAATTAAAATAAGATTTTTTGATGTAGAATTTAATATTACACAAAAAAGTATTCTTGAGGTTTTTCAAAAAAACTAATACTTTTCGAGATATATAGGGTCAAACAAAAAGTTTGTAAATATAAATTTGATCTCAGTTTTTCTGTCATAACTTTTAAAGTTTTTTATGAAAATGAGAATTTTTGGGGTTTTTTAATGTAAAATTTAATTTTACATAAAAAAGTATTCCTGAGTTTTTTCAAAAAAACTAATACTTTTCGAGATATATAGGGTCAAACAAAAAGTTTGTAAATATAAATTTAATCTCAGTTTTTCTGTCATAACTTTTAAAGTTTTTAATACAAATAAGATTTTTTGATTTTTTTTGATGTAGAATTTAATATTACACAAAAAAGTATTATTAAGTTTTTTCAAAAAAACCAATAATTTTTGAGATATATAGGGTCAAACAAAAAGTTTGTAAATATAAATTTGATCTAAGTTTTTCTGTCATAACTTTTAAAGTTTTTAAACAAGATGAGGTTTTTTAACGCTTTTTGATGAAAAAATTTAATTTTACACAAAAAAGTATTCTTAAGTTTTTTTAAAGAAAGTAATACTTTTCGAGATATATAGGGTCAAACAAAAAGTTTGTAAATATAAATTTGATCTTAGTTTTTCTGTCATAACTTTTAAAGTTTTTAATTAAAATAAGATTTTTTAATGTTTTTTGATGTAAAATTTAATTTTACATAAATAAGTATTCATGAGTTTTTTTAAAAAAACTAATACTTTTCGAGATATATAAGGTCGAACAAAAAGTTTGTAAATATAAATTTGATCTCAGTTTTTCTGTCATAACTTTTAAAGTTTTTTATTAAAATTTAATTTTTTGGGGTTTTTTGATGTAAAATTTGATTTTACATAAAAAAGTATTTTTGAGTTTTTTTAAAAAAACTGATACTTTTCGAAATATACAGGGTCTAACAAAAAGTTTGTAAATATAAATTTAATCTCATTTTTTCTGTCATAACTTTTAACGTTTTTAATTAAAATAAGATTTTTTGATGTAGAATTTAATATTACACAAAAAAGTATTCTTGAGGTTTTTCAAAAAAACTAATACTTTTCGAGATATATAGGGTCAAACAAAAGTTTGTAAATATAAATTTGATCTCAGTTTTTCTGTCATAACTTTTAAAGTTTTTTATGAAAATGAGAATTTTTGGGGTTTTTTAATGTAAAATTTAATTTTACATAAAAAAGTATTCCTGAGTTTTTTCAAAAAAACTAATACTTTTCGAGATATATAGGGTCAAACAAAAAGTTTGTAAATATAAATTTAATCTCAGTTTTTCTGTCATAACTTTTAAAGTTTTTAATACAAATAAGATTTTTTGATTTTTTTTGATGTAGAATTTAATATTACACAAAAAAGTATTATTAAGTTTTTTCAAAAAAACCAATAATTTTTGAGATATATAGGGTCAAACAAAAAGTTTGTAAATATAAATTTGATCTAAGTTTTTCTGTCATAACTTTTAAAGTTTTTAATTAAAATAAGATTTTTTAATGTTTTTTGGTGTAAAATTTAATTTTACATAAATAAGTATTTCTGAGTTTTTTCAAACAAAAAGTTTGTAAATATAAATTTGATCTCAGTTTTTCTGTCATAACTTTTAAAGTTTTTAATTAAAATGAGATTTTTATTGTTTTTTAATGTAAAATTTAATTTTACATAAATAGGTATTCCTGAGTTTTTTCAAAAGAACTAATACTTTTCGAGATATACAGGGTCAAACAAAAAGTTTGTAAATATAAATTGAGATTTTTTAATGGTTTTTGATGTAAAATTTAATTTTACATAAATAAGTATTCCTGAGTTTTTTCAGAAAAACTGATACTTTTCGAGATATACAGGGTCAAACAAAAAGTTTGTAAATATAAATTTAATCTCAGTTTTTCTGTCATAACTTTTAACGTTTTTAATTTAAATAAGATTTTTTAATGTAGAATTCAATATTACACAAAAAAGTATTCTTGAGTTTTTTTAAAAATACTAATACTTTTCGAGATATATAGGGTCAAACAAAAAGTTTAAAAATATAAATTTGATCTCAGTTTTTCTGTCATAGTTTTTAAAGTTTTTAATTAAAATAAGATTTTTTGGGGTTTTTTAATGTAAAATTTAATTTTACATAAAAAAGTATTTTTGAGTTTTTTCAAAAAAACTGACACTTTTCGAGATATGCAGTGTCAACCAAAAAGTTTGTAAATATAAATTTAATCTCAGGTTTTCTGTCATAACTTTTAAAGTTTTTAATTAAAATTTAATTTTTTGGGGTTTTTTTATGTAAAATTTGATTTTACATAAAAAAGTATTTTTGAGTTTTTTTAAAAAAACTGATACTTTTCGAAATATACAGGGTCTAACAAAAAGTTCGTAAATATAAATTTAATCTCAGTTTTTTTGTCGTAACTGTTAACGTTTATAATTAAAATAAAGTTTTTTGATGTTTTTTGATGTATAATTCAATATTACACAAAAAAGTATTTTTAAGTTTTTTTAAAAAACATACTTTTCGAGATATATAGGGTCAAACAAAAAGTTTGTAAATATAAATTTGATCTCAGTTTTTCTGTCATAACTTTTAAAGTTTTTAATTAAAATGAGATTTTTATTGTTTTTTAATGTAAAATTTAATTTTACATAAATAGGTATTCCTGAGTTTTTTCAAAAGAACTAATACTTTTCGAGATATACAGGGTCAAACAAAAAGTTTGTAAATATAAATTGAGATTTTTTAATGGTTTTTGATGTTAAATTTAATTTTACATAAATAAGTATTTTTGAGTTTTTTCAGAAAAACTGATACTTTTCGAGATATACAGGGTCAAACAAAAAGTTTGTAAATATAAATTTAATCTCAGTTTTTCTGTCATATCTCTTAACGTTTTTAATTAAAATAAGATTTTTTAATGTAGAATTCAATATTACACAAAAAAGTATTCTTGAGTTTTTTTAAAAATACTAATACTTTTCGAGATATATAGGGTCAAACAAAAAGTTTGAAAATATAAATTTGATCTCAGTTTTTCTGTCATAGCTTTTAAAGTTTTTAATTAAAATAAGATTTTTTGGGGTTTTTTGATGTAAAATTTAATTTTACATAAAAAAGTATTTTTGAGTTTTTTCAAAAAAACTGACACTTTTCGAGATATACAGGGTCAACCAAAAAGTTTGTAAATATAAATTTAATCTCAGTTTTTCTGTAATAACTTTTAAAGTTTTTAATTAAAATTTAATTTTTTGGGGTTTTTTGATGTAAAATTTGATTTTACATAAAAAAGTATTCCTGAGTTTTTTTAAAAAAACTTTTCGAAATATACAGGGTCAAACAAAAAGTTTGTAAATATAAATTTAATCTCAGTTTTTCTGTCGTAACTTTTAACGTTTTTAATTAAAATAAGATTTTTTGATGTTTATTGATGTAGAATTTAATATTACACAAAAAAGTATTGTTAAGTTTTTTTAAAAAAACCAATAATTTTTGAGATATATAGGGTCAAACAAAAAGTTTGTAAATATAAATTTGATCTAAGTTTTTCTGTCATAACTTTTAAAGTTTTTAATTAAAATAAGATTTTTTAATGTTTTTTGGTGTAAAATTTAATTTTACATAAATAAGTATTTCTGAGTTTTTTCAAACAAAAAGTTTGTAAATATAAATTTGATCTCAGTTTTTCTGTCATAACTTTTAAAGTTTTTAATTAAAATGAGATTTTTATTGTTTTTTAATGTAAAATTTAATTTTACATAAATAGGTATTCCTGAGTTTTTTCAAAAGAACTAATACTTTTCGAGATATACAGGGTCAAACAAAAAGTTTGTAAATATAAATTGAGATTTTTTAATGGTTTTTGATGTAAAATTTAATTTTACATAAATAAGTATTCCTGAGTTTTTTCAGAAAAACTGATACTTTTCGAGATATACAGGGTCAAACAAAAAGTTTGTAAATATAAATTTAATCTCAGTTTTTCTGTCATAACTTTTAACGTTTTTAATTTAAATAAGATTTTTTAATGTAGAATTCAATATTACACAAAAAAGTATTCTTGAGTTTTTTTAAAAATACTAATACTTTTCGAGATATATAGGGTCAAACAAAAAGTTTAAAAATATAAATTTGATCTCAGTTTTTCTGTCATAGTTTTTAAAGTTTTTAATTAAAATAAGATTTTTTGGGGTTTTTTAATGTAAAATTTAATTTTACATAAAAAAGTATTTTTGAGTTTTTTCAAAAAAACTGACACTTTTCGAGATATGCAGTGTCAACCAAAAAGTTTGTAAATATAAATTTAATCTCAGGTTTTCTGTCATAACTTTTAAAGTTTTTAATTAAAATTTAATTTTTTGGGGTTTTTTTATGTAAAATTTGATTTTACATAAAAAAGTATTTTTGAGTTTTTTTAAAAAAACTGATACTTTTCGAAATATACAGGGTCTAACAAAAAGTTCGTAAATATAAATTTAATCTCAGTTTTTTTGTCGTAACTGTTAACGTTTATAATTAAAATAAAGTTTTTTGATGTTTTTTGATGTATAATTCAATATTACACAAAAAAGTATTTTTAAGTTTTTTTAAAAAACATACTTTTCGAGATATATAGGGTCAAACAAAAAGTTTGTAAATATAAATTTGATCTCAGTTTTTCTGTCATAACTTTTAAAGTTTTTAATTAAAATGAGATTTTTATTGTTTTTTAATGTAAAATTTAATTTTACATAAATAGGTATTCCTGAGTTTTTTCAAAAGAACTAATACTTTTCGAGATATACAGGGTCAAACAAAAAGTTTGTAAATATAAATTGAGATTTTTTAATGGTTTTTGATGTTAAATTTAATTTTACATAAATAAGTATTTTTGAGTTTTTTCAGAAAAACTGATACTTTTCGAGATATACAGGGTCAAACAAAAAGTTTGTAAATATAAATTTAATCTCAGTTTTTCTGTCATATCTCTTAACGTTTTTAATTAAAATAAGATTTTTTAATGTAGAATTCAATATTACACAAAAAAGTATTCTTGAGTTTTTTTAAAAATACTAATACTTTTCGAGATATATAGGGTCAAACAAAAAGTTTGAAAATATAAATTTGATCTCAGTTTTTCTGTCATAGCTTTTAAAGTTTTTAATTAAAATAAGATTTTTTGGGGTTTTTTGATGTAAAATTTAATTTTACATAAAAAAGTATTTTTGAGTTTTTTCAAAAAAACTGACACTTTTCGAGATATACAGGGTCAACCAAAAAGTTTGTAAATATAAATTTAATCTCAGTTTTTCTGTAATAACTTTTAAAGTTTTTAATTAAAATTTAATTTTTTGGGGTTTTTTGATGTAAAATTTGATTTTACATAAAAAAGTATTCCTGAGTTTTTTTAAAAAAACTTTTCGAAATATACAGGGTCAAACAAAAAGTTTGTAAATATAAATTTAATCTCAGTTTTTCTGTCGTAACTTTTAACGTTTTTAATTAAAATAAGATTTTTTGATGTTTATTGATGTATAATTTAATATTACACAAAAAAGTATTGTTAAGTTTTTTTAAAAAACTAATACTTTTCGAGATATATAGGGACAAACAAAAAGTTTGTAAATATAAATTTGATATCAGTTTTTCTGTCATAACTTTTAACGTTTTTAATTAAAACAAGATTTTTTAATGTAGAATTTAATATTACGCAAAAAAGTATTCTTGAGTTTTTTTAAAAAAACTTACACTTTTCGAGATATATAGGGTCAAACAAAAAGTTTGTAAATATAAATTTGATCTTAGTTTTTCTGACATAACTTTTAAAGGTTTCAATTAAAATGAGATTTTTTAATGTTTTTTGATGTAAAATTAAATTTTACATAAATAAGTATTCTTGAGTTTTTTCAAAAGAACTGATACTTTTCGAGATATACAGGGTCAAACAAAAAGTTTGTAAATATAAATTTAATCTCAGTTTTTCTGTCATAACTTTTAACGTTTTTTATTAAAATAAGATTTTTTAATGTTTTTTGATGTAGAATTTAATATTACACAAAAAAGTATTCTTAAGTTTTTTTAAAAACACTAATAATTTTCGAGATATATAGGGTCAAACAAAAAGTTTGTAAATATAAATTTAATCTCAGTTTTTCTGTCATAACTTTTCACGTTTTTAATTAAAATAAGATTTTTTAATGTAGAATTTAATATTACACAAAAAAGTATTCTTGAGTTTTTTTAAAAAAACTAACACTTTTCGAGATATATAGGGTCAAACAAAAAGGTTGTAAATATAAATTTGATCTTAGTTTTTCTGTCATAACTCTTAAAGTTTTTAATCAAAATGAGATTTTTTATTGTTTTTTGATGTAAAATTTAATTTTGCATAAATAAGTAATCCTGAGTTTTTTCAAAAGAACTGATACTTTTCGAGATATACAGGGTCAAACAAAAAGTTTGTAAATATAAATTTAATCTCAGTTTTTCTGTCATAACTTTTAACGCTTTTAATTAAAATAAGATTTTTTAATGTAGAATTTAATATTACACAAAAAAGTATTCGTGAGTTTTTTTAAAAAAACTAACACTTTTCGAGATATATAGGGTCAAACAAAAAGGTTGTAAATATAAATTTGATCTTAGTTTTTCTGTCATAACTTTTAAAGTTTTTAATCAAAATAAGATTTTTTAATGTTTTTTGATGTAAAATTAAATTTTACATAAATAAGTATTCTTGAGTTTTTTCAAAAGAACTAATACTTTTCGAGATATACAGGGTCAAACAAAAAGTTTGTAAATATAAATTTAATCTCAGTTTTTCTGTCATAACTTTTAACGTTTTTTATTAAAATAAGATTTTTTGATGTTTTTTGATGTAGAATTTAATATTACACAAAAAAGTATTCTTAATTTTTTTTAAAAACACTAATAATTTTCGAGATATATAGGGTCAAACAAAAAGTTTGTAAATATAAATTTGATCTTAGTTTTTCTGTTATAACTTTTAACGTTTTTTAATAAAAATAAGATTTTTTGATGTTTTTTATGTAGAATTTAATATTACACAAAAAAGTATTCCTAAGTTTTTTTAAAGAAAGTAATACTTTTCGAGATATATAGGGTCAAACAAAAAGTTTGTAAATATAAATTTGATCTCAGTTTTTCTGTCATAACTTTTAAAGTTTTTAATTAAAATGAGATTTTTATTGTTTTTTGATGTAAAATTAAATTTTACATAAATAAGTATTCTTGAGTTTTTTCAAAAGAACTGATACTTTTCGAGATATACAGGGTCAAACAAAAAGTTTGTAAATATAAATTTAATCTCAGTTTTTCTGTCATAACTTTTAACGTTTTTTATTAAAATAAGATTTTTTGATGTTTTTTGATGTAGAATTTAATATTACACAAAAAAGTATTGTTAAGTTTTTTAAAAACACTAATAATTTTCGAGATATATAGGGTCAAACAAAAAGTTTGTAAATATAAATTTGATCTTAGTTTTTCTGTTATAACTTTTAACGTTTTTTAATAAAAATAAGATTTTTTGATGTTTTTTATGTAGAATTTAATATTACACAAAAAAGTATTCCTAAGTTTTTTTAAAGAAAGTAATACTTTCCGAGATATATAGGGTCAAACTAAAAGTTTGTAAATATAAATTTAATCTCAGTTTTTCTGTCATAACTTTCCACGTTATTAATTAAAATACGATTTTTTGATGTTTTTTGATGTAGAATTTAATATTACACAAAAAAGTATTTTTAGTTTTTTTAAAAAAACTAATAATTTTCGAGATATATAGGGTCAAACAAAAAGTTTGTAAATATAAATTTGATCTTAGTTTTTCTGTCATAACTTTGAAAGTTTTTAATCAAAATGAGATTTTTTAATGTTTTTTGATGTAAAATTTAATTTTGCATAAATAAGTATTCCTGAATTTTTTCAAAAGAACTGATACTTTTCGAGATATACAGGGTCAAACAAAAAGTTTGTAAATATAAATTTAATCTCAGTTTTTCTGTCATAACTTTTAACGTTTTTAATTAAAATAAGATTTTTTAATGTAGAATTTAATATTACACAAAAAAGTATTCTTGAGTTTTTTTAAAAAAACTAACACTTTTCGAGATATATAGGGTCAAACAAAAAGGTTGTAAATATAAATTTGATCTTAGTTTTTCTGACATAACTTTTAAAGGTTTTAATTAAAATGAGATTTTTTAATGTTTTTTGATGTAAAATTAAATTTTACATAAATAAGTATTCTTGAGTTTCTTTAAAAGAACTGATACTTTTCGAGATATACAGGGTCAAACAAAAAGTTTGTAAATATAAATTTAATCTCAGTTTTTCTGTCATAACTTTTAACGTTTTTTATTAAAATAAGATTTTTTGATGTAGAATTTAATATTACACAAAAAAGTATTCCTAAGTTTTTTTAAAAACACCAATAATTTTCGAGATATATAGGGTCAAACAAAAAGTTTGTAAATATAAATTTGATCTTAGTTTTTCTGTTATAACTTTTAACGTTTTTTAATAAAAATAAGATTTTTTGATGTTTTTTATGTACAATTTAATATTACACAAAAAAGTATTCCTAAGTTTTTTTAAAGAAAGTAATACTTTTCGAGATATATAGGGTCAAACAAAAAGTTTGTAAATAAAAATTTGATCTTAGTTTTTCTGTCATAACTTTTAAAGTTTTTAATCAAAATGAGATTTTTTAATGTTTTTTGATGTAAAATTTAATTTTACATAAAGAAGTATTTTTGAGTTTTTTCAAAAGAACTGATACTTTTCGAGATATATAGGGTCAAACAAAAAGTTTGTAAATATCAATTTAATCTCAGTTTTTCTGTCATAACTTTTTACGTTTTTAATTAAAATAAGATTTTTTGATGTTTTTTGATGTAGAATTTAATACTACACAAAAAAGTATTCCTAAGTTTTTTCAAAAAAACTAATCATTTTCGAGATATATAGGGTCAAACAAATAGTTTGTAATTATAATTTTGATCTTAGTTTTTCTGCTATAACTTTTAACGTTTTTTAATAAAAATAAGATTTTTTGATGTTTTTTATGTAGAATTTAATATTACACAAAAAAGTATTTTTAAGTTTTTTTAAAGAAAGTAATACTTTCCGAGATATATAGGGTCAAACTAAAAGTTTGTAAATATAAATTTAATCTCAGTTCTTCTGTCATAACTTTCCACGTTATTAATTAAAATAAGATTTTTTGATGTTTTTTGATGTAGAATTTAATATTACACAAAAAAGTATTTTTAGTTTTTTTAAAAAAACTAATAATTTTCGAGATATATAGGGTCAAACAAAAAGTTGGTAAATATAAATTTGATCTTAGTTTTTCTGTCATAACTTTGAAAGTTTTTAATCAAAATAAGATTTTTTACTGTTTTTTGATGTAAAATTTAATTTTACATAAAGAAGTATTCTTGAGTTTTTTCAAAAGAACTGATACTTTTCGAGATATATAGGGTCAAACAAAAAGTTTGTAAATATCAATTTAATCTCAGTTTTTCTGTCATAACTTTTTACGTTTTTAATTAAAATAAGATTTTTTGATGTTTTTTGATGTAGAATTTAATATTACACAAAAAAGTATTCCTAAGTTTTTTCAAAAAAACTAATCATTTTCGAGATATATAGGGTCAAACAAATAGCTTGTAAATATAAATTTGATCTTAGTTTTTCTGCTATAACTTTTAACGTTTTTTAATAAAAATAAGATTTTTTGATGTTTTTTATGTAGAATTTAATATTACACAAAAAAGTATTTTTAAGTTTTTTTAAAGAAAGTAATACTTTCCGAGATATATAGGGTCAAACTAAAAGTTTGTAAATATAAATTTAATCTCAGTTTTTCTGTCATAACTATCCACGTTATTAATTAAAATAAGATTTTTTGATGTTTTTTGATGTAGAATTTAATATTACACAAAAAAGTATTTTTAGTTTTTTTAAAAAATTTAATAATTTTCGAGATATATAGGGTCAAACAAAAAGTTTGTAAATATAAATTTGATCTTAGTTTTTCTGTCATAACTTTGAAAGATTTTAATCAAAATAAGATTTTTTAATGTTTTTTGATGTAAAATTTAATTTTGCATAAATAAGTATTCCTGAGTTTTTTCAAAAGAACTGATACTTTTCGAGATATACAGGGTCAAACAAAAAGTTTGTAAATATAAATTTAATCTCAGTTTTTCTGTCATAACTTTTAACGTTTTTAATTAAAATAAGATTTTTTAATGTAGAATTTAATATTACACAAAAAAGTATTCTTGAGTTTTTTTTTAAAAAACTAACACTTTTCGAGATATATAGGGTCAAACAAAAAGGTTGTAAATATAAATTTGATCTTAGTTTTTCTGACATAACTTTTAAAGGTTTTAATTAAAATGAGATTTTTTAATGTTTTTTGATGTAAAATTAAATTTTACATAAATAAGTATTCTTGAGTTTTTTTAAAAGAACTGATACTTTTCGAGATACACAGGGTCAAACAAAAAGTTTGTAAATATAAATTTAATCTCAGTTTTTCTGTCATAACTTTTAACGTTTTTTATTAAAATAAGATTTTTTGATGTTTTTTGATGTAGAATTTAATATTACACAAAAAAGTATTTCTAAGTTTTTTTAAAAACACTAATAATTTTCGAGATATATAGGGTCAAACAAAAAGTTTGTAAATATAAATTTGATCTTAGTTTTTCTGTTATAACTTTTAACGTTTTTTAATAAAAATAAGATTTTTTGATGTTTTTTATGTACAATTTAATATTACACAAAAAAGTATTCCTAAGTTTTTTTAAAGAAAGTAATACTTTTCGAGATATATAGGGTCAAACAAAAAGTTTGTAAATATAAATTTGATCTTAGTTTTTCTGTCATAACTTTTAAAGTTTTTAATCAAAATGAGATTTTTTAATGTTTTTTGATGTAAAATTTAATTTTACATAAAGAAGTATTCTTGAGTTTTTTCAAAAGAACTGATACTTTTCGAGATATATAGGGTCAAACAAAAAGTTTGTAAATATTCATTTAATCTCAGTTTTTCTGTCATAACTTTTTACGTTTTTAATTAAAATAAGATTTTTTGATGTAGAATTTAATATTACACAAAAAAGTATTCCTAAGTTTTTTCAAAAAAACTAATCATTTTCGAGATATATAGGGTCAAACAAATAGTTTGAAAATATAAATTTGATCTTAGTTTTTCTGTCATAACTTCTGAAGTTTTTAATCAAAATAAGATTTTTTAATGTTTTTTGATGTAAAATTTAATTTTACATAAATAATAATTCTTGAGTTTTTTCAAAAGAACTGATACTTTTCGAGATATATAGGGTCAAACAAAAAGTTTGTAAATATAAATTTAATCTCAGTTTTTCTGTCATAACTTTTTACGTTTTTAATTAAAATAAGATTTTTTAATGTTTTTTGATGTAGAATTTAATATTACACAAAAAAGTATTCCTAAGTTTTTTCAAAAAAACTAATAATTTTCGAGATATATAGGGTCAAACAAATAGTTTGTAAATATAAAATTAATCTCAGTTTTTCTGTCATAACTTTTAACGTTTTTAATTAAAATTAGATTTTTTAATGTAGAATTTAATATTACACAAAAAAGTATTCTTGAGTTTTTTTAAAAAAACTAACACTTTTCGAGATATATAGGGTCAAACAAAAAGGTTGTAAATATAAATTTAATCTCAGTTTTTCTGTCATAACTTTTAACGTTTTTTATTAAAATAAGATTTTTTGATGTTTTTTGATGTAGAATTTAATATTACACAAAAAAGTATTGTAACGGGATAACCATAAAGGAAGGGACCTTAATTTGAAAGATTGTTGTTGACAATTGATTTTTAGAAGTTTGTAAAAAAATCAACTGACCATTTTAAATAATGTTTCTAGAAAATTCTAGAAACTTCTAAACACACTAACTAGATTAAATAATGTTGTATATAAGGGGATGCACGGACAGTTAACGTCAGTTCGAGTCAAGTGTTCAGAAGAGTTCATTGTATAGTCAAGTAGTTAGACGTTATCCAGCAGAGTTCAGTGTAACTTAACAATTTTGTAAATAAATTGTGTAAAAAGCCCCCATACGTGTTTCAAATTGGTGTCAGGTGTGGGGTGAAGATACAAGAATGCCTGGAAAAAAGATAAATGAACTATTGGTGACTGAGCTCAGAAGAGAGCTCGAAGAATTGGAGTTGGAAACTTCTGGAAGCAAATCCGTATTGTTAAAAAGGCTCCGTGAATACTATGTAAATAATGATTTGGACCCTGACGCTGTGGAGTTCGAAGACCCAGTTCAAAAAGCAAATTCTGAACTAGCTCAACAACTTTCCCGGCTGCAAGAAGAACAAGCTCAACAACTGTCCCAGTTGTCCAGTCAGATAAGAGCCAGCGCGAAGATATGTCCCAGCTGTCACAACGGATGTCTACCCTACCAGAAGAGTTATCCAGTTCCTTCTCCCAGCAAATATCGCATTTGCGCTCCGAAATGTACACTCTTCGTGACGAACAAAATCAGCAAGTGTCCAGCTTGCGAGACGAACAAAATCAGCAAGTGTCCAGCTTGCGAGACGAACAAAATCAGCAAGTGTCCAACTTGCGAGACGAGCAAAACCAGATCAACCAGCAAATGCAGTCCGAGATAAGGAAGCTTCAACAAGAACAGGAAGCTAGCCGCCGAAACCAAACCATCCACCACGGCGACGGAGATGCAAGAAGGATGGAAACCTGCCACGCAGACGTCGAACGACAAAGAAGCGAGGAGACGACCCATGTACGAACGACGATGAAACCCCCGACCTTTGACGGGAAGACTTCCTGGCCAAATTACCTGAAACAATTCGACGCAGCGGCCAGAGCTAATGGATGGTCATCCCAGGAGAAAGCATTGTCCCTAACCGTAGCTCTGCGAGGCGAAGCTTTAGACGTCTTGCAATCATTGACACCGGATGAAGCTGACAACTTCGAGTTATTGGTGAATCGTCTAGAGATGCGTTATGGTCAAACTCATCTACAACCGGTGTACCGAATGCAGTTAAAGAGCCGAAAACAGAAAAATGGAGAAACTATCCAGGAACTTGAAGCGGATGTAGCAAGAATGGTACGACTTGCGTATTCAAATGCAGCGGAGGATTTCCTGGAGTGCCTAGCAGTTCAAACCTTCACCGATGGTCTTCGAGACGTCGAGTTGCAGCGCGCTGTACGGTTGGCGCGGCCGAAGACTCTTGTGGACGCCTTGACCATTGCCCTGGAGTTTGAGGCGGCGACGGAGGCCTCACGTGGAGTTGCTCGACTAAGGGAAATCACCGGTAACTATGACCATGCTGTTCATTCCGTTAGCGACGTTGAAGCGGTAGTAGAGAGATTAATGAAGTTATCTCCAAAAAGAAGGCGCCAAGTGAGATGCTGGAACTGCGGAGAACTAGGCAATATAAGAAATACTTGCCCCCAAAAAGAAAAATCTTCTGCTGAAGTACCCCAGCAGCAGGAAAACTAGAATGGGTCGACTCCTGGAGGGCGAAATCGACCCCAAACATTCCCGAAGCCCCTCACACCATTAAATTGGCAACTCTGCGATATCACGTGGACAGCTTATATGTAGATGGCCTCATTGATGGGAAGAACTTTAGCATGCTGGTAGACACTGGAGCTACAAAAACTATCGTTCGACCATCCATCATTATGCGAAAGAAGATGTGGCCTACCAGTTGGAGACTGCGTACCGCTACCGGAGATTCTGCTAGAGTCTACGGTGAGATACAGGTGACGCTACAGTTTGGTTCAACCTCTCTTGTTCACTCAGTGCTGGTGGCTGACGTTGATGAAGATGTTGTTCTGGGCATGGATGTTATGCTCCACTGTGGTTTTCATTTGGATCTTCGCCAACGTATCCTTCGTACTGGTAATGAAGAAATATTCCTGCACCGAAAACAAGTTGACAATGCCTCGATCAAGCTAATCGATGATATCGAACTTCCGGCGAGCTGCGAATGTGTCGTCACAGCGCGGTTGGATGGACTGGAGCCAGATGGTGCCCCAGCCATGATAGAGCCGAAGAACCATGACCATGAATTGGGAAAAGGACTCCTTGTGGGTAAGACTCTTGTTAGATCCGCCAAAGAGGTACCCATCCGAGTTATCAACTTGAACGATCATCCAGTTCTTCTCCGAAAGGACACGGAAATGGGAAGTTTAGAACCGGTAATGGCCATAATTCACAAGATAAATGTTACGGAAACAGATGAGACCAACGAAATTGAACAATTAATGACAAAATTAGACCCCTCTTTGTCAAAATTAGAAAAGAAACAGGTAAGAGATCTACTTTACCGGTATAAACCTGTATTTGGTTCTAAAAGTAAACTGGGAAGAACTGATGTTGTACAACATAGAATTGACACTGGTGATGCACGTCCGATTCGACAGGTACCCCGAAGGATGCCTCAAGTTAAAAAGGAAGAAGCAGACAGAGCCCTTAAAGAAATGATTCAAAATGGCATAGTCGAACCATCCAGTAGTCCGTGGGCTTCTCCTGTGGTATTAGTGAGAAAGAAAGACGGATCAATGCGGTTTTGTGTCGACTATCGAAAGCTAAATGATGTCACTAAGAAGGACAGTTATCCTCTGCCAAGGATTGATGATGCCCTCGACGCTTTGGCGGGTTCTACTCTGTTTTCTACCTTGGACCTTAAAAGTGGATACTGGCAAGTTAAAATGAATCCTGCAGACAAAGAAAAGACTGCCTTTACCAGTGGATCAGGGTTATGGCAATTCACGGTCCTTCCATTTGGCCTCTGTAATGCTCCTGCGACGTTTTAACGACTAATGGAGAACATCCTGCGGGGTTTGTCATGGGAAACTTGTCTAGTTTATCTAGACGACATCATCATAATGGGTAGGACCTTTAAGGAACATTTATCTAACCTGGAAGAAGTTTTTAAAAGATTACAGAACGCTAATCTAACATTGAATGTTAAGAAATGCCACTTGTTCCAGAGACAGGTCAACTATTTAGGACATAACGTAAGCAAGGATGGCGTTGCTGTTGACCCCGCTAAGATACAAGCCGTTCAGGAATGGCCAATCCCTATCGACAAACATCAGCTCCGGAGTTTCTTGGGTCTTTGTTCCTATTACCGACGATATGTCAAGAATTTTGGAGACATCGCCAAACCCTTGACACGTTTGACAGAACAAGATAAGTCCTTCTGTTGGGATCAGGAATGTCAAGAGGCGTTTGAAATATTGAAGAAACAGCTTACGTCAGCACCTGTTCTTGCTTATCCACTTCCTGATGGTAAGCTTATTCTGGACACCGACGCCAGCAATGTAGGAATTGGAGCCGTCTTGTCACAGCTACAAGATGGTAAGGAAAGAGTGGTTGGTTACTTCAGCAAAACTTTATCGAAAGCTGAAAAGAACTACTGTGTAACTCGGAGGGAACTGCTAGCAGTTGTAAAATCCGTCGAACACTTTTATAAATATCTGTATGGCAGAAAATTCCTGATCAGAACAGACCATGCTAGTTTAAAATGGTGACTTAGCTTTAGGAACCCAGAAGGACAGATAGCAAGATGGCTCGAAAAACTGCAGGAATATGATGTTGAAATCGAGCACAGACCTGGAACAAGACATCGTAATGCTGATGCACTTTCCAGAAGACCATGTCGACCAGATTGCCCCCATTGTACCCGTATGGAGCAGAACGAAGAAAAACTTGCCTTAGTTAAGGTTGTGCCAGAAGACGAGAGCTCTATGCTGAAGGAGCAACAAGAAAACGATCCCGTTCTGAGAAAGATTCGGGAGTGGAAGAGAATGGACCGTCGTCCGTTGTGGAGAGAGATATCCTCATCCTCTCCTGCTTTAAAAGCATACTGGTCCCAATGGAACTCTTTAATTTTGGACGGAGGGCTCGTTAAAAGACTTGTAGAAAATTCCGAGGGCACAGAAACAAGGAAACAAATAGTGGTCCCAAGAAATGCTGTACCGGAAATTTTAAAACAGATGCATAATGATAGTTCTGGAGGACATCTGGGTATCACGAAAACGCTGCAAAAGATCCGAGATAGATTTTACTGGGTAAATTGCACGAATGATGTTAAAGATTGGTGTCGTAAATGCACTACATGTGCTGCCAGTAACGGTCCGCACCGAAAACCGAAGGCGGAAATGCAGCAATACCTGGTTGGAAGTCCTTTTGAAAGAATCGCAGTAGATGTATTGGGGCCACTTCCACAGACCGATGTAGGAAACAAGTACATCTTTGTTGTAATGGACTACTTCACTAAATGGGTTGAAGCATATGCAGTTCCCAATCAGGAAGCTACCACTTTAGCAGATATATTGGTTGAAGAATTCGTAAGCCGATTTGGGGTACCATTAGAATTACATTCAGACCAAGGAAGAAATTTTGAGAGCAAGCTGTTTCAAGAAGTTTGCCAAAGATTAGGCATCCACAAAACGAGAACCACAGCGATGCACCCTCAGTCTGATGGAATGGTGGAACGAATGAACCGGACTATAACCAACTATCTGTCAAAAGTGGTGTCAGATTGTCAGAGGGATTGGGATCGACATATTCCACTATTTCTAATGGCAATTCGATCGGCCATCAACGAATCAACTGGCCAAACGCCTGCGAAGGTCCTGTTCGGTAGAGAAATGAGGCTACCATGTGACTTGGTGTTTGGTTGTAAACCTGGTGAAGAAATGGCACGTGAACAATATGTCGCCGACCTTCAGAATCGAATGGAGAATATACACAACCTGGTGCGTGGAAAACTACAATTATCTAGTGATCGGATAAAGAGGTACTATGACACAAGGACAATGGAAAAGAGTTACCAAGTTGGAGATTTAGTCTGGCTCTATAACCCCCGACGGCGTCGAGGTATTTGTCCCAAATTACAAAAGAACTGGGAAGGTCCTTACACCATCAAGAAGAAGATTAACGATGTCATTTATCGGATCGTGAAAATTCCCAGAGGGAAACCCGTCGTGGTCCATCACGATCGTTTGGCGCCTTACCAGGGAAGCCACAGTGGAGATGCGCAGCAACTCCAAGAAGATGGTTTGGCTGGCGCAGGGAGTGTGCGGGATTCCGATGTAGGAAATAACATTCCAGGAGGAATAAATCTAAGGAGGGGGCAGTGTAACGGGATAACCATAAAGGAAGGGACCTTAATTTGAAAGATTGTTGTTGACAGTTGATTTTTAGAAGTTTGTAAAAAAATCAACTGACCATTTTAAATAATGTTTCTAGAAAATTCTAGAAACTTCTAAACACACTAACTAGATTAAATAATGTTGTATATAAGGGGATGCACGGACAGTTAACGTCAGTTCGAGTCAAGTGTTCAGAAGAGTTCATTGTATAGTCAAGTAGTTAGACGTTATCCAGCAGAGTTCAGTGTATCTTAACAATTTTGTAAATAAATTGTGTAAAAAGCCCCCATACGTGTTTCAGTATTCTTAAGTTTTTTTAAAAACACTAATAATTTTCGAGATATATAGAGTCAAACAAAAAGTTTGTAAATATAAATTTGATCTTAGTTTTTCTGTTATAACTTTTAACGTTTTTTAATAAAAATAAGAATTTTTGATGTTTTTTATGTAGAATTTAATATTACACAAAAAAATATTCCTAAGTTTTTTTAAAGAAAGTAATACTTTTCGAGATATATAGGGTCAAACAAAAAGTTTGTAAATATAAATTTGATCTTAGTTTTTCTGTCATAACTTTTAAAGTTTTTAATCAAAATGAGATTTTTTAATGTTTTTTGATGTAAAATTTAATTTTACATAAATAAGTATTCTTGAGTTTTTTCAAAAGAACTGATACTTTTCGAGATATATAGGGTTAAACAAAAAGTTTGTAAATATAAATTTAATCTCAGTTTTTCTGTCATAACTTTTTACGTTTTTAATTAAAATAAGATTTTTTGATGCTTTTTGATGTAGAATTTAATACTACACAAAAAAGTATTCCTAAGTTTTTTCAAAAAAACTAATAATTTTCGGGATATATGGGGTCAAACAAATAGTTTGTAAATATAAATTTGATCTTAGTTTTTCTGTCATAACTTTTAAAGTTTTTAATCAAAATAAGATTTTTTAATGCTTTTGATGTAAAATTTAATTTTACATAAATAAGTATTCTTGAGTTTTTTCAAAAGAACTGATACTTTTTGAGATATATAGGGTCAAACAAAAAGTTTGTAAATATAAATTTAATCTCAGTTTTTCTGTCATAACTTTTTACGTTTTTAATTAAAATAAGATTTTTTAATGTTTTTTGATGTAGAATTTAATATTACACAAAAAAGTATTCCTAAGTTTTTTCAAAAAAACTAATAATTTTCGAGATATATAGGGTCAAACAAATAGTTTGTAAATATAAATTTAATCTCAGTTTTTCTGTCATAACTTTTAACGTTTTTAATTAAAATAAGATTTTTTGATGTTTTTTGATGTAGAATTTAATATTACACAAAAAAGTATTCCTAAGTTTTTTCAAAAAAACTAATAATTTTCGAGATATATAGGGTAAAACAAAAAGTTTGTAAATATAAATTTGATCTTAGTTTTTCTGTCATAACTTTAAAAGTTTTTAATCAAAATAAGATTTTTTAATGTTTTTTGATGTAAAATTTAATTTTGCATAAATAAGTATTCCTAAGTTTTTTCAAAAGAACTGATACTTTTCGAGATATACAGGGTCAAACAAAAAGTTTGTAAATATAAATTTAATCTCAGTTTTTCTGTCATAACTTTTAACGTTTTTAATTAAAATAAGATTTTTTAATGTAGAATTTAATATTACACAAAAAAGTATTCTTGAGTTTTTTTAAAAAAACTAACACTTTTCGAGATATATAGGGTCAAACAAAAAGGTTGTAAATATAAATTTGATCTTAGTTTTTCTGACATAACTTTTAAAGGTTTTAATTAAAATGAGATTTTTTAATGTTTTTTGATGTAAAATTAAATTTTACATAAATAAGTATTCCTGAGTTTTTTCAAAAGAACTGATACTTTTCGAGATATACAGGGTCAAACAAAAAGTTTGTAAATATAAATTAAATCTCAGTTTTTCTGTCATAACTTTTAACGTTTTGTATTAAAATAAGATTTTTTGATGTTTTTTGATGTAAAATTTAATATTACACAAAAAAGTATTCTTAAGTTTTTTTAAAAACACCAATAATTTTCGAGATATATAGGGTCAAACAAAAAGTTTGTAAATATAAATTTGATCTTAGTTTTTCTGTTATAACTTTTAACGTTTTTTAATAAAAATAAGATTTTTTGATGTTTTTTATGTAGAATTTAATATTACACAAAAAAGTATTCCTAAATTTTTTTAAAGAAAGTAATACTTTTCGAGATATATAGGGTCAAACAAAAAGTTTGTAAAGATAAATTTGATCTTAGTTTTTCTGTCATAACTTTTAAAGTTTTTAATCAAAATGAGATTTTTTAATGTTTTTTTTATGTAAAATTTAATTTTACATAAATAAGTATTCTTGAGTTTTTTTAAAAGAACTGATACTTTTCGAGATATATAGGGTCAAACAAAAAGTTTGTAAATATAAATTTAATCTCAGTTTTTCTGTCATAACTTTTTACGTTTTTAATTAAAATAAGATTTTTTAATGTGTTTTGATGTAGAATTTAATACTACACAAAAAAGGGTTCCTAAGTTTTTTCAAAAAAACTAATAATTTTCGAGATATATAGGGTCAAACAAACAGTTTGTAAATATAAATTTAATCTCAGTTTTTCTGTCATAACTTTTAACGTTTTTAATTAAAATAAGATTTTTTAATGTAGAATTTAATATTACACAAAAAAGTATTCTTGAGTTTTTTTAAAAAAACTAAAAATTTTCGAGATATATAGGGTCAAACAAAAAGGTTATAAATATAAATTTGATCTTAGTTTTTCTGACATAACTTTTAAAGGTTTTAATTAAAATGAGATTTTTTAATGTTTTTTGATGTAAAATTAAATTTTACATAAATAAGTATTCTTGAGTTTTTTCAAAAGAACTGATACTTTTCGAGATATACAGGGTCAAACAAAAAGTTTGTAAATATAAATTTAATCTCAGTTTTTCTGTCATAACTTTTAACGTTTTTTATTAAAATAAGATTTTTTGATGTTTTTTGATGTAGAATTTAATATTACACAAAAAAGTATTCCTAATTTTTTTTAAAAACACTAATAATTTTCGAGATATATAGGGTCAAACAAAAAGTTTTTAAATATAAATTTGATCTTAGTTTTTCTGTTATAACTTTTAACGTTTTTTAATAAAAATAAGATTTTTTGATGTTTTTTATGTAGAATTTTATATTACACAAAAAAGTATTCCTAAGTTTTTTTAAAGAAAGTAATACTTTTCGAGATATATAGGGTCAAACAAAAAGTTTGTAAATATAAATTTGATCTTAGTTTTTCTGTCATAACTTTTAAAGTTTTTAATCAAAATGAGATTTTTTAATGTTTTTTGATGTAAAATTTAATTTTACATAAATAAGTATTCTTGAGTTTTTTCAAAAGAACTGATACTTTTCGAGATATATAGGGTCAAACAAAAAGTTTGTAAATATAAATTTAATCTCAGTTTTTCTGTCATAACTTTTTACGTTTTTAATTAAAATAAGATTTTTTGATGTTTTTTGATGTAGAATTTAATATTACACAAAAAAGTATTCCTAAGTTTTTTCAAAAAAACTAATAATTTTCGAGATATATAGGGTCAAACAAATAGTTTGTAAATATAAATTTGATCTTAGTTTTTCTGTCATAACTTTGAAAGTTTTTAATCAAAATAAGATTTTTTAATGTTTTTTGATGTAAAATTTAATTTTGCATAAATAAGTATTCCTGAGTTTTTTTAAAAGAACTGATACTTTTTGAGATATACAGGGTCAAACAAAAAGTTTGTAAATATAAATTTAATCTCAGTTTTTCTGTCATAACTTTTAACGTTTTTAATTAAAATAAGATTTTTTGATGTAGAATTTAATATTACACAAAAAAGTATTCTTGAGTTTTTTTAAAAAAACTAATACTTTTCGAGATATATAGGGTCAAACAAAAAGTTTGTAAATATAAATTTGATCTCAGTTTTTCTGTCATAACTTTTAAAGTTTTTTATGAAAATGAGAACGTTTGGGGTTTTCTAATGTAAAATTTAATTCTACATAAAAAAGTATTCCTGAGTTTTTTCAAAAAAACTAATACTTTTCGAGATATATAGGGTCAAACAAAAAGTTTGTAAATATAAATTTAATCTCAGTTTTTCTGTCATAACTTTTAAAGTTTTTAATTAAAATTTAATTTTTTGGGGTTTTTTGATGTAAAATTTGATTTTACATAAAAAAGTATTTTTGAGTTTTTTTAAAAAAACTGATACTTTTCGAAATATACAGGGTCTAACAAAAAGTTTGTAAATATAAATTTAATCTCAGTTTTTCTGTCGTAACTATTAACGTTTATAACTAAAATAACGATTTTTGATGTTTTTTGATGTATAATTCAATATTACACAAAAAAGTATTTTTAAGTTTTTTTAAAAAACTAATACTTTTCGAGATATATAGGGTCAAACAAAAAGTTTGTAAATATAAATTTTATCTCAGTTTTTCTGTCATAACTTTTAAAGTTTTTAATTAAAATGAGATTTTTATTGTTTTTTAATGTAAAATTTAATTTTACATAAATAGGTAATCCTGAGTTTTTTCAAAAGAACTAATACTTTTCGAGATATACAGGGTCAAACAAAAAGTTTGTAAATATAAATTTAATCTCAGTTTTTCTGTCATAACTTTTAACGTTTTTTATTAAAATAAGATTTTTTGATGTTTTTTGATGTAGAATTTAATATTACACAAAAAAGTATTTATAAGTTTTTTTAAAAACACTAATAATTTTCGAGATATATAGGGTCAAACAAAAAGTTTGTAAATATAAATTTGATCTTAGTTTTTCTGTTATAACTTTTAACGTTTTTTAATAAAAATAAGATTTTTTGATGTTTTTTATGTACAATTTAATATTACACAAAAAAGTATTCCTAAGTTTTTTTAAAGAAAGTAATACTTTTCGAGATATATAGGGTCAAACAAAAAGTTTGTAAATATAAATTTGATCTTAGTTTTTCTGTCATAACTTTTAAAGTTTTTAATCAAAATAAGATTTTTTAATGTTTTTTTATGTAAAATTTAATTTTACATAAAGAAGTATTTTTGAGTTTTTTCAAAAGAACTGATACTTTTCGAGATATATAGGGTCAAACAAAAAGTTTGTAAATATCAATTTAATCTCAGTTTTTCTGTCATAACTTTTTACGTTTTTAATTAAAATAAGATTTTTTGATGTTTTTTGATGTAGAATTTAATATTACACAAAAAAGTATTCCTAAGTTTTTTCAAAAAAACTAATCATTTTCGAGATATATAGGGTCAAACAAATAGTTTGTAAAAATAAATTTGATCTTAGTTTTTCTGTCATAACTTTTAAAGTTTTTAATCAAAATAAGATTTTTTAATGTTTTTTGATGTAAAATTTAATTTTACATAAATAAGTATTCTTGAGTTTTTTCAAAAGAACTGATACTTTTCGAGATATATAGGGTCAAACAAAAAGTTTTTAAATATAAATTTAATCTCAGTTTTTCTGTCATAACTTTTTACGTTTTTAATTAAAATAAGATTTTTTAATGGTTTTTGATGTACAATTTAATATTACACAAAAAAGTATTCCTAAGTTTTTTCAAAAAAACTAATAATTTTCGAGATATATAGGGTCAAACAAATAGTTTGTAAATATAAATTTAATCTCAGTTTTTTTGTCATAACTTTTAACGTTTTTAATTAAAATAAGATTTTTTAATGTAGAATTTAATATTCCACAAAAAAGTATTCTTGAGTTTTTTTAAAAAAACTAACACTTTTCGAGATATATAGGGTCAAACAAAAAGGTTGTAAGTATAAATTTGATCTTAGTTTTTCTGACATAACTTTTAAAGGTTTTAATTAAAATGAGATTTTTTAATGTTTTTTGATGTAAAATTAAATTTTACATAAATAAGTATTCCTGAGTTTTTTCAAAAGAACTGATACTTTTCGAGAAATACAGGGTCAAACAAAAAGTTTGTAAATATAAATTTAATCTCAGTTTTTCTGTCATAACTTTTAATGTTTTTTATTAAAATAAGATTTTTTGATGTTTTTTGATGTAGAATTTAATATTACACAAAAAAGTATTCTTAAGTTTTTTTAAAAACACTAATAATTTTCGAGATATATAGGGTCAAACAAAAAGTTTGTAAATATAAATTTGATCTTAGTTTTTCTGTTATAACTTTTAACGTTTTTTAATAAAAATAAGATTTTTTAATGTTTTTTATGTAGAATTTAATATTACACAAAAAAGTATTCCTAAGTTTTTTTAAAGAAAGTAATACTTTTCGAGATATATAGGGTCAAACAAAAAGTTTGTAAATATAAATTTGATCTTAGTTTTTCTGTCATAACTTTTAAAGTTTTTAATCAAAATGAGATTTTTTAATGTTTTTTGATGTAAAATTTAATTTTACATAAATAAGTATTCTTGAGTTTTTTCAAAAGAACTGATACTTTTCGAGATATATAGGGTCAAACAAAAAGTTTGTAAATATCAATTTAATCTCAGTTTTTCTGTCATAACTTTTTACGTTTTTAATTAAAATAAGATTTTTTGATGTTTTTTGATGTAGAATTTAATATTACACAAAAAAGTATTCCTAAGTTTTTTCAAAAAAACTAATCATTTTCGAGATATATAGGGTCAAACAAATAGTTTGTAAATATAAATTTGATCTTAGTTTTTCTGTCATAACTTTTAAAGTTTTTAATCAAAATAAGATTTTTTAATGTTTTTTGATGTAAAATTTAATTTTACATAAATAAGTATTCTTGAGTTTTTTCAAAAGAACTGATACTTTTCGAGATATATAGGGTCAAACAAAAAGTTTGTAAATATAAATTTAATCTCAGTTTTTCTGTCATAACTTTTTACGTTTTTAATTAAAATAAGATTTTTTAATGTTTTTTGATGTAGAACTTAATATTACACAAAAAAGTATTCCTAAGTTTTTTTAAAAAAACTAATAATTTTCGAGATATATAGGGTCAAACAAATAGTTTGTAAATATAAATTTAATCTCAGTTTTTCTGTCATAACTTTTAAACTTTTTTAATTAAAATAAGATTTTTTAATGTAGAATTTAATATTACACAAAAAAGTATTCTTGAGTTTTTTTAAAAAAACTAACACTTTTCGAGATATATAGGGTCAAACAAAAAGGTTGTAAATATAAATTTGATCTTAGTTTTTCTGACATAACTTTTAAAGGTTTAAATTAAAATGAGACTTTTTAATGTTTTTTGATGTAAAATTAAATTTTACATAAATAAGTATTCTTGAGTTTTTTCAAAAGAACTGATACTTTTCGAGATATACAGGGTCAAACAAAAAGTTTGTAAATATAAATTTAATCTCAGTTTTTCTGTCATAACTTTTAACGTTTTTTATTAAAATAAGATTTTTTGATGTTTTTTGATGTAGAACTTAATATTACACAAAAAAGTATTCTTAAGTTTTTTTAAAAACACTAATAATTTTCGAGATATATAGAGTCAAACAAAAAGTTTGTAAATATAAATTTGATCTTAGTTTTTCTGTTATAACTTTTAACGTTTTTTAATAAAAATAAGATTTTTTGATGTTTTTTATGTAGAATTTAATATTACACAAAAAAATATTCCTAAGTTTTTTTAAAGAAAGTAATACTTTTCGAGATATATAGGGTCAACCAAAAAGTTTGTAAATATAAATTTGATCTTAGTTTTTCTGTCATAACTTTTAAAGTTTTTAATCAAAATGAGATTTTTTAATGTTTTTTGATGTAAAATTTAATTTTACATAAATAAGTATTCTTGAGTTTTTTCAAAAGAACTGATACTTTTCGAGATATATAGGGTTAAACAAAAAGTTTGTAAATATAAATTTAATCTCAGTTTTTCTGTCATAACTTTTTACGTTTTTAATTAAAATAAGATTTTTTGATGCTTTTTAATGTAGAATTTAATATTACACAAAAAAGTATTCCTAAGTTTTTTCAAAAAAACTAATAATTTTCGGGATATATGGGGTCAAACAAATAGTTTGTAAATATAAATTTGATCTTAGTTTTTCTGTCATAACTTTTAAAGTTTTTAATCAAAATAAGATTTTTTATTGCTTTTGATGTAAAATTTAATTTTACATAAATAAGTATTCTTGAGTTTTTTCAAAAGAACTGATACTTTTTGAGATATATAGGGTCAAACAAAAAGTTTGTAAATATAAATTTAATCTCAGTTTTTCTGTCATAACTTTTTACGTTTTTAATTAAAATAAGATTTTTTAATCTTTTTTGATGTAGAATTTAATATTACACAAAAAAGTATTCCTAAGTTTTTTCAAAAAAACTAATAATTTTCGAGATATATAGGGTCAAACAAATAGTTTGTAAATATAAATTTAATCTCAGTTTTTCTGTCATAACTTTTAACGTTTTAAATTAAAATAAGATTTTTTGATGTTTTTTGATGTAGAATTTAATATTACACAAAAAAGTATTCCTAAGTTTTTTCAAAAAAACTAATAATTTTCGAGATATATAGGGTAAAACAAAAAGTTTGTAAATATAAATTTGATCTTAGTTTTTCTGTCATAACTTTGAAAGTTTTTAATCAAAATAAGATTTTTTAATGTTTTTTGATGTAAAATTTAATTTTGCATAAATAAGTATTCCTGAGTTTTTTCAAAAGAACTGATACTTTTCGAGATATACAGGGTCAAACAAAAAGTTTGTAAATATAAATTTAATCTCAGTTTTTCTGTCATAACTTTTAACGTTTTTAATTAAAATAAGATTTTTTAATGTAGAATTTAATATTACACAAAAAAGTATTCTTGAGTTTTTTTAAAAAAACTAACACTTTTCGAGATATATAGGGTCAAACAAAAAGGTTGTAAGTATAAATTTGATCTTAGTTTTTCTGACATAACTTTTAAAGGTTTTAATTAAAATGAGATTTTTTAATGTTTTTTGATGTAAAATTAAATTTTACATAAATAAGTATTCCTGAGTTTTTTCAAAAGAACTGATATTTTTCGAGATATACAGGGTCAAACAAAAAGTTTGTAAATATAAATTTAATCTCAGTTTTTCTGTCATAACTTTTAACGTTTTTTATTAAAATAAGATATTTTGATGTTTTGTGATGTAAAATTTAATATTACACAAAAAAGTATTCCTAAGTTTTTTCAAAAAAACTTATAATTTTCGAGATATATAGGGTAAAACAAAAAGTTTGTAAATATAAATTTGATCTTAGTTTTTCTGTCATAACTTTGAAAGTTTTTAATCAAAATAAGATTTTTTAATGTTTTTTGATGTAAAATTTAATTTTGCATAAATAAGTATTCCTGAGTTTTTTCAAAAGAACTGATACTTTTCGAGATATACAGGGTCAAACAAAAAGTTTGTAAATATAAATTTAATCTCAGTTTTTCTGTCATAACTTTTAACGTTTTTAATTAAAATAAGATTTTTTAATGTAGAATTTAATATTACACAAAAAAGTATTCTTGAGTTTTTTTAAAAAAACTAACACTTTTCGAGATATATAGGGTCAAACAAAAAGGTTGTAAATATAAATTTGATCTTAGTTTTTCTGACATAACTTTTAAAGGTTTTAATTAAAATGAGATTTTTTAATGTTTTTTGATGTAAAATTAAATTTTACATAAATAAGTATTCCTGAGTTTTTTCAAAAGAACTGATACTTTTCGAGATATACAGGGTCAAACAAAAAGTTTGTAAATATAAATTTAATCTCAGTTTTTCTGTCATAACTTTTAACGTTTTTTATTAAAATAAGATTTTTTGATGTTTTTTGATGTAAAATTTAATATTACACAAAAAAGTATTCCTAAGTTTTTTTAAAAACACCAATAATTTTCGAGATATATAGGGTCAAACAAAAAGTTTGTAAATATAAATTTGATCTTAGTTTTTCTGTTATAACTTGTAACGTTTTTTAATAAAAATAAGATTTTTTTATGTAGAATTTAATATTACACAAAAAAGTATTTCTAAGTTTTTTTAAAGAAAGTAATACTTTTCGAGATATGTAGGGTCAAACAAAAAATTTGTAAAGATAAATTTGATCTTAGTTTTTCTGTCATAACTTTTAAAGTTTTTAATCAAAATGGGATTTTTTAATGTTTTTTTATGTAAAATTTAATTTTACATAAAGAAGTATTCTTGAGTTTTTTCAAAAGAACTGATACTTTTCGAGATATATAGGGTCAAACAAAAAGTTTGTAAATATCAATTTAATCTCAGTTTTTCTGTCATAACTTTTTACGTTTTTAATTAAAATAAGATTTTTTGATGTTTTTTGATGTAGAATTTAATATTACACAAAAAAGTATTCCTAAGTTTTTTCAAAAAAACTAATCATTTTCGAGATATATAGGGTCAAACAAATAGTTTGTAAATATAAATTTGATCTTAGTTTTTCTGTCATAACTTTTGAAGTTTTTAATCAAAATAAGATTTTTTAATGTTTTTTGATATTAAATTTAATTTTACATAAATAAGTATTCTTGAGTTTTTTCAAAAGAACTGATACTTTTCGAGATATATAGGGTCAAACAAAAAGTTTGTAAATATAAATTTAATCTCAGTTTTTCTGTCATAACTTTTTACGTTTTTAATTAAAATAAGATTTTTTAATGTTTTTTGATGTAGAATTTAATATTACACAAAAAAGTATTCCTAAGTTTTTTTAAAAAAACTAATAATTTTCGAGATATATAGGGTCAAACAAATAGTTTGTAAATATAAATTTAATCTCAGTTTTTCTGTCATAACTTTTAACGTTTTTAATTAAAATAAGATTTTTTAATGTAGAATTTAATATTACACAAAAAAGTATTCTCGAGTTTTTTTAAAAAAACTAACACTTTTCGAGATATATAGGGTCAAACAAAAAGGTTGTAAATATAAATTTGATCTTAGTTTTTCTGACATAACTTTTTAAGGTTTTAATTAAAATGAGATTTTTTAATGTTTTTTGATGTAAAATTAAATTTTACATAAATAAGTATTCTTGAGTTTTTTCAAAAGAACTGATACTTTTCGAGATATACAGGGTCAAACAAAAAGTTTGTAAATATAAATTTAATCTCAGTTTTTCTGTCATAACTTTTAACGTTTTTTATTAAAATAAGATTTTTTGATGTTTTTTGATGTAGAATTTTATATTACACAAAAAAGTATTCTTAAGTTTTTTTAAAAACACTAATAATTTTCGAGATATATAGAGTCAAACAAAAAGTTTGTAAATATAAATTTGATCTTAGTTTTTCTGTTATAACTTTTAACGTTTTTTAATAAAAATAAGATTTTTTGATGTTTTTTATGTAAAATTTAATATTACACAAAAAAATATTCCTAAGTTTTTTTAAAGAAAGTAATACTTTTCGAGATATATAGGGTCAAACAAAAAGTTTGTAAATATAAATTTGATCTTAGTTTTTCTGTCATAACTTTTAAAGTTTTTAATCAAAATGAGATTTTTTAATGTTTTTTGATGTAAAATTTAATTTTACATAAATAAGTATTCTTGAGTTTTTTCAAAAGAACTGATACTTTTCGAGATATATAGGGTTAAACAAAAAGTTTGTAAATATAAATTTAATCTCAGTTTTTCTGTCATAACTTTTTACGTTTTTAATTAAAATAAGATTTTTTGATGCTTTTTGATGTAGAATTTAATATTACACAAAAAAGTATTCCTAAGTTTTTTCAAAAAAACTAATAATTTTCGGGATATATGGGGTCAAACAAATAGTTTGTAAATATAAATTTGATCTTAGTTTTTCTGTCATAACTTTTAAAGTTTTTAATCAAAATAAGATTTTTTATTGCTTTTGATGTAAAATTTAATTTTACATAAATAAGTATTCTTGAGTTTTTTCAAAAGAACTGATACTTTTTGAGATATATAGGGTCAAACAAAAAGTTTGTAAATATAAATTTAATCTCAGTTTTTCTGTCATAACTTTTTACGTTTTTAATTAAAATAAGATTTTTTAATGTTTTTTGATGTAGAATTTAATATTACACAAAAAAGTATTCTTAGTTTTTTCAAAAAAACTAATAATTTTCGAGATATATAGGGTCAAACAAATAGTTTGTAAATATAAATTTAATCTCAGTTTTTCTGTCATAACTTTTAACGTTTTAAATTAAAATAAGATTTTTTGATGTTTTTTGATGTAGAATTTAATATTACACAAAAAAGTATTCCTAAGTTTTTTCAAAAAAACTAATAATTTTCGAGATATATAGGGTAAAACAAAAAGTTTGTAAATATAAATTTGATCTTAGTTTTTCTGTCATAACTTTGAAAGTTTTTAATCAAAATAAGATTTTTTAATGTTTTTTGATGTAAAATTAAATTTTGCATAAATAAGTATTCCTGAGTTTTTTCAAAAGAACTGATACTTTTCGAGATATACAGGGTCAAACAAAAAGTTTGTAAATATAAATTTAATCTCAGTTTTTCTGTCATAACTTTTAACGTTTTTAATTAAAATAAGATTTTTTAATGTAGAATTTAATATTACACAAAAAAGTATTCTTGAGTTTTTTTAAAAAAACTAACACTTTTCGAGATATATAGGGTCAAACAAAAAGGTTGTAAATATAAATTTGATCTTAGTTTTTCTGACATAACTTTTAAAGGTTTTAATTAAAATGAGATTTTTTAATGTTTTTTGATGTAAAATTAAATTTTACATAAATAAGTATTCCTGAGTTTTTTCAAAAGAACTGATACTTTTCGAGATATACAGGGTCAAACAAAAAGTTTGTAAATATAAATTTAATCTCAGTTTTTCTGTCATAACTTTTAACGTTTTTTATTAAAATAAGATTTTTTGATGTTTTTTGATGTAAAATTTAATATTACACAAAAAAGTATTCCTAAGTTTTTTTAAAAACACCAATAATTTTCGAGATATATAGGGTCAAACAAAAAGTTTGTAAATATAAATTTGATCTTAGATTTTCTGTTATAACTTTTAACGTTTTTTAATAAAAATAAGATTTTTTGATGTTTTTTATGTAGAATTTAATATTACACAAAAAAGTATTCCTAAGTTTTTTTAAAGAAAGTAATACTTTTCGAGATATATAGGGTCAAACAAAAAGTTTGTAAAGATAAATTTGATCTTAGTTTTTCTGTCATAACTTTTAAAGTTTTTAATCAAAATGGGATTTTTTAATGTTTTTTTATGTAACATTTAATTTTACATAAAGAAGTATTCTTGAGTTTTTTTAAAAGAACTGATACTTTTCGAGATATATAGGGTCAAACAAAAAGTTTGTAAATATCAATTTAATCTCAGTTTTTCTGTCATAACTTTTTACGTTTTTAATTAAAATAAGATTTTTTGATGTTTTTTGATGTAGAATTTAATATTACACAAAAAAGTATTCCTAAGTTTTTTCAAAAAAACTAATCATTTTCGAGATATATAGGGTCAAACAAATAGTTTGTAAATATAAATTTGATCTTAGTTTTTCTGTCATAACTTTTAAAGTTTTTAATCAAAATAAGATTTTTTAATGTTTTTTGATGTAAAATTTAATTTTACATAAATAAGTATTCTTGAGTTTTTTCAAAAGAACTGATACTTTTCGAGATATATAGGGTCAAACAAAAAGTTTGTAAATATAAATTTAATCTCAGTTTTTCTGTCATAACTTTTTACGTTTTTAATTAAAAGAAGATTTTTTAATGTGTTTTGATGTAGAATTTAATATTACACAAAAAAGGGTTCCTAAGTTTTTTCAAAAAAACTAATAATTTTCGAGATATATAGGGTCAAACAAATAGTTTGTAAATATAAATTTAATCTCAGTTTTTCTGTCATAACTTTTAACGTTTTTAATTAAAATAAGATTTTTTAATGTAGAATTTAATATTACACAAAAAAGTATTCTTGAGTTTTTTTAAAAAAACTAACAATTTTCGAGATATATAGGGTCAAACAAAAAGGTTGTAAATATAAATTTGATCTTAGTTTTTCTGACATAACTTTTAAAGGTTTTAATTAAAATGAGATTTTTTAATGTTTTTTGATGTAAAATTAAATTTTACATAAATAAGTATTCTTGAGTTTTTTCAAAAGAACTGATACTTTTCGAGATATACAGGGTCAAACAAAAAGTTTGTAAATATAAATTTAATCTCAGTTTTTCTGTCATAACTTTTAACGTTTTTTATTAAAATAAGATTTTTTGATGTTTTTTCATGTAGAATTTTATATTACACAAAAAAGTATTCTTAAGTTTTTTTAAAAACACTAATAATTTTCGAGATATATAGAGTCAAACAAAAAGTTTGTAAATATAAATTTGATCTTAGTTTTTCTGTTATAACTTTTAACGTTTTTTAATAAAAATAAGATTTTTTGATGTTTTTTATGTAAAATTTAATATTACACAAAAAAATATTCCTAAGTTTTTTTAAAGAAAGTAATACTTTTCGAGATATATAGGGTCAAACAAAAAGTTTGTAAATATAAATTTGATCTTAGTTTTTCTGTCATAACTTTTAAAGTTTTTAATCAAAATGAGATTTTTTAATGTTTTTTGATGTAAAATTTAATTTTACATAAATAAGTATTCTTGAGTTTTTTCAAAAGAACTGATACTTTTCGAGATATATAGGGTTAAACAAAAAGTTTGTAAATATAAATTTAATCTCAGTTTTTCTGTCATAACTTTTTACGTTTTTAATTAAAATAAGATTTTTTGATGCTTTTTGATGTAGAATTTAATATTACACAAAAAAGTATTCCTAAGTTTTTTCAAAAAAACTAATAATTTTCGGGATATATGGGGTCAAACAAATAGTTTGTAAATATAAATTTGATCTTAGTTTTTCTGTCATAACTTTTAAAGTTTTTAATCAAAATAAGATTTTTTATTGCTTTTGATGTAAAATTTAATTTTACATAAATAAGTATTCTTGAGTTTTTTCAAAAGAACTAATACTTTTTGAGATATATAGGGTCAAACAAAAAGTTTGTAAATATAAATTTAATCTCAGTTTTTCTGTCATAACTTTTTACGTTTTTAATTAAAATAAGATTTTTTAATGTTTTTTGATGTAGAATTTAATATTACACAAAAAAGTATTCTTAGTTTTTTCAAAAAAACTAATAATTTTCGAGATATATAGGGTCAAACAAATAGTTTGTAAATATAAATTTAATCTCAGTTTTTCTGTCATAACTTTTAACGTTTTAAATTAAAATAAGATTTTTTGATGTTTTTTGATGTAGAATTTAATATTACACAAAAAAGTATTCCTAAGTTTTTTCAAAAAAACTAATAATTTTCGAGATATATAGGGTAAAACAAAAAGTTTGTAAATATAAATTTGATCTTAGTTTTTCTGTCATAACTTTGAAAGTTTTTAATCAAAATAAGATTTTTTAATGTTTTTTGATGTAAAATTTAATTTTGCATAAATAAGTATTCCTGAGTTTTTTCAAAAGAACTGATACTTTTCGAGATATACAGGGTCAAACAAAAAGTTTGTAAATATAAATTTAATCTCAGTTTTTCTGTCATAACTTTTAACGTTTTTAATTAAAATAAGATTTTTTAATGTAGAATTTAATATTACACAAAAAAGTATTCTTGAATTTTTTTAAAAAAACTAACACTTTTTGAGATATATAGGGTCAAACAAAAAGGTTGTAAATATAAATTTGATCTTAGTTTTTCTGACATAACTTTTAAAGGTTTTAATTAAAATGAGATTTTTTAATGTTTTTTGATATAAAATTAAATTTTACATAAATAAGTATTCCTGAGTTTTTTCAAAAGAACTGATACTTTTCGAGATATACAGGGTCAAACAAAAAGTTTGTAAATATAAATTTAATCTCAGTTTTTCTGTCATAACTTTTAATGTTTTTTATTAAAATAAGATTTTTTGATGTTTTTTGATGTAAAATTTAATATTACACAAAAAAGTATTCCTAAGTTTTTTTAAAAACACCAATAATTTTCGAGATATATAGGGTCAAACAAAAAGTTTGTAAATATAAATTTGATCTTAGTTTTTCTGTTATAACTTTTAACGTTTTTTAATAAAAATAAGATTTTTTGATGTTTTTTATGTAGAATTTAATATTACACAAAAAAGTATTCCTAAGTTTTTTTAAAGAAAGTAATACTTTTCGAGATATATAGGGTCAAACAAAAAGTTTGTAAAGATAAATTTGATCTTAGTTTTTCTGTCATAACTTTTAAAGTTTTTAATCAAAATGGGATTTTTTAATGTTTTTTTATGTAACATTTAATTTTACATAAAGAAGTATTCTTGAGTTTTTTTAAAAGAACTGATACTTTTCGAGATATATAGGGTCAAACAAAAAGTTTGTAAATATCAATTTAATCTCAGTTTTTCTGTCATAACTTTTTACGTTTTTAATTAAAATAAGATTTTTTGATGTTTTTTGATGTAGAATTTAATATTACACAAAAAAGTATTCCTAAGTTTTTTCAAAAAAACTAATCATTTTCGAGATATATAGGGTCAAACAAATAGTTTGTAAATATAAATTTGATCTTAGTTTTTCTGTCATAACTTTTAAAGTTTTTAATCAAAATAAGATTTTTTAATGTTTTTTGATGTAAAATTTAATTTTACATAAATAAGTATTCCTGAGTTTTTTCAAAAGAACTGATACTTTTCGAGATATATAGGGTCAAACAAAAAGTTTGTAAATATAAATTTAATCTCAGTTTTTCTGTCATAACTTTTTACGTTTTTAATTAAAAGAAGATTTTTTAATGTGTTTTGATGTAGAATTTAATATTACACAAAAAAGGGTTCCTAAGTTTTTTCAAAAAAACTAATAATTTTCGAGATATATAGGGTCAAACAAATAGTTTGTAAATATAAATTTAATCTCAGTTTTTCTGTCATAACTTTTAACGTTTTTAATTAAAATAAGATTTTTTAATGTAGAATTTAATATTACACAAAAAAGTATTCTTGAGTTTTTTTAAAAAAACTAACAATTTTCGAGATATATAGGGTCAAACAAAAAGGTTGTAAATATAAATTTGATCTTAGTTTTTCTGACATAACTTTTAAAGGTTTTAATTAAAATGAGATTTTTTAATGTTTTTTGATGTAAAATTAAATTTTACATAAATAAGTATTCTTGAGTTTTTTCAAAAGAACTGATACTTTTCGAGATATACAGGGTCAAACAAAAAGTTTGTAAATATAAATTTAATCTCAGTTTTTCTGTCATAACTTTTAACGTTTTTTATTAAAATAAGATTTTTTGATGTTTTTTGATGTAGAATTTAATATTACACAAAAAAGTATTCCCTAAGTTTTTTTAAAAACACTAATAATTTTCGAGATATATAGGGTCAAACAAAAAGTTTTTAAATATAAATTTGATCTTAGTTTTTCTGTTATAACTTTTAACGTTTTTTAATAAAAATAAGATTTTTTGATGTATTTTATGTAGAATTTTATATTACACAAAAAAGTATTTCTAAGTTTTTTTAAAGAAAGTAATACTTTTCGAGATATATAGGGTCAAACAAAAAGTTTGTAAATATAAATTTGATCTTAGTTTTTCTGTCATAACTTTTAAAGTTTTTAATCAAACTGAGATTTTTTAATGTTTTTTGATGTAAAATTTAATTTTACATAAATAAGTATTCTTGAGTTTTTTTAAAAGAACTGATACTTTTCGAGATATATAGGGTCAAACAAAAAGTTTGTAAATATAAATTTAATCTCAGTTTTTCTGTCATAACTTTTTACGTTTTTAATTAAAATAAGATTTTTTGATGTTTTTTGATGTAGAATTTAATATTACACAAAAAAGTATTCCTAAGTTTTTTCAAAAAAACTAATAATTTTCGAGATATATAGGGTCAAACAAATAGTTTGTAAATATAAATTTAATCTCAGTTTTTCTGTCATAACTTTTTACGTTTTTAATTAAAATAAGATTTTTTGATGTTTTTTAATGTAAAATTTAATTTTGCATAAATAAGTATTCCTGAGTTTTTTTAAAAGAACTGATACTTTTCGAGATATACAGGGTCAAACAAAAAGTTTGTAAATATAAATTTAATCTCAGTTTTTCTGTCATAACTTTTAACGTTTTTAATTAAAATAAGATTTTTTGATGTAGAATTTAATATTACACAAAAAAGTATTCTTGAGTTTTTTCAAAAAAACTAATACTTTTCGAGATATATAGGGTCAAACAAAAAGTTTGTAAATATAAATTTGATCTCAGTTTTTCTGTCATAACTTTTAAAGTTTTTTATGAAAATGAGAACGTTTGGGGTTTTCTAATGTAAAATTTAATTTTACATAAAAAAGTATTCCTGAGTTTTTTCAAAAAAACTAATACTTTTCGAGATATATAGGGTCAAACAAAAAGTTTGTAAATATAAATTTAATCTCAGTTTTTCTGTCATAACTTTTAAAGTTTTTAATTAAAATAAGATTTTTTGATGTTTTCAGATAAAGAATTTAATATTACACAAAAAAGGATTTCTAAGTTTTTTCAAAAAAACCAATAATTTTCGAGATATATAGGGTCAAACAAAAAGTTTGTAAATATAAATTTGATCTAAGTTTTTCTGTCATAACTTTTAAAGTTTTTAAACAAGATGAGGTTTTTTAACGCTTTTTGATGAAAAAATTTAATTTTACACAAAAAAGTATTCTTAAGTTTGTTTAAAGAAAGTAATAGTTTTCGAGATATATAGGGTCAAACAAAAAGTTTGTAAATATAAATTTGATCTTAGTTTTTCTGTCATAACTTTTAAAGTTTTTAATTAAAATAAGATTTTTTAATGTTTTTTGATGTAAAATTTAATTTTACATAAATAAGTATTCTTGAGTTTTTTCAAAAGAACTGATACTTTTCAAGATATATAGGGTCAAACAAAAAGTTTGTAAATATAAATTTGATCTTAGTTTTTCTGTTATAACTTTTAACGTTTTTTAATAAAAATAAGATTTTTTGATGTTTTTTATGTAGAATTTAATATTACACAAAAAAGTATTCCTAAGTTTTTTTAAAGAAAGTAATACTTTTCGAGATATATAGGGTCAAACAAAAAGTTTGTAAAGATAAATTTGATCTTAGTTTTTCTGTCATAACTTTTAAAGTTTTTAATCAAAATGGGATTTTTTAATGTTTTTTTATGTAACATTTAATTTTACATAAAGAAGTATTCTTGAGTTTTTTTAAAAGAACTGATACTTTTCGAGATATATAGGGTCAAACAAAAAGTTTGTAAATATCAATTTAATCTCAGTTTTTCTGTCATAACTTTTTACGTTTTTAATTAAAATAAGATTTTTTGATGTTTTTTGATGTAGAATTTAATATTACACAAAAAAGTATTCCTAAGTTTTTTCAAAAAAACTAATCATTTTCGAGATATATAGGGTCAAACAAATAGTTTGTAAATATAAATTTGATCTTAGTTTTTCTGTCATAACTTTTAAAGTTTTTAATCAAAATAAGATTTTTTAATGTTTTTTAATGTAAAATTTAATTTTACATAAATAAGTATTCTTGAGTTTTTTCAAAAGAACTGATACTTTTCGAGATATATAGGGTCAAACAAAAAGTTTGTAAATATAAATTTAATCTCAGTTTTTCTGTCATAACTTTTTACGTTTTTAATTAAAAGAAGATTTTTTAATGTGTTTTGATGTAGAATTTAATATTACACAAAAAAGGGTTCCTAAGTTTTTTCAAAAAAACTAATAATTTTCGAGATATATAGGGTCAAACAAATAGTTTGTAAATATAAATTTAATCTCAGTTTTTCTGTCATAACTTTTAACGTTTTTAATTAAAATAAGATTTTTTAATGTAGAATTTAATATTACACAAAAAAGTATTCTTGAGTTTTTTTAAAAAAACTAACAATTTTCGAGATATATAGGGTCAAACAAAAAGGTTGTAAATATAAATTTGATCTTAGTTTTTCTGACATAACTTTTAAAGGTTTTAATTAAAATGAGATTTTTTAATGTTTTTTGATGTAAAATTAAATTTTACATAAATAAGTATTCTTGAGTTTTTTCAAAAGAACTGATACTTTTCGAGATATACAGGGTCAAACAAAAAGTTTGTAAATATAAATTTAATCTCAGTTTTTCTGTCATAACTTTTAACGTTTTTTATTAAAATAAGATTTTTTGATGTTTTTTGATGTAGAATTTAATATTACACAAAAAAGTATTCCCTAAGTTTTTTTAAAAACACTAATAATTTTCGAGATATATAGGGTCAAACAAAAAGTTTTTAAATATAAATTTGATCTTAGTTTTTCTGTTATAACTTTTAACGTTTTTTAATAAAAATAAGATTTTTTGATGTTTTTTATGTAGAATTTTATATTACACAAAAAAGTATTTCTAAGTTTTTTTAAAGAAAGTAATACTTTTCGAGATATATAGGGTCAAACAAAAAGTTTGTAAATATAAATTTGATCTTAGTTTTTCTGTCATAACTTTTAAAGTTTTTAATCAAAATGAGATTTTTTAATGTTTTTTGATGTAAAATTTAATTTTACATAAATAAGTATTCTTGAGTTTTTTCAAAAGAACTGATACTTTTCGAGATATATAGGGTCAAACAAAAAGTTTGTAAATATAAATTTAATCTCAGTTTTTCTGTCATAACTTTTTACGTTTTTAATTAAAATAAGATTTTTTGATGTTTTTTGATGTAGAATTTAATATTACACAAAAAAGTATTCCTAAGTTTTTTCAAAAAAACTAATAATTTTCGAGATATATAGGGTCAAACAAATAGTTTGTAAATATAAATTTAATCTCAGTTTTTCTGTCATAACTTTTTACGTTTTTAATTAAAATAAGATTTTTTGATGTTTTTTGATGTAAAATTTAATTTTGCATAAATAAGTATTCCTGAGTTTTTTTAAAAGAACTGATACTTTTCGAGATATACAGGGTCAAACAAAAAGTTTGTAAATATAAATTTAATCTCAGTTTTTCTGTCATAACTTTTAACGTTTTTAATTAAAATAAGATTTTTTGATGTAGAATTTAATATTACACAAAAAAGTATTCTTGAGTTTTTTCAAAAAAACTAATACTTTTCGAGATATATAGGGTCAAACAAAAAGTTTGTAAATATAAATTTGATCTCAGTTTTTCTGTCATAACTTTTAAAGTTTTTTATGAAAATGAGAACGTTTGGGGTTTTCTAATGTAAAATTTAATTTTACATAAAAAAGTATTCCTGAGTTTTTTCAAAAAAACTAATACTTTTCGAGATATATAGGGTCAAACAAAAAGTTTGTAAATATAAATTTAATCTCAGTTTTTCTGTCATAACTTTTAAAGTTTTTAATTAAAATAAGATCTTTTGATGTTTTTAGATAAAGAATTTAATATTACACAAAAAAGGATTCCTAAGTTTTTTCAAAAAAACCAATAATTTTCGAGATATATAGGGTCAAACAAAAAGTTTGTAAATATAAATTTGATCTAAGTTTTTCTGTCATAACTTTTAAAGTTTTTAAACAAGATGAGGTTTTTTAACGCTTTTTGATGAAAAAATTTAATTTTACACAAAAAAGTATTCTTAAGTTTGTTTAAAGAAAGTAATAGTTTTCGAGATATATAGGGTCAAACAAAAAGTTTGTAAATATAAATTTGATCTTAGTTTTTCTGTCATCACTTTTAAAGTTTTTAATTAAAATAAGATTTTTTAATGTTTTTTGATGTAAAATTTAATTTTACATAAATAAGTATTCTTGAGTTTTTTCAAAAGAACTGATACTTTTCAAGATATATAGGGTCAAACAAAAAGTTTGTAAATATAATTTTAATCTCAGTTTTTCTGTCATAACTTTTAACGTTTTTAATTAAAATAAGATTTTTTGATGTAGCATTTAATATTACACAAAAAAGTATTCCTGAGTTTTTTCAAAAAAACTAATACTTTTCGAGATATATAGGGTCGAACAAAAAGTTTGTAAATATAAATTTGATTTCAGTTTTTCTGTCATAACTTTTAAAGTTTTTAATTAAAATTTAATTTTTTGGGGTTTTTTGATGTAAAATTTGATTTTACATAAAAAAGTATTTTTGAGTTTTTTTAAAAAAACTGATACTTTTCGAAATATACAGGGTCTAACAAAAAGTTTGTAAATATAAATTTAATCTCAGTTTTTCTGTCGTAACTATTAACGTTTATAACTAAAATAACGATTTTTGATGTTTTTTGATGTATAATTCAATATTACACAAAAAAGTATTTTTAAGTTTTTTTAAAAAACTAATACTTTTCGAGATATATAGGGTCAAACAAAAAGTTTGTAAATATAAATTTGATCTCAGTTTTTCTGTCATAACTTTTAAAGTTTTTAATTAAAATGAGATTTTTATTGTTTTTTAATGTAAAATTTAATTTTACATAAATAGGTAATCCTGAGTTTTTTCAAAAGAACTAATACTTTTCGAGATATACAGGGTCAAACAAAAAGTTTGTAAATATAAATTTAATCTCAGTTTTTCTGTCATAACTTTTAACGTTTTTTATTAAAATAAGATTTTTTGATGTTTTTTGATGTAGAATTTAATATTACACAAAAAATTATTTATAAGTTTTTTTAAAAACACTAATAATTTTCGAGATATATAGGGTCAAACAAAAAGTTTGTAAATATAAATTTGATCTTAGTTTTTCTGTTATAACTTTTAACGTTTTTTAATAAAAATAAGATTTTTTGATGTTTTTTATGTACAATTTAATATTACACAAAAAAGTATTCCTAAGTTTTTTTAAAGAAAGTAATACTTTTCGAGATATATAGGGTCAAACAAAAAGTTTGTAAATATAAATTTGATCTTAGTTTTTCTGTCATAACTTTTAAAGTTTTTAATCAAAATGAGATTTTTTAATGTTTTTTTATGTAAAATTTAATTTTACATAAAGAAGTATTCTTGAGTTTTTTCAAAAGAACTGATACTTTTCGAGATATATAGGGTCAAACAAAAAGTTTGTAAATATCAATTTAATCTCAGTTTTTCTGTCATAACTTTTTACGTTTTTAATTAAAATAAGATTTTTTGATGTTTTTTGATGTAGAATTTAATATTACACAAAAAAGTATTCCTAAGTTTTTTCAAAAAAACTAATCATTTTCGAGATATATAGGGTCAAACAAATAGTTTGTAAATATAAATTTGATCTTAGTTTTTCTGTCATAACTTTTAAAGTTTTTAATCAAAATAAGATTTTTTAATGTTTTTTGATGTAAAATTTAATTTTACATAAATAAGTATTCTTGAGTTTTTTCAAAAGAACTAATACTTTTCGAGATATATAGGGTCAAACAAAAAGTTTGTAAATATAAATTTAATCTCAGTTTTTCTGTCATAACTTTTTACGTTTTTAATTAAAATAAGATTTTTTAATGTTTTTTGATGTACAATTTAATATTACACAAAAAAGTATTCCTAAGTTTTTTCAAAAAAACTAATAATTTTCGAGATATATAGGGTCAAACAAATAGTTTGTAAATATAAATTTAATCTCAGTTTTTTTGTCATAACTTTTAACGTTTTTAATTAAAATAAGATTTTTTAATGTAGAATTTAATATTACACAAAAAAGTATTCCTGAGTTTTTTTAAAAAAACTAACACTTTTCGAGATATATAGGGTCAAACAAAAAGGTTGTAAGTATAAATTTGATCTTAGTTTTTCTGACATAACTTTTAAAGGTTTTAATTAAAATGAGATTTTTTAATGTTTTTTGATGTAAAATTAAATTTTACATAAATAAGTATTCTTGAGTTTTTTCAAAAGAACTGATACTTTTCGAGAAATACAGGGTCAAACAAAAAGTTTGTAAATATAAATTTAATCTCAGTTTTTCTGTCATAACTTTTAATGTTTTTTATTAAAATAAGATTTTTTGATGTTTTTTATGTACAATTTAATATTACACAAAAAAGTATTCCTAAGTTTTTTTAAAGAAAGTAATACTTTTCGAGATATATAGGGTCAAACAAAAAGTTTGTAAATATAAATTTGATCTTAGTTTTTCTGTCATAACTTTTAAAGTTTTTAATCAAAATGAGATTTTTTAATGTTTTTTGATGTAAAATTTAATTTTACATAAAGAAGTATTCTTGAGTTTTTTCAAAAGAACTGATACTTTTCGAGATATATAGGGTCAAACAAAAAGTTTGTAAATATCAATTTAATCTCAGTTTTTCTGTCATAACTTTTTACGTTTTTAATTAAAATAAGATTTTTTGATGTTTTTTGATGTAGAATTTAATATTACACAAAAACGTATTCCTAAGTTTTTTCAAAAAAACTAATCATTTTCGAGATATATAGGGTCAAACAAATAGTTTGTAAATATAAATTTGATCTTAGTTTTTCTGTCATAACTTTTAAAGTTTTTAATCAAAATAAGATTTTTTAATGTTTTTTGATGTAAAATTTAATTTTACATAAATAAGTGTTCTTGAGTTTTTTCAAAAGAACTGATACTTTTCGAGATATATAGGGTCAAACAAAAAGTTTGTAAATATAAATTTAATCTCAGTTTTTCTGTCATAACTTTTTACGTTTTTAATTAAAATAAGATTTTTTAATGTTTTTTGATGTAGAATTTAATATTACACAAAAAAGTATTCCTAAGTTTTTTCAAAAAAACTAATAATTTTCGAGATATATAGGGTCAAACAAATAGTTTGTAAATATAAATTTAATCTCAGTTTTTCTGTCATAACTTTTAACGTTTTTAATTAAAATAAGATTTTTTAATGTAGAATTTAATATTACACAAAAAAGTATTCCTGAGTTTTTTTAAAAAAACTAACACTTTTCTAGATATATAGGGTCAAACAAAAAGGTTGTAAATATAAATTTGATCTTAGTTTTTCTAACATAACTTTTAAAGGTTTTAATTAAAATGAGATTTTTTAATGTTTTTTAATGTAAAATTAAATTTTACATAAATAAGTATTCCTGAGTTTTTTCAAAAGAACTGATACTTTTCGAGATATACAGGGTCAAACAAAAAGTTTGTAAATATAAATTTAATCTCAGTTTTTCTGTCATAACTTTTAACGTTTTTTATTAAAATAAGATTTTTTGATGTTTTTTGATGTAAAATTTAATATTACACAAAAAAGTATTATTAAGTTTTTTTAAAAACACCAATAATTTTCGAGATATATAGGGTCAAACAAAAAGTTTGTAAATATAAATTTGATCTTAGTTTTTCTGTTATAACTTTTAACGTTTTTTAATAAAAATAAGATTTTTTGATGTTTTTTATGTAGAATTTAATATTACACAAAAAAGTATTCCTAAGTTTTTTTAAAGAAAGTAATACTTTTCGAGATATATAGGGTCAAACAAAAAGTTTGTAAATATAAATTTGATCTTAGTTTTTCTGTCATAACTTTTAAAGTTTTTAATTAAAATGAGATTTTTTAATGTTTTTTGATGTAAAATTTAATTTTACATAAAGAAGTATTCTTGAGTTTTTTCAAAAGAACTGATACTTTTCGAGATATATAGGGTCAAACAAAAAGTTTGTAAATATCAATTTAATCTCAGTTTTTCTGTCATAACTTTTTACGTTTTTAATTAAAATAAGATTTTTTGATGTTTTTTGATGTAGAATTTAATATTACACAAAAAAGTATTCCTAAGTTTTTTCAAAAAAACTAATAATTTTCGAGATATATAGGGTAAAACAAAAAGTTTGTAAATATAAATTTGATCTTAGTTTTTCTGTCATAACTTTGAAAGTTTTTAATCAAAATAAGATTTTTTAATGTTTTTTGATGTAAAATTTAATTTTGCATAAATAAGTATTCTTGAGTTTTTTCAAAAGAACTGATACTTTTCGAGATATACAGGGTCAAACAAAAAGTTTGTAAATATAAATTTAATCTCAGTTTTTCTGTCATAACTTTTAACGTTTTTAATTAAAATAAGATTTTTTAATGTAGAATTTAATATTTCACAAAAAAGTATTCTTGAGTTTTTTTAAAAAAACTAATACTTTTCGAGATATATAGGGTCAAACAAAAAGGTTGTAAATATAAATTTGATCTTAGTTTTTCTGACATAACTTTTAAAGGTTTTAATTAAAATGAGATTTTTTAATGTTTTTTAATGTAAAATTAAATTTTACATAAATAAGTATTCCTGAGTTTTTTCAAAAGAACTGATACTTTTCGAGATATACAGGGTCAAACAAAAAGTTTGTAAATATAAATTTAATCTCAGTTTTTCTGTCATAACTTTTAACGTTTTTTATTAAAATAAGATTTTTTGATGTTTTTTGATGTAAAATTTAATATTACACAAAAAAGTATTCCTAAGTTTTTTTAAAAACACCAATAATTTTCGAGATATATAGGGTCAAACAAAAAGTTTGTAAATATAAATTTGATCTTAGTTTTTCTGTTATAACTTTTAACGTTTTTTAATAAAAATAAGATTTTTTGATGTTTTTTATGTAGAATTTAATATTACACAAAAAAGTATTCCTAAGTTTTTTTAAAGAAAGTAATACTTTTTGAGATATATAGGGTCAAACAAAAAGTTTGTAAATATAAATTTGATCTTAGTTTTTCTGTCATAACTTTTAAAGTTTTTAATTAAAATGAGATTTTTTAACGTTTTTTGATGTAAAATTTAATTTTACATAAAGAAGTATTCTTGAGTTTTTTCAAAAGAACTGATACTTTTCGAGATATATAGGGTCAAACAAAAAGTTTGTAAATATCAATTTAATCTCAGTTTTTCTGTCATAACTTTTTACGTTTTTAATTAAAATAAGATTTTTTGATGTTTTTTGATGTAGAATTTAATATTACACAAAAAAGTATTCCTAAGTTTTTTCAAAAAAACTAATCATTTTCGAGATATATAGGGTCAAACAAATAGTTTGTAAATATAAATTTGATCTTAGTTTTTCTGTCATAACTTTTAAAGTTTTTAATCAAAATAAGATTTTTTAATGTTTTTTGATGTAAAATTTAATTTTACATAAATAAGTATTCTTGAGTTTTTTCAAAAGAACTGATACTTTTCGAGATATATAGGGTCAAACAAAAAGTTTGTAAATATAAATTTAATCTCAGTTTTTCTGTCATAACTTTTTACGTTTTTAATTAAAATAAGATATTTTAATGTTTTTTAATGTAGAATTTAATATTACACAAAAAAGTATTTCTAAAATTTTTCAAAAAAACTAATAATTTTCGAGATATATAGGGTCAAACAAATAGTTTGTAAATATAAATTTAATCTCAGTTTTTCTGTCATAACTTTTAACGTTTTTAATTAAAATAAGATTTTTTAATGTAGAATTTAATATTACACAAAAAAGTATTCTTGAGTTTTTTTAAAAAAACTAACAATTTTCGAGATATATAGGGTCAAACAAAAAGGTTGTAAATATAAATTTGATCTTAGTTTTTCTGACATAACTTTTAAAGGTTTTAATTAAAATGAGATTTTTTAATGTTTTTTGATGTAAAATTAAATTTTACATAAATAAGTATTCTTGAGTTTTTTCAAAAGAACTGATACTTTTCGAGATATACAGGGTCCAACAAAAAGTTTGTAAATATAAATTTAATCTCAGTTTTTCTGTCATAACTGTTAACGTTTTTTATTAAAATAAGATTTTTTGATGTTTTTTGATGTAGAATTTAATATTACACAAAAAAGTATTCCTAAGTTTTTTTAAAAACACTAATAATTTTCGAGATATATAGGGTCAAACAAAAAGTTTGTAAATATAAATTTGATCTTAGTTTTTCTGTTATAACTTTTAACGTTTTTTAATAAAAATAAGATTTTTTGATGTTTTTTATGTAGAATTTTATATTACACAAAAAAGTATTCCTAAGTTTTTTTGAAGAAAGTAATACTTTTCGAGATATATAGGGTCAAACAAAAAGTTTGTAAATATAAATTTGATCTTAGTTTTTCTGTCATAACTTTTAAAGTTTTTAATCAAAATGAGATTTTTTAATGTTTTTTGATGTAAAATTTAATTTTACATAAATAAGTATTCTTGAGTTTTTTCAAAAGAACTGATACTTTTCGAGATATATAGGGTCAAACAAAAAGTTTGTAAATATAAATTTAATCTCAGTTTTTCTGTCATAACTTTTTACGTTTTTAATTAAAATAAGATTTTTTGATGTTTTTTGATGTAGAATTTAATATTACACAAAAAAGTATTCCTAAGTTTTTTCAAAAAAACTAATAATTTTCGAGATATATAGGGTCAAACAAATAGTTTGTAAATATAAATTTGATCTTAGTTTTTCTGTCATAACTTTTAAAGTTTTTAATCAAAATAAGATTTTTTAATGTTTTTTGATGTAAAATTTAATTTTACATAAATAAGTATTCCTGAGTTTTTTCAAAAGAACTGATACTTTTCGAGATATATAGGGTCAAACAAAAAGTTTTTAAATATAAATTTAATCTCAGTTTTTCTGTCATAACTTTTTACGTTTTTAATTAAAATAAGATTTTTTAATGTTTTTAATGTAGAATTTAATATTACACAAAAAAGTATTCCTAAGTTTTTTCAAAAAAACTAATAATTTTCGAGATATATAGGGTCAAACAAATAGTTTGTAAATATAAATTTAATCTCAGTTTTTCTGTCATAACTTTTAACGTTTTTAATTAAAATAAGATTTTTTAATGTAGAATTTAATATTACACAAAAAAGTATTCCTGAGTTTTTTTAAAAAAACTAACAATTTTCGAGATATATAGGGTCAAACAAAAAGGTTGTAAATATAAATTTAATCTTAGTTTTTCTGACATAACTTTTAAAGGTTTTAATTAAAATGAGATTTTTTAATGTTTTTTGATGTAAAATTAAATTTTACATAAATAAGTATTCTTGAGTTTTTTCAAAAGAACTGATACTTTTCGAGATATACAGGGCCAAACAAAAAGTTTGTAAATATAAATTTAATCTCAGTTTTTCTGTCATAACTTTTAACGTTTTTTAATAAAAATAAGATTTTTTGATGTTTTTTATGTAGAATTTTATATTACACAAAAAAGTATTCCTAAGTTTTTTTAAAGAAAGTAATACTTTTCGAGATATATAGGGTCAAACAAAAAGTTTGTAAATATAAATTTGATCTTAGTTTTTCTGTCATAACTTTTAAAGTTTTTAATCAAAATGAGATTTTTTAATGTTTTTTGATGTAAAATTTAATTTTACATAAATAAGTATTCTTGAGTTTTTTCAAAAGAACTGATACTTTTTGAGATATATAGGGTCAAAAAAAAGTTTGTAAATATAAATTTAATCTCAGTTTTTCTGTCATAACTTTTTACGTTTTTAATTAAAATAAGATTTTTTGATGTTTTTTGATGTAGAATTTAATATTACACAAAAAATTATTCCTAAGTTTTTTCAAAAAAACTAATAATTTTCGAGATATATAGGGTCAAACAAATAGTTTGTAAATATAAATTTGATCTTAGTTTTTCTGTCATAACTTTGAAAGTTTTTATTTAAAATAAGATTTTTTAATGTTTTTTGATGTAAAATTTAATTTTGCATAAATAAGTATTCCTGAGTTTTTTTAAAAGAACTGATACTTTTCGAGATATACAGGGTCAAACAAAAAGTTTGTAAATATAAATTTAATCTCAGTTTTTCTGTCATAACTTTTAACGTTTTTAATTAAAATAAGATTTTTTGATGTAGAATTTAATATTACACAAAAAAGTATTCTTGAGTTTTTTCAAAAAAACTAATACTTTTCGAGATATATAGGGTCAAACAAAAAGTTTGTAAATATAAATTTGATCTCAGTTTTTATGTCATAACTTTTAAAGTTTTTTATGAAAATGAGAACGTTTGGGGTTTTCTAATGTAAAATTTATTTTTACATAAAAAAGTATTCCTGAGTTTTTTCAAAAAAACTAATACTTTTCGAGATATATAGGGTCAAACAAAAAGTTTGTAAATATAAATTTAATCTCAGTTTTTCTGTCATAACTTTTAAAGTTTTTAATTAAAATAAGATTTTTTGATGTTTTTTGATGAAGAATTTAATATTACACAAAAAAATATTCCTAAGTTTTTTCAAAAAAACCAATAATTTTCGAGATATATAGGGTCAAACAAAAAGTTTGTAAATATAAATTTGATCTAAGTTTTTCTGTCATAACTTTTAAAGTTTTTAAACAAGATGAGGTTTTTTAACGCTTTTTGATAAAAAAATTTAATTTTACACAAAAAAAGTATTCTTAAGTTTTTTTAAAGAAAGTAATAGTTTTCGAGATATATAGGGTCAAACAAAAAGTTTGTAAATATAAATTTGATCTTAGTTTTTCTGTCATAACTTTTAAAGTTTTTAATTAAAATAAGATTTTTTTATGTTTTTTAATGTAAAATTTAATTTTACATAAATAAGTATTCTTGAGTTTTTTCAAAAGAACTGATACTTTTCAAGATATATAGGGTCAAACAAAAAGTTTGTAAATATAAATTTAATCTCAGTTTTTCTGTCATAACTTTTAACGTTTTTAACTAAAATAAGATTTTTTGATGTAGAATTTAATATTACACAAAAAAGTATTCCTGAGTTTTTTCAAAAAAACTAATACTTTTCGAGATGTATAGGGTCGAACAAAAAGTTTGTAAATATAAATTTGATCTAAGTTTTTCTGTCATAACTTTTAAAGTTTTTAAACAAGATGAGGTTTTTTAACGCCTTTTAATGAAAAAATTTAATTTTATACAAAAAAGTATTCTTAAGTTTTTTTAAAGAAAGTAATACTTTTCGAGATATATAGGGTCAAACAAAAAGTTTGTAAATATAAATTTGATCTTAGTTTTTCTGTCATAACTTTTAAAGTTTTTAATTAAAATAAGATTTTTTAATGTTTTTTGATGTAAAATTTAATTTTACATAAATAAGTATTCTTAAGTTTTTTCAAAAGAACTGATACTTTTCGAGATATATAGGGTCAAACAAAAAGTTTGTAAATAATAATTTAATCTCAGTTTTTCTGTCATAACTTTTAACGTTTTTAATTAAAATAAGATTTTTTGATGTAGAATTTAATATTACACAAAAAAGTATTCTTGAGTTATTTCAAAAAAACTAATACTTTTCGAGATATATAGGGTCGAACAAAAAGTTTGTAAATATAAATTTGATCTCAGTTTTTCTGTCATAACTTTTAAAGTTTTTAATTAAAATGAGATTTTTATTGTTTTTTAATGTAAAATTTAATTTTACATAAATAGGTATTCCTGAGTTTTTTCAGAAGAACTGATACTTCTCGAGATATAGAGGGTCAAACAAAAAGTTTGTAAATATAAATTTAATCTCAGTTTTTCTGTCATAACTTTTAACGTTTTTAATTAAAATAAGATTTTTTAATGTAGAATTCAATATTACACAAAAAACTATTCTTGAGTTTTTTTAAAAATACTAATACTTTTCGAGATATATAGGGTCAAACAAAAAGTTTGAAAATATAAATTTGGTCTCAGTTTTTCTGTCATAGCTTTTAAAGTTTTTAATTAAAATAAGATTTTTTGGGGTTTTTTGATGTAAAATTTAATTTTACATAAAAAAGTATTTTTGAGTTTTTTCAAAAAAACTGACACTTTTCGAGATATGCAGGGTCAAACAAAACGTTTGTAAATATAAATTTATTCTCAGTTTTTCTGTCATAACTTTTAACGTTTTCAGTTAGAATAAGATTTTTTGATGTTTTTTGATGTAGAATTTAATATTACACAAAAAAGTGTTTTAAAGTTTTTCCAAAAAAACTAATACTTTTCGAGATATATAGGGTCAAACAAAAAAAGTTTTTAATTAAAATAAGATTTTTTAATGTTTTTTGATGTAAAATTTAATTTTACATAAATAAGTATTCTTGAGTTTTTTCAAAAAAACTGATACTTTTCTAGATATATTGGGTCAAACAAAAAGTTTGTAAATATAAATTTAATCTCAGTTTTTCTGTCATAACTTTTAAAGTTTTTAATTAAAATTTAATTTTTTGGGGTTTTTTGATGTAAAATTTGATTTTACATAAAAAAGTATTTTTGAGTTTTTTTAAAAAAACTGATACTTTTCGAAATATACAGGGTCTAACAAAAAGTTTGTAAATATAAATTTAATTTCAGTTTTTCTGTCGTAACTGTTAACGTTTATTATTAAAATAACGTTTTTTGATGTTTTTTGATGTATAATTCAATATTACACAAAAAAGTATTTTTAAGTTTTTTTAAAAAACATACTTTTCGAGATATATAGGGTCAAACAAAAAGTTTGTAAATATAAATTTGATCTCAGTTTTTCTGTCATAACTTTTAAAGTTTTTAATTAAAATGAGATTTTTATTGTTTTTTAATGTAAAATTTAATTTTACATAAATAGGTATTCCTGAGTTTTTTCAAAAGAACTAATACTTTTCGAGATATACAGGGTCAAACAAAAAGTAGAATAAGATTTTTTGATGTTTTTTGATGTAGAATTTAATATTACACAAAAAAGTGTTTTAAAGTTTTTCCAAAAAAACTAATACTTTTCGAGATATATAGGGTCAAACAAAAAGTTTGTAAATATAAATTTGATCTTAGTTTTTGTCATAACTTTTAAAGTTTTTAATCAAAATGAGATTTTTTAATGTTTTTTGATGTAAAATTTAATTTTACATATATAAGTATTCTTGAGTTTTTTCAAAAGAACTGATACTTTTCGAGATATATCGGGTCAAACAAAAAGTTTGTAAATATAAATTTAATCTCAGTTTTTCTGTCATAACTTTTTACGTTTTTAATTAAAATAATATTTTTTGATGTTTTTTGATGTAGAATTTAATATTACACAAAAAAGTATTCCTAAGTTTTTGCAACAAAACTAATAATTTTCGAGATATATAGGGTCAAATAAAAAGTTTGTAAATATAAATTTGATCTTAGTTTTTCTGTCATAACTTTGAAAGTTTTTAATCAAAATAAGATTTTTTAATGTTTTTTGATGTAAAATTTAATTTTGCATAAATAAGTATTTTTAAGTTTTTTCATAAGAACTGATAATTTTCGAGATATACAGGGTCAAACAAAAAGTTTGTAAATATAAATTTAATCTCAGTTTTTCTGTCATAACTTTTAACGTTTTTAATTAAAATAAGATTTTTTACTGTAGAATTTAATATTACACAAAAAAGTATTCTTGAGTTTTTTTAAAAATCCTAACACTTTTCGAGATATATAGGGTCAAACAAAAAGTTTGTAAATATAAATTTGATCTTAGTTTTTCTGACATAACTTTTAAAGGTTTTTATTAAAATGAGATTTTTTAATGTTTTTTAATGTAAAATTAAATTTTACATAAATAAGTAATCTTGAGTTTTTTTAAAAGAACTGAGACTTTTCGAGATATACAGGGTCAAACAAAAAGGTTGTAAATATAAATTTAATCTCACTTTTTCTGTCATAACTTTTAACGTTTTTTATTAAAATAAGATTTTTTGATGTTTTTTTATGTAAAATTTAATATTACAAAAAAAAGTATTCTTAAGTTTTTTTAAAAACACTAATAATTTTCGAGATATATAGGGTCAAACAAAAAGTTTGTAAATATAAATTTGATCTTAGTTTTTCTGTTATAACTTTTAACGTTCTTTAATAAAAATAAGATTTTTTAATGTTTTTTATGTAGAATTTAATATTACACAAAAAAGTGTTATTAAGTTTTTTTAAAGAAAGTAATACTTTTCGAGATATATAGGGTCAAACAAAAAGTTTGTAAATATAAATTTGATCTTAGTTTTTCTGTCATAATTTTTTAAGTTTTTAATCAAAATGAGATTTTTTAATGTTTTTTGATGTAAAATTTAATTTTGCATAAATAAGTATTCCAGAGTTTTTTTAAAAGAACTGATACTTTTCGAGATGTACAGGGTCAAACAAAAAGTTTGTAAATATAAATTTAATCTCAGTTTTTCTGTCATAACTTTTAACGTTTTAAATTAAAATAAGATTTTTTGATGTAGAATTTAATATTACACAAAAAAGTATTCTTGAGTTTTTTCAAAAAAACTAATACTTTTCGAGATATAGGGTCAAACAAAAAGTTTGTAAATATAAATTTGATCTCAGTTTTTCTGTCATTACTTTTAAAGTTTTTTATGAACATGAGAATTTTTGGGGTTTTTTAATGTAAAATTTAATTTTACATAAAAAAGTATTCTTGAGTTTTTTCAAAAAAACTAATACTTTTCGAGATATATAGGGTCAAACAAAAAGTTTGTAAATATAAATTTAATCTCAGTTTTTCTGTCATAACTTTTAAAGTTTTTAATTAAAATAAGATTTTTTGATGTAGAATTTAATATTACACAAAAACGTATTTCTAAGTTTTTTCAAAAAAACTAATAATTTTCGAGATATATAGGGTCAAACAAAAAGTTTGTAAATATAAATTTGATCTAAGTTTTTCTGTCATAACTTTTAAAGTTTTTAAATAAGATGAGGTTTTTTAACGCTTTTTGATGTAAAATTTAATTTTACACAAAAAAGCATTCTTAAGTTTTTTTAAAGAAAGTAATACTTTTCGAGATATATAGGGTCAAACAAAAAGTTTGTAAATATAAATTTGATCTTAGTTTTTCTGTCATAACTTTTAAGTTTTTAATTAAAATGAGATTTTTTAATGTTTTTTGATGTAAAATTTAATTTTACATAAATAAGCATTCTTGAGTTTTTTCAAAAGAACTGATACTTTTCGAGATATATAGGGTCAACCAAAAAGTTTGTAAATATAAATTTAATCTCAGTTTTTCTGTCATAACTTTTAACATTTTTAAATAAAATTTAATTTTTTGGGGTTTTTTGATGTAAAATTTGATTTTACATAAAAAAGTATTTTTGAGTTTTTTCAAAAAAACTGATACTTTTCGAAATATACAGGGTCAAACAAAAAGTTTGTAAATATAAATTTAATCTCAGTTTTTCTGTCGTAACTTTTAACGTTTTTAATTAAAATAAGATTTTTTGATGTTTATTGATGTATAATTCAATATTACACAAAAAAGTATTCTTAAGTTTTTTTAAAAAACTAATACTTTTCGAGATATATAGGGACAAACAAAAAGTTTGTAAATATAAATTTGATATTAGTTTTTCTGTCATAACTTTTAACGTTTTAATTAAAATAAGATTTTTTAATGTAGAATTTAATATTACACAATAAAGAATTCTTGAGTTTTTTTAAAAAAACTAACACTTTTCGAAAAATATAGGGTCAAACAAAAAGTTTGTAAATATAAATTTGATCTAAGTTTTTCTGTCATAACTTTTAAAGTTTTTAAACAAGATGAGGTTTTTTAACGCTTTTTGATGAAAAAATTTAATTTTACACAAAAAAGTATTCTTAAGTTTGTTTAAAGAAAGTAATAGTTTTCGAGATATATAGGGTCAAACAAAAAGTTTGTAAATATAAATTTGATCTTAGTTTTTCTGTCATAACTTTTAAAGTTTTTAATTAAAATAAGATTTTTTAATGTTTTTTGATGTAAAATTTAATTTTACATAAATAAGTATTCCTGAGTTTTTTCAAAAGAACTGATACTTTTCAAGATATATAGGGTCAAACAAAAAGTTTGTAAATATAATTTTAATCTCAGTTTTTCTGTCATAACTTTTAACGTTTTTAATTAAAATAAGATTTTTTGATGTAGAATTTAATATTACACAAAAAAGTATTCCTGAGTTTTTTCAAAAAAACTAATACTTTTCGAGATATATAGGGTCGAACAAAAAATTTGTAAATATAAATTTGATCTCAGTTTTTCTGTCATAACTTTTAAAGTTTTTAATTAAAATTTAATTTTTTGGGGTTTTTTGATGTAAAATTTGATTTTACATAAAAAAGTATTTTTGAGTTTTTTTAAAAAAACTGATACTTTTCAAAATATACAGGGTCTAACAAAAAGTTTGTAAATATAAATTTAATCTCAGTTTTTCTGTCGTAACTATTAACGTTTATAACTAAAATAACGATTTTTGATGTTGTTTGATGTATAATTTAATATTACACAAAAAAGTGTTTTTAAGTTTTTTTAAAAAACTAATACTTTTCGAGATATATAGGGTCAAACAAAAAGTTTGTAAATATAAATTTGATCTCAGTTTTTCTGTCATAACTTTTAAAGTTTTTAATTAAAATGAGATTTTTATTGTTTTTTAATGTAAAATTTAATTTTACATAAATAGGTATTCCTGAGTTTTTTCAAAAGAACTAATACTTTTCGAGATATACAGGGTCAAACAAAAAGTTTGTAAATATAAATTTAATCTCAGTTTTTCTGTCATAACTTTTAACGTTTTTTATTAAAATAAGATTTTTTGATGTTTTTTGATGTAGAATTTAATATTACACAAAAAAGTATTCTTAAGTTTTTTTAAAAACACTAATAATTTTCGAGATATATAGGGTCAAACAAAAAGTTTGTAAATATAAATTTGATCTTAGTTTTTCTGTTATAACTTTTAACGTTTTTTAATAAAAATAAGATTTTTTGATGTTTTTTATGTACAATTTAATATTACACAAAAAAGTATTCCTAAGTTTTTTTAAAGAAAGTAATACTTTTCGAGATATATAGGGTCAAACAAAAAGTTTGTAAATATAAATTTGATCTTAGTTTTTCTGTCATAACTTTTAAAGTTTTTAATCAAAATGAGATTTTTTAATGTTTTTTGATGTAAAATTTAATTTTACATAAAGAAGTATTCTTGAGTTTTTTCAAAAGAACTGATACTTTTCGAGATATATAGGGTCAAACAAAAAGTTTGTAAATATCAATTTAATCTCAGTTTTTCTGTCATAACTTTTTACGTTTTTAATTAAAATAAGATTTTTTGATGTTTTTTGATGTAGAATTTAATATTACACAAAAACGTATTTCTAAGTTTTTTCAAAAAACTAATCATTTTCGAGATATATAGGGTCAAACAAATAGTTTGTAAATATAAAGTTGATCTTAGTTTTTCTGTCATAACTTTTAAAGTTTTTAATCAAAATAAGATTTTTTAATGTTTTTTAATGTAAAATTTAATTTTACATAAATAAGTATTCTTGAGTTTTTTCAAAAGAACTGATACTTTTCAAGATATATAGGGTCAAACAAAAAGTTTGTAAATATAATTTTAATCTCAGTTTTTCTGTCATAACTTTTAACGTTTTTAATTAAAATAAGATTTTTTGATGTAGAATTTAATATTACACAAAAAAGTATTCCTGAGTTTTTTCAAAAAAACTAATACTTTTCGAGATATATAGGGTCGAACAAAAAGTTTGTAAATATAAATTTGATCTCAGTTTTTCTGTCATAACTTTTAAAGTTTTTAATTAAAATTTAATTTTTTGGGGTTTTTTGATGTAAAATTTGATTTTACATAAAAAAGTATTTTTGAGTTTTTTTAAAAAAACATACTTTTCGAAATATACAGGGTCTAACAAAAAGTTTGTAAATATAAATTTAATCTCAGTTTTTCTGTCGTAACTATTAACGTTTATAACTAAAATAACGATTTTTGATGTTGTTTGATGTATAATTTAATATTACACAAAAAAGTATTTTTAAGTTTTTTTAAAAAACTAATACTTTTCGAGATATATAGGGTCAAACAAAAAGTTTGTAAATATAAATTTGATCTCAGTTTTTCTGTCATAACTTTTAAAGTTTTTAATTAAAATGAGATTTTTATTGTTTTTTAATGTAAAATTTAATTTTACATAAATAGGTATTACTGAGTTTTTTCAAAAGAACTAATACTTTTCGAGATATACAGGGTCAAACAAAAAGTTTGTAAATATAAATTTAATCTCAGTTTTTCTGTCATAACTTTTAACGTTTTTTATTAAAATAAGATTTTTTGATGTTTTTTTATGTAGAATTTAATATTACACAAAAAAGTATTCTTAAGTTTTTTTAAAAACACTAATAATTTTCGAGATATATAGGGTCAAACAAAAAGTTTGTAAATATAAATTTGATCTTAGTTTTTCTGTCATAACTTTTAAAGTTTTTAAACAAGATGAGGTTTTTTAACGCTTTTTGATGAAAAAATTTAATTTTACATAAAGAAGTATTCTTGAGTTTTTTCAAAAGAACTGATACTTTTCGAGATATATAGGGTCAAACAAAAAGTTTGTAAATATCAATTTAATCTCAGTTTTTCTGTCATAACTTTTTACGTTTTTAATTAAAATAAGATTTTTTGATGTCTTTTGATGTAAAATTTAATATTACACAAAAACGTATTTCTAAAATTTTTCAAAAAACTAATCATTTTCGAGATATATAGGGTCAAAGAAATAGTTTGTAAATATAAAGTTGATCTTAGTTTTTCTGTCATAACTTTTAAAGTTTTTAATCAAAATAAGATTTTTTAATGTAGAATTTAATATTACACAAAAAAGTATTCTTGAGTTTTTTTAAAAAAACTAACACTTTTCGAGATATATAGGGTCAAACAAAAAGGTTGTAAATATAAATTTGATCTTAGTTTTTCTGACATAACTTTTAAAGGTTTTAATTAAAATGAGATTTTTTAATGTTTTTTAATGTAAAATTAAATTTTACATAAATAAGTTTTCTTGAGTTTTTTTAAAAGAACTAATACTTTTCGAGATATACAGGGTCAACCAAAAAGTTTGTAAATATAAATTTAATCTCAGTTTTTCTGTCATAACTTTTAACGTTTTTTATTAAAATAAGATTTTTTGATGTTTTTTGATGTAGAATTTAATATTACACAAAAAAGTATTCTTAAGTTTTTTTAAAAACACTAATAATTTTCGAGATATATAGAGTCAAACAAAAAGTTTGTAAATATAAATTTGATCTTAGTGTTTCTGTTATAACTTTTAACGTTTTTTAATAAAAATAAGATTTTTTGATGTTTTTTATGTAGAATTTAATATTACACAAAAAAGTATTCCTAAGTTTTTTTAAAGAAAGTAATACTTTTCGAGATATATAGGATCAAACAAAAAGTTTGTAAATATAAATTTGATCTTAGTTTTTCTGTCATAACTTTTAAAGTTTTTAATCAAAATGAGATTTTTTAATGTTTTTTGATGTAAAATTTAATTTTACATAAATAAGTATTCTTGAGTTTTTTCAAAAGAACTGATACCTTTTGAGATATATAGGGTTAAACAAAAAGTTTGTAAATATAAATTTAATCTCAGTTTTTCTGTCATAACTTTTTACGTTTTTAATTAAAATAAGATTTTTTAATGTTTTTTGATGTAGAATTTAATATTACAGAAAAAAGTATTCCTAAGTTTTTTCAAAAAAACTAATAATTTTCGAGATATATAGGGTCAAACAAATAGTTTGTAAATATAAATTTAATCTCAGTTTTTCTGTCATAACTTTTAACGTTTTTAATTAAAATAAGATTTTTTAATGTAGAATTCAATATTACACAAAAAAGTATTCTTGAGTTTTTTTAAAAATACTAATACTTTTCGAGATATATAGGGTCAAACAAAAAGTTTGAAAATATAAATTTGGTCTCAGTTTTTCTGTCATAGCTTTTAAAGTTTTTAATTAAAATAAGATTTTTTGGGGTTTTTTGATGTAAAATTTAATTTTACATAAAAAAGTATTTTTGAGTTTTTTCAAAAAAACTGACACTTTTCGAGATATGCAGGGTCAAACAAAACGTTTGTAAATATAAATTTAATCTCAGTTTTTCTGTCATAACTTTTAACGTTTTCAGTTAGAATAAGATTTTTTGATGTTTTTTGATGTAGAATTTAATATTACACAAAAAAGTGTTTTAAAGTTTTTCCAAAAAAACTAATACTTTTCGAGATATATAGGGTCAAACAAAAAAAGTTTTTAATTAAAATAAGATTTTTTAATGTTTTTTGATGTAAAATTTAATTTTACATAAATAAGTATTCTTGAGTTTTTTCAAAAGAACTGATACTTTTCTAGATATATTGGGTCAAACAAAAAGTTTGTAAATATAAATTTAATCTCAGTTTTTCTGTCATAACTTTTAAAGTTTTTAATTAAAATTTAATTTTTTGGGGTTTTTTGATGTAAAATTTGATTTTACATAAAAAAGTATTTTTGAGTTTTTTTAAAAAAACTGATACTTTTCGAAATATACAGGGTCTAACAAAAAGTTTGTAAATATAAATTTAATTTCAGTTTTTCTGTCGTAACTGTTAACGTTTATTATTAAAATAACGTTTTTTGATGTTTTTTGATGTATAATTCAATATTACACAAAAAAGTATTTTTAAGTTTTTTTAAAAAACTAATACTTTTCGAGATATATAGGGTCAAACAAAAAGTTTGTAAATATAAATTTGATCTCAGTTTTTCTGTCATAACTTTTAAAGTTTTTAATTAAAATGAGATTTTTATTGTTTTTTAATGTAAAATTTAATTTTACATAAATAGGTATTCCTGAGTTTTTTCAAAAGAACTAATACTTTTCGAGATATACAGGGTCAAACAAAAAGTTTGTAAATATAAATTGAGATTTTTTAATGGTTTTTGATATAAAATTTAATTTTACATAAATAAGTATTCCTGAGTTTTTTCAGAAGAACTGATACTTTTCGAGATATAGAGGGTCAAACAAAAAGTTTGTAAATATAAATTTAATCTCAGTTTTTCTGTCATAACTTTTAACGTTTTTAATTAAAATAAGATTTTTTAATGTAGAATTCAATATTACACAAAAAAGTATTCTTGAGTTTTTTTAAAAATACTAATACTTTTCGAGATATATAGGGTCAAACAAAAATATTGAAAATATAAATTTGATCTCAGTTTTTCTGTTATAGCTTTTAAAGTTTTTAATTAAAATAAGATTTTTTGGGGTTTTTTGATGTAAAATTTAATTTTACATAAAAAAGTATTTTTGAGTTTTTTCAAAAAAACTGACACTTTTCGAGATATGCAGGGTCAAACAAAACGTTTGTAAATATAAATTTAATCTCAGTTTTTCTGTCATAACTTTTAACGTTTTCAGTTAGAATAAGATTTTTTGATGTTTTTTTATGTAGAATTTAATATTACACAAAAAAGTGTTTTAAAGTTTTTCCAAAAAAACTAATACTTTTCGAGATATATAGGGTCAAACAAAAAGTTTGTAAATATAAATTTGATCTTAGTTTTTGTCATAACTTTTAAAGTTTTTAATCAAAATGAGATTTTTTAATGTTTTTTGATGTAAAATTTAATTTTACATATATAAGTATTCTTGAGTTTTTTCAAAAGAACTGATACTTTTCGAGATATATCGGGTCAAACAAAAAGTTTGTAAATATAAATTTAATCTCAGTTTTTCTGTCATAACTTTTTACGTTTTTAATTAAAATAATATTTTTTGATGTTTTTTGATGTAGAATTTAATATTACACAAAAAAGTATTCCTAAGTTTTTGCAACAAAACTAATAATTTTCGAGATATATAGGGTCAAATAAAAAGTTTGTAAATATAAATTTGATCTTAGTTTTTCTGTCATAACTTTGAAAGTTTTTAATCAAAATAAGATTTTTTAATGTTTTTTGATGTAAAATTTAATTTTGCATAAATAAGTATTTTTAAGTTTTTTCATAAGAACTGATAATTTTCGAGATATACAGGGTCAAACAAAAAGTTTGTAAATATAAATTTAATCTTAGTTTTTCTGTCATAACTTTTAACGTTTTTAATTAAAATAAGATTTTTTAATGTAGAATTTAATATTACACAAAAAAGTATTCTTGAGTTTTTTTAAAAATCCTAACACTTTTCGAGATATATAGGGTCAAACAAAAAGTTTGTAAATATAAATTTGATCTTAGTTTTTCTGACATAACTTTTAAAGGTTTTTATTAAAATGAGATTTTTTAATGTTTTTTAATGTAAAATTAAATTTTACATAAATAAGTAATCTTGAGTTTTTTTAAAAGAACTGATACTTTTCGAGATATACAGGGTCAAACAAAAAGGTTGTAAATATAAATTTAATCTCACTTTTTCTGTCATAACTTTTAACGTTTTTTATTAAAATAAGATTTTTTGATGTTTTTTTATGTAAAATTTAATATTACAAAAAAAAGTATTCTTAAGTTTTTTTAAAAACACTAATAATTTTCGAGATATATAGGGTCAAACAAAAAGTTTGTAAATATAAATTTGATCTTAGTTTTTCTGTTATAACTTTTAACGTTCTTTAATAAAAATAAGATTTTTTAATGTTTTTTATGTAGAATTTAATATTACACAAAAAAGTGTTATTAAGTTTTTTTAAAGAAAGTAATACTTTTCGAGATATATAGGGTCAAACAAAAAGTTTGTAAATATAAATTTGATCTTAGTTTTTCTGTCATAATTTTTAAAGTTTTTAATCAAAATGAGATTTTTTAATGTTTTTTGATGTAAAATTTAATTTTGCATAAATAAGTATTCCAGAGTTTTTTTAAAAGAACTGATACTTTTCGAGATGTACAGGGTCAAACAAAAAGTTTGTAAATATAAATTTAATCTCAGTTTTTCTGTCATAACTTTTAACGTTTTTAATTAAAATAAGATTTTTTGATGTAGAATTTAATATTACACAAAAAAGTATTCTTGAGTTTTTTCAAAAAAACTAATACTTTTCGAGATATAGGGTCAAACAAAAAGTTTGTAAATATAAATTTAATCTCAGTTTTTCTGTCATAACTTTTTACGTTTTTAATTAAAATAAGATTTTTTGATGTTTTTTGATATAGAATTTAATATTACACAAAAAAGTATTCCTAAGTTTTTTCAAAAAAACTAATAATTTTCAAAATATATAGGGTCAAACAAAAAGTTTGTAAATATAAATTTGATCTTAGTTTTTCTGTCATAACTTTGAAAGTTTTCAATCAAAATAAGATTTTTTAATGTTTTTTGATGTAAAATTTAATTTTGCATAAATAAGTATTCTAGAGTTTTTTTAAAAGAACTGATACTTTTCGAGATGTACAGGGTCAAACAAAAAGTTTGTAAATATAAATTTAATCTCAGTTTTTCTGTCATAACTTTTAACGTTTTTAATTAGAATAAGATTTTTTGATGTAGAATTTAATATTACACAAAAAAGTATTCTTGAGTTTTTTCAAAAAAACTAATACTTTTCGAGATATAGGGTCAAACAAAAAGTTTGTAAATATAAATTTGATCTCAGTTTTTCTGTCATTACTTTTAAAGTTTTTTATGAACATGAGAATTTTTGGGGTTTTTTAATGTAAAATTTAATTTTACATAAAAAAGTATTCTTGAGTTTTTTCAAAAAAACTAATACTTTTCGAGATATATAGGGTCAAACAAAAAGTTTGTAAATATAAATTTAATCTCAGTTTTTCTGTCATAACTTTTAAAGTTTTTAATTAAAATAAGATTTTTTGATGTAGAATTTAATATTACACAAAAACGTATTCCTAAGTTTTTTCAAAAAAACTAATAATTTTCGAGATATATAGGGTCAAACAAAAAGTTTGTAAATATAAATTTGATCTAAGTTTTTCTGTCATAACTTTTAAAGTTTTTAAATAAGATGAGGTTTTTTAACGCTTTTTGATGTAAAATTTAATTTTACACAAAAAAGCATTCTTAAGTTTTTTTAAAGAAAGTAATACTTTTCGAGATATATAGGGTCAAACAAAAAGTTTGTAAATATAAATTTGATCTTAGTTTTTCTGTCATAACTTTTAAGTTTTTAATTAAAATGAGATTTTTTAATGTTTTTTGATGTAAAATTTAATTTTACATAAATAAGCATTCTTGAGTTTTTTCAAAAGAACTGATACTTTTCGAGATATATAGGGTCAACCAAAAAGTTTGTAAATATAAATTTAATCTCAGTTTTTCTGTCATAACTTTTAACATTTTTAATTAAAATTTAATTTTTTGGGGTTTTTTGATGTAAAATTTGATTTTACATAAAAAAGTATTTTTGAGTTTTTTTAAAAAAACTGATACTTTTCGAAATATACAGGGTCAAACAAAAAGTTTGTAAATATAAATTTAATCTCAGTTTTTCTGTCGTAACTTTTAACGTTTTTAATTAAAATAAGATTTTTTGATGTTTATTGATGTATAATTCAATATTACACAAAAAAGTATTCTTAAGTTTTTTTAAAAAACTAATACTTTTCGAGATATATAGGGACAAACAAAAAGTTTGTAAATATAAATTTGATATTAGTTTTTCTGTCATAACTTTTAACGTTTTAATTAAAATAAGATTTTTTAATGTAGAATTTAATATTACACAATAAAGAATTCTTGAGTTTTTTTAAAAAAACTAACACTTTTCGAAAAATATAGGGTCAAACAAAAAGTTTGTAAATATAAATTTGATCTAAGTTTTTCTGTCATAACTTTTAAAGTTTTTAAACAAGATGAGGTTTTTTAACGCTTTTTGATGAAAAAATTTAATTTTACACAAAAAAGTATTCTTAAGTTTGTTTAAAGAAAGTAATAGTTTTCGAGATATATAGGGTCAAACAAAAAGTTTGTAAATATAAATTTGATCTTAGTTTTTCTGTCATAACTTTTAAAGTTTTTAATTAAAATAAGATTTTTTAATGTTTTTTGATGTAAAATTTAATTTTACATAAATAAGTTTTCTTGAGTTTTTTCAAAAGAACTGATACTTTTCAAGATATATAGGGTCAAACAAAAAGTTTGTAAATATAATTTTAATCTCAGTTTTTCTGTCATAACTTTTAACGTTTTTAATTAAAATAAGATTTTTTGATGTAGAATTTAATATTACACAAAAAAGTATTCCTGAGTTTTTTCAAAAAAACTAATACTTTTCGAGATATATAGGGTCGAACAAAAAGTTTGTAAATATAAATTTGATCTCAGTTTTTCTGTCATAACTTTTAAAGTTTTTAATTAAAATTTAATTTTTTGGGGTTTTTTGATGTAAAATTTGATTTTACATAAAACAGTAATATTGAGTTTTTTTAAAAAAACTGATACTTTTCAAAATATACAGGGTCTAACAAAAAGTTTGTAAATATAAATTTAATCTCAGTTTTTCTGTCGTAACTATTAACGTTTATAACTAAAATAACGATTTTTGATGTTGTTTGATGTATAATTTAATATTACACAAAAAAGTATTTTTAAGTTTTTTTAAAAAACTAATACTTTTCGAGATATATAGGGTCAAACAAAAAGTTTGTAAATATAAATTTGATCTCAGTTTTTCTGTCATAACTTTTAAAGTTTTTAATTAAAATGAGATTTTTATTGTTTTTTAATGTAAAATTTAATTTTACATAAATAGGTATTCCTGAGTTTTTTCAAAAGAACTAATACTTTTCGAGATATACAGGGTCAAACAAAAAGTTTGTAAATATAAATTTAATCTCAGTTTTTGTTTCATAACTTTTAACGTTTTTTATTAAAATAAGATTTTTTGATGTTTTTTGATGTAGAATTTAATATTACACAAAAAAGTATTCTTAAGTTTTTTTAAAAACACTAATAATTTTCGAGATATATAGGGTCAAACAAAAAGTTTGTAAATATAAATTTGATCTTAGTTTTTCTGTTATAACTTTTAACGTTTTTTAATAAAAATAAGATTTTTTGATGTTTTTTATGTACAATTTAATATTACACAAAAAAGTATTCATAAGTTTTTTTAAAGAAAGTAATACTTTTCGAGATATATAGGGTCAAACAAAAAGTTTGTAAATATAAATTTGATCTTAGTTTTTCTGTCATAACTTTTAAAGTTTTTAATCAAAATGAGATTTTTTAATGTTTTTTGATGTAAAATTTAATTTTACATAAAGAAGTATTCTTGAGTTTTTTCAAAAGAACTGATACTTTTCGAGATATATAGGGTCAAACAAAAAGTTTGTAAATATCAATTTAATCTCAGTTTTTCTGTCATAACTTTTTACGTTTTTAATTAAGATAAGATTTTTTGATGTTTTTTGATGTTTTTTAATATTACACAAAAACGTATTTCTAAGTTTTTTCAAAAAACTAATCATTTTCGAGATATATAGGGTCAAACAAATAGTTTGTAAATATAAAGTTGATCTTAGTTTTTCTGTCATAACTTTTAAAGTTTTTAATCAAAATAAGATTTTTTAATGTTTTTTGATGGAAAATTTAATTTTACATAAATAAGTATTCTTGAGTTTTTTCAAAAGAACTGATACTTTTCAAGATATATAGGGTCAAACAAAAAGTTTGTAAATATAAATTTAATCTCAGTTTTTCTGTCGTAACTATTAACGTTTATAACTAAAATAACGATTTTTGATGTTGTTTGATGTATAATTTAATATTACACAAAAAAGTATTTTTAAGTTTTTTTAAAAAACTAATACTTTTCGAGATATATAGGGTCAAACAAAAAGTTTGTAAATATAAATTTGATCTCAGTTTTTCTGTCATAACTTTTAAAGTTTTTAATTAAAATGAGATTTTTATTGTTTTTTAATGTAAAATTTAATTTTACATAAATAGGTATTCCTGAGTTTTTTCAAAAGAACTAATACTTTTCGAGATATACAGGGTCAAACAAAAAGTTTGTAAATATAAATTTAATCTCAGTTTTTCTGTCATAACTTTTAACGTTTTTTATTAAAATAAGATTTTTTGATGTTTTTTGATGTAGAATTTAATATTACACAAAAAAGTATTCTTAAATTTTTGTTAAAAACACTAATAATTTTCGAGATATATAGGGTCAAACAAAAAGTTTGTAAATATAAATTTGATCTTAGTTTTTCTGTCATAACTTTTAAAGTTTTTAAACAAGATGAGGTTTTTTAACGCTTTTTAATGAAAAAATTTAATTTTACATAAAGAAGTATTCTTGAGTTTTTTCAAAAGAACTGATACTTTTCGAGATATATAGGGTCAAACAAAAAGTTTGTAAATATCAATTTAATCTCAGTTTTTCTGTCATAACTTTTTACGTTTTTAATTAAAATAAGATTTTTTGATGTTTTTTGATGTAGAATTTAATATTACACAAAAACTTATTTCTAAGTTTTTTCAAAAAACTAATCATTTTCGAGATATATAGGGTCAAACAAATAGTTTGTAAATATAAAGTTGATCTTAGTTTTTCTGTCATAACTTTTAAAGTTTTTAATCAAAATAAGATTTTTTAATGTTTTTTGATGAAAAATTTAATTTTACATAAATAAGTATTCTTGAGTTTTTTCAAAAGAACTGATACTTTTCGAGATATATAGGGTCAAACAAAAAGTTTGTAAATATAAATTTAATCTCAGTTTTTCTGTCATAACTTTTTACGTTTTTAATTAAAATAAGATTTTTTAATGTTTTTTGATGTAGAATTTAATATTACACAAAAAAGTATTCCTAAGTTTTTTCAAAAAAACTAATAATTTTCGAGATATATAGGGCCAAACAAATAGTTTGTAAATATAAATTTAATTTCAGTTTTTCTGTCATAACTTTTAACGTTTTTAATTAAAATAAGATTTTTTAATGTAGAATTTAATATTACACAAAAAAGTATTCTTGAGTTTTTTTTAAAAAACTAACACTTTTCGAGATATATAGGGTCAAACAAAAAGGTTGTAAATATAAATTTGATCTTAGTTTTTCTGACATAACTTTTAAAGGTTTTAATTAAAATGAGATTTTTTAATGTTTTTTAATGTAAAATTAAATTTTACATAAATAAGTATTCTTGAGTTTTTTTAAAAGAAATGATACTTTTCGAGATATACAGGGTCAAACAAAAAGTTTGTAAATATAAATTTAATCTCAGTTTTTCTGTCATAACTTTTAACGTTTTTTATTAAAATAAGATTTTTTGATGTTTTTTGATGTAGAATTTAATATTACACAAAAAAGTATTCCTAAGTTTTTTCAAAAAAACTAATAATTTTCGAGATATATAGGGCCAAACAAATAGTTTGTAAATATAAATTTAATTTCAGTTTTCCTGTCATAACTTTTAACGTTTTTAATTAAAATAAGATTTTTTAATGTAGAATTTAATATTACACAAAAAAGTATTCTTGAGTTTTTTTTAAAAAACTAACACTTTTCGAGATATATAGGGTCAAACAAAAAGGTTGTAAATATAAATTTGATCTTAGTTTTTCTGACATAACTTTTAAAGGTTTTAATTAAAATGAGATTTTTTAATGTTTTTTAATGTAAAATTAAATTTTACATAAATAAGTATTCTTGAGTTTTTTTAAAAGAAATGATACTTTTCGAGATATACAGGGTCAAACAAAAAGTTTGTAAATATAAATTTAATCTCAGTTTTTCTGTCATAACTTTTAACATTTTTTATTAAAATAAGATTTTTTGATGTTTTTTGATGTAGAATTTAATATTACATAAAAAAGTATTCCTAAGTTTTTTTAAAAACACTAATAATTTTCGAGATATACAGAGTCAAACAAAAAGTTTGTAAATATAAATTTGATCTTAGTTTTTCTGTTATAACTTTTTACGTTTTTTAATAAAAATAAGATTTTTTGATGTTTTTTATGTAGAATTTAATATTACACAAAAAAGTATTCCTAAGTTTTTTTAAAGAAAGTAATACTTTTCGAGACATATAGGGTCAATTAAAAAGTTTGTAAATATAAATTTGATCTTAGTTTTTCTGTCATAACTTTTAAAGTTTTCAATCAAAATGAGATTTTTTAATGTTTTTTGATGTAAAATTTAATTTTACATAAATAAGTATTCTTGAGTTTTTTCAAAAGAACTGATACCTTTTGAGATATATAGGGTTAAACAAAAAGTTTGTAAATATAAATTTAATCTCAGTTTTTCTGTCATAACTTTTTACGTTTTTAATTAAAATAAGATTTTTTAATGTTTTTTGATGTAGAATTTAATATTACAGAAAAAAGTACTCCTAAGTTTTTTCAAAAAAACTAATAATTTTCGAGATATATAGGGTCAAACAAATAGTTTGTAAATATAAATTTAATCTCAGTTTTTCTGTCACAACTTTTAACGTTTTTAATTAAAATAAGATTTTTTGATGTTTTTTGATGTAGAATTTAATATTACACAAAAAAGTATTCCTAAGTTTTTTCAAAAAAACTAATAATTTTCGAGATATATAGGGTAAAACAAAAAGTTTGTAAATATAAATTTGATCTTAGTTTTTCTGTCATAACTTTGAAAGTTTTTAATCAAAATAAGATTTTTTAATGTTTTTTGATGTAAAATTTAATTTTGCATAAATAAGTATTCCTAAGTTTTTTCAAAAGAACTGATACTTTTCGAGATATACAGGGTCAAACAAAAAGTTTGTAAATATAAATTTAATCTCAGTTTTTCTGTCATAACTTTTTACGTTTTTAATTAAAATAAGATTTTTTAATGTTTTTTGATGTAGAATTTAATATTACACAAAAAAGTATTCCTAAGTTTTTTCAAAAAAACTAATAATTTTCGAGATATATAGGGTCAAACAAATAGTTTGTAAATATAAATTTAATCTCAGTTTTTCTGTCATAACTTTTAACGTTTTTAATTAAAATAAGATTTTTTAATGTAGAATTTAATATTACACAAAAAATAATTCTTGAGTTTTTTTAAAAAAACTAACACTTTTCGAGATATATAGGGTCAAACAAAAAGGTTGTAAATATAAATTTGATCTTAGTTTTTCTGACATAACTTTTAAAGGTTTTAATTAAAATGAGATTTTTTAATGTTTTTTGATGTAAAATTAAATTTTACATAAATAAGTATTCTTGAGTTTTTTTAAAAGAACTGATACTTTTCGAGATATACAGGGTCAAACAAAAAGTTTGTAAATATAAATTTAATCTCAGTTTGTCTGTCATAACTTTTAACGTTTTTTATTAAAATAAGATTTTTTAATGTTTTTTGATGTAGAATTTAATATTACACAAAAAAGTATTCTTAAGTTTTTTTAAAAACACTAATAATTTTCGAGATATATAGAGTCAAACAAAAAGTTTGTAAATATAAATTTGATCTTAGTTTTTCTGTTATAACTTTTAACGTTTTTTAATAAAAATAAGATTTTTTGATGTTTTTTATGTAGAATTTAATATTACACAAAAAAGTATTCCTAAGTTTTTTCAAAAAAACTAATAATTTTCGAGATATATAGGGTCAAACAAAAAGTTTGTAAATATAAATTTGATCTTAGTTTTTCTGTCATAACTTTTAAAGTTTTTAATCAAAATGAGATTTTTTAATGTTTTTTGATGTAAAATTTAATTTTACATAAATAAGTATTCTTGAGTTTTTTCAAAAGAACTGGTACTTTTCGAGATATATAGGGTTAAACAAAAAGTTTGTAAATATAAATTTAATCTCAGTTTTTCTGTCATAACTTTTTACGTTTTTAATTAAAATAAGATTTTTTAATGTTTTTTGATGTAGAATTTAATATTACACAAAAACGTATTCCTAAGTTTTTTCAAAAAAACTAATAATTTTCGAGATATATAGGGTCAAACAAATAGTTTGTAAATATAAATTTAATCTCAGTTTTTCTGTCACAACTTTTAACGTTTTTAATTAAAATAAGATTTTTTGATGTTTTTTGATGTAGAATTTAATATTACACAAAAAAGTATTCCTAAGTTTTTTCAAAAAAACTAATAATTTTCGAGATATATAGGGTAAAACAAAAAGTTTGTAAATATAAATTTGATCTTAGTTTTTCTGTCATAACTTTGAAAGTTTTTAATCAAAATAAGATTTTTTAATGTTTTTTGATGTAAAATTTAATTTTGCATAAATAAGTATTCTTGAGTTTTATCAAAAGAACTGATACTTTTCGAGATATACAGGGTCAAACAAAAAGTTTGTAAATATAAATTTAATCTCAGTTTTTCTGTCATAACTTTTAACGTTTTTAATTAAAATTAGATTTTTTAATGTAGAATTTAATATTACACAAAAAAGTATTCTTGAGTTTTTTTAAAAAAACTAACACTTTTCGAGATATATAGGGTCAAACAAAAAGGTTGTAAATATAAATTTGATCTTAGTTTTTCTGACATAACTTTTAAAGGTTTTAATTAAAATGAGATTTTTTAATGTTTTTTGATGTAAAATTAAATTTTACATAAATAAGTATTCCTGAGTTTTTTCAAAAGAACTGATACTTTTCGAGATATACAGGGTCAAACAAAAAGTTTGTAAATATAAATTTAATCTCAGTTTTTCTGTCATAACTTTTAACGTTTTTTATTAAAATAAGATTTTTTGATGTTTTTTTATGTAAAATTTAATATTACACAAAAAAGTATTTCTAAGTTTTTTTAAAAACACCAATAATTTTCGAGATATATAGGGTCAAACAAAAAGTTTGTAAATATAAATTTGATCTTAGTTTTTCTGTTATAACTTTTAACGTTTTTTAATAAAAATAAGATTTTTTGATGTTTTTTATGTAGAATTTAATATTACACAAAAAAGTATTCCTAAGTTTTTTCAAAAAAACTAATCATTTTCGAGATATATAGGGTCAAACAAATAGTTTGTAAATATAAATTTGATCTTAGTTTTTCTGTCATAACTTTTAAAGTTTTTAATCAAAATAAGATTTTTTAATGTTTTTTGATGTAAAATTTAATTTTACATAAATAAGTATTCTTGAGTTTTTTCAAAAGAACTGATACTTTTCGAGATATATAGGGTCAAACAAAAAGTTTGTAAATATAAATTTGATCTTAGTTTTTCTGTCATAACTTTTAAAGTCTTTAATCAAAATGAGATTTTTTAATGTTTTTTGATGTAAAATTTAATTTTACATAAAGAAGTATTCTTGAGTTTTTTCAAAAGAACTGATACTTTTCGAGATATATAGGGTCAAACAAAAAGTTTGTAAATATTAATTTAATCTCAGTTTTTCTGTCATAACTTTTTACGTTTTTAATTAAAATAAGATTTTTTGATGTTTTTGGATGTAGAATTTAATATTACACAAAAAAGTATTCCTAAGTTTTTTCAAAAAAACTAATCATTTTCGAGATATATAGGGTCAAACAAATAGTTTGTAAATATAAATTTGATCTTAGTTTTTCTGTCATAACTTTTAAAGTTTTTAATCAAAATAAGATTTTTTAATGTTTTTTGATGTAAAATTTAATTTTACATAAATAAGTATTCTTGAGTTTTTTCAAAAGAACTGATACTTTTCGAGATATATAGGGTCAAACAAAAAGTTTGTAAATATAAATTTAATCTCAGTTTTTCTGTCATAACTTTTTACGTTTTTAATTAAAATAAGATTTTTTAATGTAGAATTTAATATTACACAAAAAAGTATTCTTGAGTTTTTTTAAAAAAACTAACAATTTTCGAGATATATAGGGTCAAACAAAAAGGTTGTAAATATAAATTTGATCTTAGTTTTTCTGACATAACTTTTAAAGGTTTTAATTAAAATGAGATTTTTTAATGTTTTTTGATGTAAAATTAAATTTTACATAAATAAGTATTTCTGAGTTTTTTCAAAAGAACTGATACTTTTCGAGATATACAGGGTCAAACAAAAAGTTTGTAAATATAAATTTAATCTCAGTTTTTCTGTCATAACTTTTAACGTTTTTAATTAAAATTAGATTTTTTAATGTAGAATTTAATATTACACAAAAAAGTATTCTTGAGTTTTTTTAAAAAAACTAACACTTTTCGAGATATATAGGGTCAAACAAAAAGGTTGTAAATATAAATTTGATCTTAGTTTTTCTGACATAACTTTTAAAGGTTTTAATTAAAATGAGATTTTTTAATGTTTTTTGATGTAAAATTAAATTTTACATAAATAAGTATTCCTGAGTTTTTTCAAAAGAACTGATACTTTTCGAGATATACAGGGTCAAACAAAAAGTTTGTAAATATAAATTTAATCTCAGTTTTTCTGTCATAACTTTTAACGTTTTTTATTAAAATAAGATTTTTTGATGTTTTTTGATGTAAAATTTAATATTACACAAAAAAGTATTTCTAAGTTTTTTTAAAAACACCAATAATTTTCGAGATATATAGGGTCAAACAAAAAGTTTGTAAATATAAATTTGATCTTAGTTTTTCTGTTATAACTTTTAACGTTTTTTAATAAAAATAAGATTTTTTGATGTTTTTTATGTAGAATTTAATATTACACAAAAAAGTATTCCTAAGTTTTTTCAAAAAAACTAATCATTTTCGAGATATATAGGGTCAAACAAATAGTTTGTAAATATAAATTTGATCTTAGTTTTTCTGTCATAACTTTTAAAGTTTTTAATCAAAATAAGATTTTTTAATGTTTTTTGATGTAAAATTTAATTTTACATAAATAAGTATTCTTGAGTTTTTTCAAAAGAACTGATACTTTTCGAGATATATAGGGTCAAACAAAAAGTTTGTAAATATAAATTTGATCTTAGTTTTTCTGTCATAACTTTTAAAGTCTTTAATCAAAATGAGATTTTTTAATGTTTTTTGATGTAAAATTTAATTTTACATAAAGAAGTATTCTTGAGTTTTTTCAAAAGAACTGATACTTTTCGAGATATATAGGGTCAAACAAAAAGTTTGTAAATATTAATTTAATCTCAGTTTTTCTGTCATAACTTTTTACGTTTTTAATTAAAATAAGATTTTTTGATGTTTTTGGATGTAGAATTTAATATTACACAAAAAAGTATTCCTAAGTTTTTTCAAAAAAACTAATCATTTTCGAGATATATAGGGTCAAACAAATAGTTTGTAAATATAAATTTGATCTTAGTTTTTCTGTCATAACTTTTAAAGTTTTTAATCAAAATAAGATTTTTTAATGTTTTTTGATGTAAAATTTAATTTTACATAAATAAGTATTCTTGAGTTTTTTCAAAAGAACTGATACTTTTCGAGATATATAGGGTCAAACAAAAAGTTTGTAAATATAAATTTAATCTCAGTTTTTCTGTCATAACTTTTTACGTTTTTAATTAAAATAAGATTTTTTAATGTAGAATTTAATATTACACAAAAAAGTATTCTTGAGTTTTTTTAAAAAAACTAACAATTTTCGAGATATATAGGGTCAAACAAAAAGGTTGTAAATATAAATTTGATCTTAGTTTTTCTGACATAACTTTTAAAGGTTTTAATTAAAATGAGATTTTTTAATGTTTTTTGATGTAAAATTAAATTTTACATAAATAAGTATTTCTGAGTTTTTTCAAAAGAACTGATACTTTTCGAGATATACAGGGTCAAACAAAAAGTTTGTAAATATAAATTTAATCTCAGTTTTTCTGTCATAACTTTTAACGTTTTTTATTAAAATAAGATTTTTTGATGTTTTTTGATGTAGAATTTAATATTACACAAAAAAGTATTCTTAAGTTTTTTTAAAAACACTAATAATTTTCGAGATATATAGGTTCAAACAAAAAGTTTGTAAATATAAATTTGATCTTAGTTTTTCTGTTATAACTTTTAACGTTTTTTAATAAAAATAAGATTTTTTGATGTTTTTTATGTAGAATTTTATATTACACAAAAAAGTATTCCTAAGTTTTTTTGAAGAAAGTAATACTTTTCGAGATATATAGGGTCAAACAAAAAGTTTGTAAATATAAATTTAATCTCAGTTTTTCTGTCATAACTTTTTACGTTTTTAATTAAAATAAGATTTTTTGATGTTTTTTGATGTAGAATTTAATATTACACAAAAAAGTATTCCTAAGTTTTTTCAAAACTAATAATTTTCGAGATATATAGGGTCAAACAAATAGTTTGTAAATATAAATTTGATCTTAGTTTTTCTGTCATAACTTTTAAAGTTTTTTATCAAAATAAGATTTTTTAATGTTTTTTTGATGTAAAATTTAATTTTACATAAATAAGTATTCTTGAGTTTTTTCAAAAGAACTGATACTTTTCGAGATATATAGGGTCAAACAAAAAGTTTGTAAATATAAATTTAATCTCAGTTTTTCTGTCATAACTTTTTACGTTTTTAATTAAAATAAGATTTTTTAATGTTTTTTAATGTAGAATTTAATATTACACAAAAAAGTATTCCTAAGTTTTTTTAAAAAAACTAATAATTTTCGAGATATATAGGGTCAAACAAATAGTTTGTAAATATAAATTTAATCTCAGTTTTTCTGTCATAACTTTTAACGTTTTTAATTAAAATAAGATTTTTTGATGTTTTTTGATGTAGAATTTAATATTACACAAAAAAGTATTCCTAAGTTTTTTCAAAAAAACTAATAATTTTCGAGATATATAGGGTCAAACAAATAGTTTGTAAATATAAATTTGATCTTAGTTTTTCTGTCATAACTTTGAAAGTTTTTAATCAAAATAAGATTTTTTAATGTTTTTTGATGTAAAATTTAATTTTGCATAAATAAGTATTCCTGAGTTTTTTTAAAAGAACTGATACTTTTCGAGATATACAGGGTCAAACAAAAAGTTTGTAAATATAAATTTAATCTCAGTTTTTCTGTCATAACTTTTAACGTTTTTAAATAAAATAAGATTTTTTGATGTAGAATTTAATATTACACAAAAAAGTATTCTTGAGTTTTTTCAAAAAAACTAATACTTTTCGAGATATATAGGGTCAAACAAAAAGTTTGTAAATATAAATTTGATCTCAGTTTTTCTGTCATAACTTTTAAAGTTTTTTATGAAAATGAGAACGTTTGGGGTTTTCTAATGTAAAATTTAATTTTACATAAAAAAGTATTCCTAAGTTTTTTTAAAGAAAGTAATAGTTTTCGAGATATATAGGGTCAAACAAAAAGTTTGTAAATATAAATTTGATCTTAGTTTTTCTGTCATAACTTTTAAAGTTTTTAATTAAAATAAGATTTTTTAATGTTTTTTAATGTAAAATTTAATTTTACATAAATAAGTATTCTTGAGTTTTTTCAAAAGAACTGATACTTTTCAAGATATATAGGGTCAAACAAAAAGTTTGTAAATATAAATTTAATCTCAGTTTTTCTGTCATAACTTTTAACGTTTTTAATTAAAATAAGATTTTTTGATGTAGAATTTAATATTACACAAAAAAGTATTCTTAAGTTTTTTTAAAAACACTAATAATTTTCGAGATATATAGGTTCAAACAAAAAGTTTGTAAATATAAATTTGATCTTAGTTTTTCTGTTATAACTTTTAACGTTTTTTAATAAAAATAAGATTTTTTGATGTTTTTTATGTAGAATTTTATATTACACAAAAAAGTATTCCTAAGTTTTTTTGAAGAAAGTAATACTTTTCGAGATATATAGGGTCAAACAAAAAGTTTGTAAATATAAATTTAATCTCAGTTTTTCTGTCATAACTTTTTACGTTTTTAATTAAAATAAGATTTTTTGATGTTTTTTGATGTAGAATTTAATATTACACAAAAAAGTATTTCTAAGTTTTTTCAAAACTAATAATTTTCGAGATATACAGGGTGCCTCCGATTAAGTCGGCACTATTGTTAACTTCTTTATTATTACAGCTACGAGGTTGGTTAAATTAGCAAACTAGTAGAGTTTTTTCCGCTTATTAAGATGCTGAAAACAGAAAAAGAATTTAGCATCGCGTTTTCGACTTATTTAGAAAAATAACAATTTTTTATATGGAACACCCTGTATATTTTGACGTTATACGATAGCAAATCCTTTTCTACATAAAAATGGTCCCATACACTATCGCTCTAAATTGAAAAATAACAGAATTATAACGATATTTTATTTCTAGTAAAGTTGGCTGTGAAACTCCAAAGTAAAAACAATTATTAAACTGTTGCTTGGTAACGAATAAATAGTTTATTTTAGATAAAAGTGGAAATAATAATTATTAAATTGAATTGTTAGTAATTTAAATAAATAATTTTTAACGAAATTCTTTAACAGTCATAATAAATGAGCAAATACATCACCATTTTGTTCTATACACTTTCGAGCACATTTTAACACTCGCCTTGTCGCTTTCAAAATAGTCTTGCCATCAATAGATTCGATTATTCTTCTAATATTAATTTTAAGTTCTTCTACGGTTGCATATTTTTTCTTATACAACTCATCTTTAACGTGACCCCAAAAATAGAAATCGAGCGGGGTTATATCTGGGGATCTGGGTGGCCAAGGAACTGGACCGGTTGTGGCAATCCATTTATCTCCAAACAATCTTCGTAGTAAAATCCTTACTTCGCCAAATTGATGAGGTGGTGCCCCATCTTGCTGGAAGTAGATAAGTTGGCGAGTTGCCAAGTTCACACTGTCCAAATTCTCTTCTAGTGCTCCGGATATTATAAGGTCAACATACCTCTGTCCTGTCAATGTCCCATCATAAAACACTGGTCCAATTATTTGACTTCCTATTAATCCGCACCAAACATTAACACTAAATTGATGTTGAGGATTTCTAGGATTAGTAAGGAACAAGTTTTCTTGGGACCAATAGTGTACGTTCTTCCGATTAAACATACCTTTATTTGAAAAATTAGCCTCATCGCTCCAAATAATGTACTTTAAAATTTCAATATCATTATCGCACATATGGGACAACCAATTGCAAAAAGCAAGTCTTCTCTCGCTATCACCGGGTAATAGTGTTTGGACTGGTCGATACTTGTAAGGAACAAATTTATGTTTCTTTAAAACCCGCCATATTGTAACCAAACTGACATCATACTCTTTTGCTAAATCTCTGATTGAATTTTCTTTGTGTGCTTCAAAATAGGCCAAGATCGTGGTTTCAACGTCTTCGCTTACAACAAATTTTCTCTTTCTCGTCTGTTTAAAAACATCCTCGTTACTCCGAAATTTTCTGTACAGAACTAAAAAATATCTCCTGTTTGACAAATCACGTAGGGGGAATCTGTGGCGGTATTCTTCTATTGCTCTAACACTGTTTTTTCTACACGTAATATAAATTTCTAACATATCACACTTTTCAATATGCGTGAAAGGCATTTTAAAACAAATTCTAGTACCAAAAACTGTAAGTGTTTAAATTTGCTGTCAACAAAATCACACTCAATAATAGCCACTATTATTTATGTTACCAAGCAACCGTACAATTGTTTTTGGTTTGGAGTTTCACAGCCAACTTTACTGAAAATAAAATATCGTCATAATTCTGTTATTTTTCAATTTAGAGCGATAGTGTATAGGACCTTTTTTATGTAGAAAAGGATTTGCTATCGTAATAGGTCAAAATATACAGGGTGTTCCATATAAAAAATTGTTATTTTTCTAAATAAGTCGAAAACGCGATGCTAAATTGTTTTTCTGTTTTCAGCATCTTAATAAGCGGAAAAAACTCTACTAGTTTGCTAATTTAACCAACCTCGTAGCTGTAATAATAAAGAAGTTAACAATAGTGCCGACTTAATCGGAGGCACCCATAGGGTCAAACAAATAGTTTGTAAATATAAATTTGATCTTAGTTTTTCTGTCATAACTTTTAAAGTTTTTTATCAAAATAAGATTTTTTAATGTTTTTTTGATGTAAAATTTAATTTTACATAAATAAGTATTCTTGAGTTTTTTCAAAAGAACTGATACTTTTCGAGATATATAGGGTCAAACAAAAAGTTTGTAAATATAAATTTAATCTCAGTTTTTCTGTCATAACTTTTTACGTTTTTAATTAAAATAAGATTTTTTAATGTTTTTTAATGTAGAATTTAATATTACACAAAAAAGTATTCCTAAGTTTTTTCAAAAAAACTAATAATTTTCGAGATATATAGGGTCAAACAAATAGTTTGTAAATATAAATTTAATCTCAGTTTTTCTGTCATAACTTTTAACGTTTTTAATTAAAATAAGATTTTTTGATGTTTTTTGATGTAGAATTTAATATTACACAAAAAAGTATTCCTAAGTTTTTTCAAAAAAACTAATAATTTTCGAGATATATAGGGTCAAACAAATAGTTTGTAAATATAAATTTGATCTTAGTTTTTCTGTCATAACTTTGAAAGTTTTTAATCAAAATAAGATTTTTTAATGTTTTTTGATGTAAAATTTAATTTTGCATAAATAAGTATTCCTGAGTTTTTTTAAAAGAACTGATACTTTTCGAGATATACAGGGTCAAACAAAAAGTTTGTAAATATAAATTTAATCTCAGTTTTTCTGTCATAACTTTTAACGTTTTTAATTAAAATAAGATTTTTTGATGTAGAATTTAATATTACACAAAAAAGTATTCTTGAGTTTTTTCAAAAAAACTAATACTTTTCGAGATATATAGGGTCAAACAAAAAGTTTGTTAATATAAATTTGATCTCAGTTTTTCTGTCATAACTTTTAAAGTTTTTTATGAAAATGAGAACGTTTGGGGTTTTCTAATGTAAAATTTAATTTTACATAAAAAAGTATTCCTAAGTTTTTTTAAAGAAAGTAATAGTTTTCGAGATATATAGGGTCAAACAAAAAGTTTGTAAATATAAATTTGATCTTAGTTTTTCTGTCATAACTTTTAAAGTTTTTAATTAAAATAAGATTTTTTAATGTTTTTTAATGTAAAATTTAATTTTACATAAATAAGTATTCTTGAGTTTTTTCAAAAGAACTGATACTTTTCAAGATATATAGGGTCAAACAAAAAGTTTGTAAATATAAATTTAATCTCAGTTTTTCTGTCATAACTTTTAACGTTTTTAATTAAAATAAGATTTTTTGATGTAGAATTTAATATTACACAAAAAAGTATTCCTGAGTTTTTTCAAAAAAACTAATACTTTTCGAGATATATAGGGTCGAACAAAAAATTTGTAAATATAAATTTGATCTCAGTTTTTCTGTCATAACTTTTAAAGTTTTTAATTAAAATTTAATTTTTTGGGGTTTTTTGATGTAAAATTTGATTTTACATAAAAAAGTATTTTTGAGTTTTTTTAAAAAAACTGATACTTTTCGAAATATACAGGGTCTAAAAAAAAGTTTGTAAATATAAATTTAATCTCAGTTTTTCTGTCATAACTTTTAACGTTTTCAATTAAAATAAGATTTTTTGATGTAGAATTTAATATTACACAAAAAAGTATTCTTGAGTTTTTTCAAAAAAACTAATACTTTTCGAGATATAGGGTCAAACAAAAAGTTTGTAAATATAAATTTAATCTCAATTTTTCTGTCATAACTTTTTACGTTTTTAATTAAAATAAGATTTTTTGATGTTTTTTGATATAGAATTTAATATTACACAAAAAAGTATTCCTAAGTTTTTTCAAAAAAACTAATAATTTTCGAGATATATAGGGTCAAACAAAAAGTTTGTAAATATAAATTTGATCTTAGTTTTTCTGTCATAACTTTGAAAGTTTTTAATCAAAATAAGATTTTTTAATGTTTTTTGATGTAAAATTTAATTTTGCATAAATAAGTATTCCAGAGTTTTTTTAAAAGAACTGATACTTTTCGAGATGTACAGGGTCAAACAAAAAGTTTGTAAATATAAAGTTAATCTCAGTTTTTCTGTCATAACTTTTAACGTTTTTAATTAAAATAAGATTTTTTGATGTAGAATTTAATATTACATAAAAAAGTATTCTCGAGTTTTTTCAAAAAAACTAATACTTTTCGAGATATAGGGTCAAACAAAAAGTTTGTAAATATAAATTTGATCTCAGTTTTTCTGTCATTACTTTTAAAGTTTTTTATGAACATGAGAATTTTTGGGGTTTTTTAATGTAAAATTTAATTTTACATAAAAAAGTATTCTTGAGTTTTTTCAAAAAAACTAATACTTTTCGAGATATATAGGGTCAAACAAAAAGTTTGTAAATATAAATTTAATCTCAGTTTTTCTGTCATAACTTTTAAAGTTTTTAATTAAAATAAGATTTTTTGATGTAGAATTTAATATTACACAAAAACGTATTCCTAAGTTTTTTCAAAAAAACTAATAATTTTCGAGATATATAGGGTCAAACAAAAAGTTTGTAAATATAAATTTGATCTAAGTTTTTCTGTCATAACTTTTAAAGTTTTTAAATAAGATGAGGTTTTTTAACGCTTTTTGATGTAAAATTTAATTTTACACAAAAAAGCATTCTTAAGTTTTTTTAAAGAAAGTAATACTTTTCGAGATATATAGGGTCAAACAAAAAGTTTGTAAATATAAATTTGATCTTAGTTTTTCTGTCATAACTTTTAAGTTTTTAACTAAAATGAGATTTTTTAATGTTTTTTGATGTAAAATTTAATTTTACATAAATAAGCATTCTTGAGTTTTTTCAAAAGAACTGATACTTTTCGAGATATATAGGGTCAACCAAAAAGTTTGTAAATATAAATTTAATCTCAGTTTTTCTGTCATAACTTTTAACATTTTTAATTAAAATTTAATTTTTTGGGGTTTTTTGATGTAAAATTTGATTTTACATAAAAAAGTATTTTTGAGTTTTTTCAAAAAAACTGATACTTTTCGAAATATACAGGGTCAAACAAAAAGTTTGTAAATATAAATTTAATCTCAGTTTTTCTGTCGTAACTTTTAACGTTTTTAATTAAAATAAGATTTTTTGATGTTTATTGATGTATAATTCAATATTACACAAAAAAGTATTCTTAAGTTTTTTTAAAAAACTAATACTTTTCGAGATATATAGGGACAAACAAAAAGTTTGTAAATATAAATTTGATATTAGTTTTTCTGTCATAACTTTTAACGTTTTAATTAAAATAAGATTTTTTAATGTAGAATTTAATATTACACAATAAAGAATTCTTGAGTTTTTTTAAAAAAACTAACACTTTTCGAAAAATATAGGGTCAAACAAAAAGTTTGTAAATATAAATTTGATCTAAGTTTTTCTGTCATAACTTTTAAAGTTTTTAAACAAGATGAGGTTTTTTAACGCTTTTTGATAAAAAAATTTAATTTTACACAAAAAAGTATTCCAAAGTTTGTTTAAAGAAAGTAATAGTTTTCGAGATATATAGGGTCAAACAAAAAGTTTGTAAATATAAATTTGATCTTAGTTTTTCTGTCATAACTTTTAAAGTTTTTAATTAAAATAAGATTTTTTAATGTTTTTTGATGTAAAATTTAATTTTACATAAATAAGTATTCTTGAGTTTTTTCAAAAAAACTGATACTTTTCAAGATATATAGGGTCAAACAAAAAGTTTGTAAATATAATTTTAATCTCAGTTTTTCTGTCATAACTTTTAACGTTTTTAATTAAAATAAGATTTTTTGATGTAGAATTTAATATTACACAAAAAAGTATTCCTGAGTTTTTTCAAAAAAACTAATACTTTTCGAGATATATAGGGTCGAACAAAAAGTTTGTAAATATAAATTTGATCTCAGTTTTTCTGTCATAACTTTTAAAGTTTTTAATTAAAATTTAATTTTTTGGGGTTTTTTGATGTAAAATTTGATTTTACATAAAAAAGTATTTTTGAGTTTTTTTAAAAAAACTAATACTTTTCGAGATATACAGGGTCTAACAAAAAGTTTGTAAATATAAATTTAATCTCAGTTTTTCTGTCGTAACTATTAACGTTTATAACTAAAATAACGATTTTTGATGTTGTTTGATGTATAATTTAATATTACACAAAAAAGTATTTTTAAGTTTTTTTAAAAAACTAATACTTTTCGAGATATATAGGGTCAAACAAAAAGTTTGTAAATATAAATTTGATCTCAGTTTTTCTGTCATAACTTTTAAAGTTTTTAATTAAAATGAGATTTTTATTGTTTTTTAATGTAAAATTTAATTTTACATAAATAGGTATTCCTGAGTTTTTTCAAAAGAACTAATACTTTTCGAGATATACAGGGTCAAACAAAAAGTTTGTAAATATAAATTTAATCTCAGTTTTTCTGTCATAACTTTTAACGTTTTTTATTAAAATAAGATTTTTTGATGTTTTTTGATGTAGAATTTAATATTACACAAAAAAGTATTCTTAAGTTTTTTTAAAAACACTAATAATTTTCGAGATATATAGGGTCAAACAAAAAGTTTGTAAATATAAATTTGATCTTAGTTTTTCTGTTATAACTTTTAACGTTTTTTAATAAAAATAAGATTTTTTGATGTTTTTTATGTACAATTTAATATTACTCAAAAAAGTATTTCTAAGTTTTTTTAAAGAAAGTAATACTTTTCGAGATATATAGGGTCAAACAAAAAGTTTGTAAATATAAATTTGATCTTAGTTTTTCTGTCATAACTTTTAAAGTTTTTAATCAAAATGAGATTTTTTAATGTTTTTTGATGTAAAATTTAATTTTACATAAAGAAGTATTCTTGAGTTTTTTCAAAAGAACTGATACTTTTCGAGATATATAGGGTCAAACAAAAAGTTTGTAAATATCAATTTAATCTCAGTTTTTCTGTCATAACTTTTTACGTTTTTAATTAAAATAAGATTTTTTGATGTTTTTTGATGTAGAATTTAATATTACACAAAAACGTATTTCTAAGTTTTTTCAAAAAACTAATCATTTTCGAGATATATAGGGTCAAACAAATAGTTTGTAAATATAAAGTTGATCTTAGTTTTTCTGTCATAACTTTTAAAGTTTTTAATCAAAATAAGATTTTTTAATGTTTTTTGATGTAAAATTTAATTTTACATAAATAAGTATTCTTGAGTTTTTTTAAAAGAACTGATACTTTTCAAGATATATAGGGTCAAACAAAAAGTTTGTAAATATAATTTTAATCTCAGTTTTTCTGTCATAACTTTTAACGTTTTTAATTAAAATAAGATTTTTTGATGTAGAATTTAATATTACACAAAAAAGTATTCCTGAGTTTTTTCAAAAAAACTAATACTTTTCGAGATATATAGGGTCGAACAAAAAGTTTGTAAATATAAATTTGATCTCAGTTTTTCTGTCATAACTTTTAAAGTTTTTAATTAAAATTTAATTTTTTGGGGTTTTTTGATGTAAAATTTGATTCTACATAAAAAAGTATTTTTGAGTTTTTTTAAAAAAACTGATACTTTTCGAAATATACAGGGTCTCACAAAAAGTTTGTAAATATAAATTTGATCTCAGTTTTTCTGTCATAACTTTTAAAGTTTTTAATTAAAATTTAATTTTTTGGGGTTTTTTGATGTAAAATTTGATTCTACATAAAAAAGTATTTTTGAGTTTTTTTAAAAAACTAATACTTTTCGAGATATATAGGGTCAAACAAAAAGTTTGTAAATATAAATTTGATCTCAGTTTTTCTGTCATAATTTTTAAAGTTTTTAATTAAAATGAGATTTTTATTGTTTTTTAATGTAAAATTTAATTTTACATAAATAGGTATTCCTGAGTTTTTTCAAAAGAACTAATACTTTTCGAGATATACAGGGTCAAACAAAAAGTTTGTAAATATAAATTTAATCTCAGTTTTTCTGTCATAACTTTTAACGTTTTTTATTAAAATAAGATTTTTTGATGTTTTTTGATGTAGAATTTAATATTACACAAAAAAGTATTCTTAAGTTTTTTTAAAAACACTAATAATTTTCGAGATATATAGGGTCAAACAAAAAGTTTGTAAATATAAATTTGATCTTAGTTTTTCTGTCATAACTTTTAAAGTTTTTAAACAAGATGAGGTTTTTTAACGCTTTTTGATGAAAAAATTTAATTTTACATAAAGAAGTATTCTTGAGTTTTTTCAAAAGAACTGATACTTTTCGAGATATATAGGGTCAAACAAAAAGTTTGTAAATATCAATTTAATCTCAGTTTTTCTGTCATAACTTTTTACGTTTTTAATTAAAATAAGATTTTTTGATGTTTTTTGATGTAGAATTTAATATTACACAAAAACGTATTTCTAAGTTTTTTCAAAAAACTAATCATTTTCGAGATATATAGGGTCAAACAAATAGTTTGTAAATATAAAGTTGATCTTAGTTTTTCTGTCATAACTTTTAAAGTTTTTAATCAAAATAAGATTTTTTAATGTTTTTTGATGTAAAATTTAATTTTACATAAATAAGTATTCTTGAGTTTTTTCAAAAGAACTAATACTTTTCGAGATATACAGGGTCAAACAAAAAGTTTGTAAATATAAATTTAATCTCAGTTTTTCTGTCATAACTTTTAAAGTTTTTAATTAAAATTTAATTTTTTGGGGTTTTTTGATGTAAAATTTGATTCTACATAAAAAAGTATTTTTGAGTTTTTTTAAAAAAACTGATACTTTTCGAAATATACAGGGTCTAACAAAAAGTTTGTAAATATAAATTTAATCTCAGTTTTTCTGTCGTAACTATTAACGTTTATAACTAAAATAACGATTTTTGATGTTGTTTGATGTATAATTTAATATTACACATAAAAGTATTTTTAAGTTTTTTTAAAAAACTAATACTTTTCGAGATATATAGGGTCAAACAAAAAGTTTGTAAATATAAATTTGATCTCAGTTTTTCTGTCATAATTTTTAAAGTTTTTAATTAAAATGAGATTTTTATTGTTTTTTAATGTAAAATTTAATTTTACATAAATAGGTATTCCTGAGTTTTTTCAAAAGAACTAATACTTTTCGAGATATACAGGGTCAAACAAAAAGTTTGTAAATATAAATTTAATCTCAGTTTTTCTGTCATAACTTTTAACGTTTTTTATTAAAATAAGATTTTTTGATGTTTTTTGATGTAGAATTTAATATTACACAAAAAAGTATTCTTAAGTTTTTTTAAAAACACTAATAATTTTCGAGATATATAGGGTCAAACAAAAAGTTTGTAAATATAAATTTGATCTTAGTTTTTCTGTCATAACTTTTAAAGTTTTTAAACAAGATGAGGTTTTTTAACGCTTTTTGATGAAAAAATTTAATTTTACATAAAGAAGTATTCTTGAGTTTTTTCAAAAGAACTGATACTTTTCGAGATATATAGGGTCAAACAAAAAGTTTGTAAATATCAATTTAATCTCAGTTTTTCTGTCATAACTTTTTACGTTTTTAATTAAAATAAGATTTTTTGATGTTTTTTGATGTAGAATTTAATATTACACAAAAACGTATTTCTAGGTTTTTTCAAAAAACTAATCATTTTCGAGATATATAGGGTCAAACAAATAGTTTGTAAATATAAAGTTGATCTTAGTTTTTCTGTCATAACTTTTAAAGTTTTTAATCAAAATAAGATTTTTTAATGTTTTTTGATGTAAAATTTAATTTTACATAAATAAGTATTCTTGAGTTTTTTCAAAAGAACTGATACTTTTCGAGATATATAGGGTCAAACAAAAAGTTTGTAAATATAAATTTAATCTCAGTTTTTCTGTCATAACTTTTTACGTTTTTAATTAAAATAAGATTTTTTAATGTTTTTTGATGTAGAATTTAATATTACACAAAAAAGTATTCCTAAGTTTTTTCAAAAAAACTAATAATTTTCGAGATATATAGGGTCAAACAAATAGTTTGTAAATATAAATTTAATCTCAGTTTTTCTGTCATAACTTTTAACGTTTTTAATTAAAATAAGATTTTTTAATGTAGAATTTAATATTACACAAAAAAGTATTCTTGAGTTTTTTTAAAAAAACTAACACTTTTCGAGATATATAGGGTCAAACAAAAAGGTTGTAAATATAAATTTGATCTTAGTTTTTCTGACATAACTTTTAAAGGTTTTAATTAAAATGAGATTTTTTAATGTTTTTTTAATGTAAAATTAAATTTTACATAAATAAGTATTCTTGAGTTTTTTTAAAAGAACTGATACTTTTCGAGATATACAGGGTCAAACAAAAAGTTTGTAAATATAAATTTAATCTCAGTTTTTCTGTCATAACTTTTAACGTTTTTTATTAAAATAAGATTTTTTGATGTTTTTTGATGTAGAATTTAATATTACACAAAAAAGTATTCTTAAGTTTTTTTAAAAACACTAATAATTTTCGAGATATATAGAGTCAAACAAAAAGTTTGTAAATATAAATTTGATCTTAGTTTTTCTGTTATAACTTTTAACGTTTTTTAATAAAAATAAGATTTTTTGATGTTTTTTATGTAGAATTTAATATTACACAAAAGAGTATTCCTAAGTTTTTTTAAAGAAAGTAATACTTTTCGAGATATATAGGGTCAAACAAAAAGTTTGTAAATATAAATTTGATCTTAGTTTTTCTGTCATAACTTTTAAAGTTTTTAATCAAAATGAGATTTTTTAATGTTTTTTGATGTAAAATTTAATTTTACATAAATAAGTATTCTTGAGTTTTTTCAAAAGAACTGATACCTTTTGAGATATATAGGGTTAAACAAAAAGTTTGTAAATATAAATTTAATCTCAGTTTTTCTGTCATAACTTTTTACGTTTTTAATTAAAATAAGATTTTTTAATGTTTTTTGATGTAGAATTTAATATTACAGAAAAAAGTATTCCTAAGTTTTTTCAAAAAAACTAATAATTTTCGAGATATATAGGGTCAAACAAATAGTTTGTAAATATAAATTTAATCTCAGTTTTTCTGTCACAACTTTTAACGTTTTTAATTAAAATAAGATTTTTTGATGTTTTTTGATGTAGAATTTAATATTACAAAAAAAAATATTCCTAAGTTTTTTCAAAAAAACTAATAATTTTCGAGATATATAGGGTAAAACAAAAAGTTTGTAAATATAAATTTGATCTTAGTTTTTCTGTCATAACTTTGAAAGTTTTTAATCAAAATAAGATTTTTTAATGTTTTTTGATGTAAAATTTAATTTTGCATAAATAAGTATTCCTAAGTTTTTTCAAAAGAACTGACACTTTTCGAGATATACAGGGTCAAACAAAAAGTTTGTAAATATAAATTTAATCTCAGTTTTTCTGTCATAACTTTTTACGTTTTTAATTAAAATAAGATTTTTTAATGTTTTTTGATGTAGAATTTAATATTACACAAAAAAGTATTCCTAAGTTTTTTCAAAAAAACTAATAATTTTCGAGATATATAGGGTCAAACAAATAGTTTGTAAATATAAATTTAATCTCAGTTTTTCTGTCATAACTTTTAACGTTTTTAATTAAAATAAGATTTTTTAATGTAGAATTTAATATTACACAAAAAAGTATTCTTGAATTTTTTTAAAAAAACTAACACTTTTCGAGATATATAGGGTCAAACAAAAAGGTTGTAAATATAAATTTGATCTTAGTTTTTCTGACATAACTTTTAAAGGTTTTAATTAAAATGAGATTTTTTAATGTTTTTTGATGTAAAATTAAATTTTACATAAATAAGTATTCTTGAGTTTTTTTAAAAGAACTGATACTTTTCGAGATATACAGGGTCAAACAAAAAGTTTGTAAATATAAATTTAATCTCAGTTTTTCTGTCATAACTTTTAACATTTTTTATTAAAATAAGATTTTTTAATGTTTTTTGATGTAGAATTTAATATTACACAAAAAAGTATTCTTAAGTTTTTTTAAAAACACTAATAATTTTCGAGATATATAGAGTCAAACAAAAAGTTTGTAAATATAAATTTGATCTTAGTTTTTCTGTTATAACTTTTAACGTTTTTTAATAAAAATAAGATTTTTTGATGTTTTTTATGTAGAATTTAATATTACACAAAAAAGTATTCCTAAGTTTTTTCAAAAAAACTAATAATTTTCGAGATATATAGGGTCAAACTAAAAGTTTGTAAATATAAATTTGATCTTAGTTTTTCTGTCATAACTTTTAAAGTTTTAAATCAAAATGAGATTTTTTAATGTTTTTTGATGTAAAATTTAATTTTACATAAATAAGTATTCTTGAGTTTTTTCAAAAGAACTGATACTTTTCGAGATATATAGGGTTAAACAAAAAGTTTGTAAATATAAATTTAATCTCAGTTTTTCTGTCATAACTTTTTACGTTTTTAATTAAAATAAGATTTTTTAATGTTTTTTGATGTAGAATTTAATATTACACAAAAACGTATTCCTAAGTTTTTTCAAAAAAACTAATAATTTTCGAGATATATAGGGTCAAACAAATAGTTTGTAAATATAAATTTAATCTCAGTTTTTCTGTCACAACTTTTAACGTTTTTAATTAAAATAAGATTTTTTGATGTTTTTTGATGTAGAATTTAATATTACACAAAAAAGTATTCCTAAGTTTTTTTAAAAAAACTAATAATTTTCGAGATATATAGGGTAAAACAAAAAGTTTGTAAATATAAATTTGATCTTAGTTTTTCTGTCATAACTTTGAAAGTTTTTAATCAAAATAAGATTTTTTAATGTTTTTTGATGTAAAATTTAATTTTGCATAAATAAGTATTCTTGAGTTTTTTCAAAAGAACTGATACTTTTCGAGATATACAGGGTCAAACAAAAAGTTTGTAAATATAAATTTAATCTCAGTTTTTCTGTCATAACTTTTAACGTTTTTAATTAAAATTAGATTTTTTAATGTAGAATTTAATATTACACAAAAAAGTATTCTTGAGTTTTTTTAAAAAAACTAACACTTTTCGAGATATATAGGGTCAAACAAAAAGGTTGTAAATATAAATTTGATCTTAGTTTTTCTGACATAACTTTTAAAGGTTTTAATTAAAATGAGATTTTTTAATGTTTTTTGATGTAAAATTAAATTTTACATAAATAAGTATTCCTGAGTTTTTTCAAAAGAACTGATACTTTTCGAGATATACAGGGTCAAACAAAAAGTTTGTAAATATAAATTTAATCTCAGTTTTTCTGTCATAACTTTTAACGTTTTTTATTAAAATAAGATTTTTTGATGTTTTTTGATGTAAAATTTAATATTACACAAAAAAGTATTTTTAAGTTTTTTTAAAAACACCAATAATTTTCGAGATATATAGGGTCAAACAAAAAGTTTGTAAATATAAATTTGATCTTAGTTTTTCTGTTATAACTTTTAACGTTTTTTAATAAAAATAAGATTTTTTGATGTTTTTTATGTAGAATTTAATATTACACAAAAAAGTATTCCTAAGTTTTTTCAAAAAAACTAATCATTTTCGAGATATATAGGGTCAAAGAAATAGTTTGTAAATATAAATTTGATCTTAGTTTTTCTGTCATAACTTTTAAAGTTTTTAATCAAAATAAGATTTTTTAATGTTTTTTGATGTAAAATTTAATTTTACATAAATAAGTGTTCCTGAGTTTTTTCAAAACAACTGATACTTTTCGAGATATATAGGGTCAAACAAAAAGTTTGTAAATATAAATTTGATCTTAGTTTTTCTGTCATAACTTTTAAAGTCTTTAATCAAAATGAGATTTTTTAATGTTTTTTGATGTAAAATTTAATTTTACATAAAGAAGTATTCTTGAGTTTTTTCAAAAAAACTGATACTTTTCGAGATATATAGGGTCAAACAAAAAGTTTGTAATTATCAATTTAATCTCAGTTTTTCTGTCATAACTTTTTACGTTTTTAATTAAAATAAGATTTTTTGATGTTTTTTGATGTAGAATTTAATATTACACAAAAAAGTATTCCTAAGTTTTTTCAAAAAAACTAATCATTTTCGAGATATATAGGGTCAAACAAATAGTTTGTAAATATAAATTTGATCTTAGTTTTTCTGTCATAACTTTTAAAGTTTTTAATCAAAATAAGATTTTTTAATGTTTTTTGATGTAAAATTTAATTTTACATAAATAAGTATTCTTGAGTTTTTTCAAAAGAACTGATACTTTTCGAGATATATAGGGTCAAACAAAAAGTTTGTAAATATAAATTTAATCTCAGTTTTTCTGTCATAACTTTTTACGTTTTTAATTAAAATAAGATTTTTTAATGTAGAATTTAATATTACACAAAAAAGTATTCTTGAGTTTTTTTAAAAAAACTAACAATTTTCGAGATATATAGGGTCAAACAAAAAGGTTGTAAATATAAATTTGATCTTAGTTTTTCTGACATAACTTTTAAAGGTTTTAATTAAAATGAGATTTTTTAATGTTTTTTGATGTAAAATTAAATTTTACATAAATAAGTATTCTTGAGTTTTTTCAAAAGAACTGATACTTTTCGAGATATACAGGGTCAAACAAAAAGTTTGTAAATATAAATTTAATCTCAGTTTTTCTGTCATAACTTTTAACGTTTTTTATTAAAATAAGATTTTTTGATGTTTTTTGATGTAGAATTTAATATTACACAAAAAAGTATTCTTAAGTTTTTTTAAAAACACTAATAATTTTCGAGATATATAGGTTCAAACAAAAAGTTTGTAAATATAAATTTGATCTTAGTTTTTCTGTTATAACTTTTAACGTTTTTTAATAAAAATAAGATTTTTTGATGTTTTTTATGTAGAATTTTATATTACACAAAAAAGTATTCCTAAGTTTTTTTGAAGAAAGTAATACTTTTCGAGATATATAGGGTCAAACAAAAAGTTTGTAAATATAAATTTAATCTCAGTTTTTCTGTCATAACTTTTTACGTTTTTAATTAAAATAAGATTTTTTGATGTTTTTTGATGTAGAATTTAATATTACACAAAAAAGTATTCCTAAGTTTTTTCAAAACTAATAATTTTCGAGATATATAGGGTCAAACAAATAGTTTGTAAATATAAATTTGATCTTAGTTTTTCTGTCATAACTTTTAAAGTTTTTTATCAAAATAAGATTTTTTAATGTTTTTTTGATGTAAAATTTAATTTTACATAAATAAGTATTCCTGAGTTTTTTCAAAAGAACTGATACTTTTCGAGATATACAGGGTCAAACAAAAAGTTTGTAAATATAAATTTAATCTCAGTTTTTCTGTCATAACTTTTAACGTTTTTTATTAAAATAAGATTTTTTGATGTTTTTTGATGTAAAATTTAATATTACACAAAAAAGTATTTTTAAGTTTTTTTAAAAACACCAATAATTTTCGAGATATATAGGGTCAAACAAAAAGTTTGTAAATATAAATTTGATCTTAGTTTTTCTGTTATAACTTTTAACGTTTTTTAATAAAAATAAGATTTTTTGATGTTTTTTATGTAGAATTTAATATTACACAAAAAAGTATTCCTAAGTTTTTTCAAAAAAACTAATCATTTTCGAGATATATAGGGTCAAACAAATAGTTTGTAAATATAAATTTGATCTTAGTTTTTCTGTCATAACTTTTAAAGTTTTTAATCAAAATAAGATTTTTTAATGTAGAATTTAATATTACACAAAAAAGTATTCTTGAGTTTTTTTAAAAAAACTAACACTTTTCGAGATATATAGGGTCAAACAAAAAGGTTGTAAATATAAATTTGATCTTAGTTTTTCTGACATAACTTTTAAAGGTTTTAATTAAAATGAGATTTTTTAATGTTTTTTGATGTAAAATTAAATTTTACATAAATAAGTATTCCTGAGTTTTTTCAAAAGAACTGATACTTTTCGAGATATATAGGGTCAAACAAAAAGTTTGTAAATATAAATTTAATCTCAGTTTTTCTGTCATAACTTTTTACGTTTTTAATTAAATTAAGATTTTTTAATGTTTTTTAATGTAGAATTTAATATTACACAAAAAAGTATTCCTAAGTTTTTTCAAAACTAATAATTTTCGAGATATATAGGGTCAAACAAATAGTTTGTAAATATAAATTTGATCTTAGTTTTTCTGTCATAACTTTTAAAGTTTTTTATCAAAATAAGATTTTTTAATGTTTTTTTGATGTAAAATTTAATTTTACATAAATAAGTATTCTTGAGTTTTTTCAAAAGAACTGATACTTTTCGAGATATATAGGGTCAAACAAAAAGTTTGTAAATATAAATTTAATCTCAGTTTTTCTGTCATAACTTTTTACGTTTTTAATTAAATTAAGATTTTTTAGTGTTTTTTAATGTAGAATTTAATATTACACAAAAAAGTATTCCTAAGTTTTTTCAAAAAAACTAATAATTTTCGAGATATATAGGGTCAAACAAATAGTTTGTAAATATAAATTTAATCTCAGTTTTTCTGTCATAACTTTTAACATTTTTAATTAAAATAAGATTTTTTGATGTTTTTTGATGTAGAATTTAATATTACACAAAAAAGTATTCTTAAGTTTTTTTTAAAACACTAATAATTTTCGAGATATACAGGGTCAAACAAAAAGTTTGTAAATATAAATTTAATCTCAGTTTTTCTGTCATAACTTTTAACGTTTTTTATTAAAATAAGATTTTTTGATGTTTTTTGATGTAGAATTTAATATTACACAAAAAAGTATTCTTAAGTTTTTTTAAAAACACTAATAATTTTCAAGATATATAGGGTCAAACAAAAAGTTTGTAAATATAAATTTGATCTTAGTTTTTCTGTTATAACTTTTAACGTTTTTTAATAAAAATAAAATTTTTTGATGTTTTTTATGTAGAATTTTATATTACGCAAAAAAGTATTCCTAAGTTTTTTTAAAGAAAGTAATACTTTTCGAGATATATAGGGTCAAACAAAAAGTTTGTAAATATAAATTTGATCTTAGTTTTTCTGTCATAACTTTTAAAGTTTTTAATCAAAATGAGATTTTTTAATGTTTTTTGATGTAAAATTTAATTTTACATAAATAAGTATTCTTGAGTTTTTTCAAAAGAACTGATACTTTTCGAGATATATAGGGTCAAACAAAAAGTTTGTAAATATAAATTTAATCTCAGTTTTTCTGTCATAACTTTTTACGTTTTTAATTAAAATAAGATTTTTTGATGTTTTTTAATGTAGAATTTAATATCACACAAAAAAGTATTCCTAAGTTTTTTCAAAAAAACTAATAATTTTCGAGATATATAGGGTCAAACAAATAGTTTGTAAATATAAATTTGATCTTAGTTTTTCTGTCATAACTTTGAAAGTTTTTAATCAAAATAAGATTTTTTAATGTTTTTTGATGTAAAATTTAATTTTGCATAAATAAGTATTCCTGAGTTTTTTTAAAAGAACTGATACTTTTCGAGATATACAGGGTCAAACAAAAAGTTTGTAAATATAAATTTAATCTCAGTTTTTCTGTCATAACTTTTAACGTTTTTAATTAAAATAAGATTTTTTGATGTAGAATTTAATATTACACAAAAAAGTATTCCTGAGTTTTTTTAAAAAAACTAATACTTTTCGAGATATATAGGGTCAAACAAAAAGTTTGTAAATATAAATTTGATCTCAGTTTTTCTGTCATAACTTTTAAAGTTTTTTATGAAAATGAGAACGTTTGGGGTTTTCTAATGTAAAATTTAATTTTACATAAAAAAGTATTCCTGAGTTTTTTCAAAAAAACTAATATTTTTCGAGATATATAGGGTCAAACAAAAAGTTTGTAAATATAAATTTAATCTCAGTTTTTCTGTCATAACTTTTAAAGTTTTTAATTAAAATAAGATTTTTTGATGTTTTTTGATGAAGAATTTAATACTACACAAAAAAGTATTTTTAAGTTTTTTCAAAAAAACCAATAATTTTCGAGATATATAGGGTCAAACAAAAAGTTTGTAAATATAAATTTGATCTAAGTTTTTCTGTCATAACTTTTAAAGTTTTTAAACAAGATGAGGTTTTTTAACGCTTTTTGATGAAAAAATTTAATTTTACACAAAAAAGTATTCCTAAGTTTTTTTAAAAAAAGTAATAGTTTTCGAGATATATAGGGTCAAACAAAAAGTTTGTAAATATAAATTTGATCTTAGTTTTTCTGTCATAACTTTTAAAGTTTTTAATTAAAATAAGATTTTTTAATGTTTTTTAATGTAAAATTTAATTTTACATAAATAAGTATTCTTGAGTTTTTTCAAAAGAACTGATACTTTTCAAGATATATAGGGTCAAACAAAAAGTTTGTAAATATAAATTTAATCTCAGTTTTTCTGTCATAACTTTTAACGTTTTTAATTAAAATAAGATTTTTTGATGTAGAATTTAATATTACACAAAAAAGTATTCCTGAGTTTTTTCAAAAAAACTAATACTTTTCGAGATATATAGGGTCGAACAAAAAATTTGTAAATATAAATTTGATCTCAGTTTTTCTGTCATAACTTTTAAAGTTTTTAATTAAAATTTAATTTTTTGGGGTTTTTTGATGTAAAATTTGATTTTACATAAAAAAGTATTTTTGAGTTTTTTTAAAAAAACTGATACTTTTCGAAATATACAGGGTCTAAAAAAAAGTTTGTAAATATAAATTTAATCTCAGTTTTTCTGTCGTAACTGTTAACGTTTATAACTAAAATAACGATTTTTGATGTTTTTTGATGTATAATTCAATATTACACAAAAAAGTATTTTTAAGTTTTTTTAAAAAACTAATACTTTTCGAGATATATAGGGTCAAACAAAAAGTTTGTAAATATAAATTTGATCTCAGTTTTTCTGTCATAACTTTTAAAGTTTTTAATTAAAATGAGATTTTTATTGTTTTTTAATGTAAAATTTAATTTTACATAAATAGGTATTTCTGAGTTTTTTCAAAAGAACTAATACTTTTCGAGATATACAGGGTCAAACAAAAAGTTTGTAAATATAAATTGAGATTTTTTAATGGTTTTTGATGTAAAATTTAATTTGACATAAATAAGTATTTCTGAGTTTTTTCAGAAGAACTGATACTTTTCGAGATATAGAGGGTCAAACAAAAAGTTTGTAAATATAAATTTAATCTCAGTTTTTCTGTCATAACTTTTAACGTTTTTAATTAAAATAAGATTTTTTGATGTTTTTTGATGTAGAATTTAATATTACACAAAAAAGTATTCCTAAGTTTTTTCAAAAAAACTAATAATTTTCGAGATATATAGGGTCAAACAAAAAGTTTGTAAATATAAATTTGATCTTAGTTTTTCTGTCATAACTTTTAACGTTTTTAATTAAAATAAGATTTTTTAATGAAGAATTTAATATTACACAAAAAAGTATTCTTGAGTTTTTTTAAAAAAACTAACACTTTTCGAGATATATGGGGTCAAACAAAAAGGTTGTAAATATAAATTTGATCTTAGTTTTTCTGACATAACTTTTAAAGGTTTTAATTAAAATGAGATTTTTTAATGTTTTTTGATGTAAAATTAAATTTTACATAAATAAGTATTCCAGAGTTTTTTCAAAAGAACTGATACTTTTCGAGATATACAGGGTCAAACAAAAAGTTTGTAAATATAAATTTAATCTCAGTTTTTCTGTCATAACTTTTAACGTTTTTTATTAAAATAAGATTTTTTGATGTTTTTTGATGTAGAATTTAATATTACACAAAAACGTATTCTTAAGTTTTTTTAAAAAAACTAATAATTTTCGAGATATATAGGGTCAAACAAAAAGTTTGTAAATATAAATTTGATCTTAGTTTTTCTGTCATAACTTTGAAAGTTTTTAATCAAAATAAGATTTTTTAATGTTTTTTGATGTAAAATTTAATTTTACATAAATAAGTATTCCTGAGTTTTTTCAAAAGAACTGATACTTTTCGAGATATATAGGGTCAAACAAAAAGTTTGTAAATATAAATTTAATCTCAGTTTTTCTGTCATAACTCTTTACGTTTTTAATTAAAATAAGATTTTTTGATGTTTTTTTATGTAGAATTTAATATTACACAAAAAAGTATTCCTAAGTTTTTTCAAAAAAACTAATAATTTTCGAGATATATAGGGTCAAACAAATAGTTTGTAAATATAAATTTGATCTTAGTTTTTCTGTCATAACTTTGAAAGTTTTTAATCAAAATAAGATTTTTTAATGTTTTTTGATGTAAAATTTAATTTTGCATAAATAAGTATTCCTGAGTTTTTTTAAAAGAACTGATACTTTTCGAGATATACAGGGTCAAACAAAAAGTTTGTAAATATAAATTTAATCTCAGTTTTTTTGTCATAACTTTTAACGTTTTTAATTAAAATAAGATTTTTTGATGTAGAATTTAATATTACACAAAAAAGTATTCTTGAGTTTTTTCAAAAAAACTAATAATTTTCGAGATATATAGGGTCAAACAAAAAGTTTGTAAATATAAATTTGATCTCAGTTTTTCTGTCATAACTTTTAAAGGTTTTAATTAAAATAAGATTTTTTGATGTTTTTTGATGTAGAATTTAATATTACACAAAAAAGTATTCCTAAGTTTTTTCAAAAAAAACAATAATTTTCGAGATATATAGGGTCAAACAAAAAGTTTGTAAATATAAATTTGATCTAAGTTTTTCTGTCATAACTTTTAAAGTTTTTAAACAAGATGAGGTTTTTTAACGCTTTTTGATAAAAAAATTTAATTTTATACAAAAAAGTATTTTTAAGTTTTTTTAAAGAAAGTAATACTTTTCGAGATATATAGGGTCAAACAAAAAGTTTGTAAATATAAATTTGATCTTAGTTTTTCTGTCATAACTTTTAAAGTTTTTAATTAAAATAAGATTTTTTAATGTTTTTTGATGTAAAATTTAATTTTACATAAATAAGTATTCTTGAGTTTTTTCAAAAGAACTGATACTTTTCGAGATATATAGGGTCAAACAAAAAGTTTGTAAATTATAATTTAATCTCAGCTTTTCTGTCATAACTTTTAACGTTTTTAATTAAAATAAGATTTTTTGATGTAGAATTTAATATTACACAAAAAAGTATTCTTGAGTTATTTCAAAAAAACTAATACTTTTCGAGATATATAGGGTCGAACAAAAAGTTTGTAAATATAAATTTGATCTCAGTTTTTCTGTCATAACTTTTAAAGTTTTTAATTAAAATGAGATTTTTATTGTTTTTTAATGTAAAATTTAATTTTACATAAATAGGTATTCCTGAGTTTTTTCAAAAGAACTAATACTTTTTGAGATATACAGGGTCAAACAAAAAGTTTGTAAATATAAATTGAGATTTTTTAATGGTTTTTGATGTAAAATTTAATTTTACATAAATAAGTATTCCTGAGTTTTTTCAGAAGAACTGATACTTTTCGAGATATAGAGGGTCAAACAAAAATTTTGTAAATATAAATTTAATCTCAGTTTTTCTGTCATAACTTTTAACGTTTTTAATTAAAATAAGATTTTTTAATGTAGAATTCAATATTACACAAAAAAGTATTCTTGAGTTTTTTTAAAAATACTAATACTTTTCGAGATATATAGGGTCAAACAAAAAGTTTGAAAATATAAATTTGGTCTCAGTTTTTCTGTCATAGCTTTTAAAGTTTTTAATTAAAATAAGATTTTTTGGGGTTTTTTGATGTAAAATTTAATTTTACATAAAAAAGTATTTTTGAGTTTTTTCAAAAAAACTGACACTTTTCGAGATATGCAGGGTCAAACAAAACGTTTGTAAATATAAATTTAATCTCAGTTTTTCTGTCATAACTTTTAACGTTTTCAGTTAGAATAAGATTTTTTGATGTTTTTTGATGTAGAATTTAATATTACACAAAAAAGTGTTTTAAAGTTTTTCCAAAAAAACTAATACTTTTCGAGATATATAGGGTCAAACAAAAAGTTTGTAAATATAAATTTGATCTTAGTTTTTCTGTCATAACTTTTAAAGTTTTTAATTAAAATAAGATTTTTTAATGTTTTTTGATGTAAAATTTAATTTTACATAAATAAGTATTCTTGAGTTTTTTCAAAAGAACTGATACTTTTCTAGATATATTGGGTCAAACAAAAAGTTTGTAAATATAAATTTAATCTCAGTTTTTCTGTCATAACTTTTAAAGTTTTTAATTAAAATTTAATTTTTTGGGGTTTTTTGATGTAAAATTTGATTTTACATAAAAAAGTATTTTTGAGTTTTTTTAAAAAAACTGATACTTTTCGAAATATACAGGGTCTAACAAAAAGTTTGTAAATATAAATTTAATTTCAGTTTTTCTGTCGTAACTGTTAACGTTTATAATTAAAATAACGTTTTTTGATGTTTTTTGATGTATAATTCAATATTACACAAAAAAGTATTTTTAAGTTTTTTTAAAAAACTAATACTTTTCGAGATATATAGGGTCAAACAAAAAGTTTGTAAATATAAATTTGATCTCAGTTTTTCTGTCATAACTTTTAAAGTTTTTAATTAAAATGAGATTTTTATTGTTTTTTAATGTAAAATTTAATTTTACATAAATAGGTATTCCTGAGTTTTTTCAAAAGAACTAGTACTTTTCGAGATATACAGGGTCAAACAAAAAGTTTGTAAATATAAATTGAGATTTTTTAATGGTTTTTAATGTAAAATTTAATTTTACATAAATAAGTATTCTTGAGTTTTTTCAGAAGAACTGATACTTTTCGAGATATAGAGGGTCAAACAAAAAGTTTGTAAATATAAATTTAATCTCAGTTTTTCTGTCATAACTTTTAACGTTTTTAATTAAAATAAGATTTTTTAATGTAGAATTCAATATTACACAAAAAAGTATTCTTGAGTTTTTTTAAAAATACTAATACTTTTCGAGATATATAGGGTCAAACAAAAAGTTTGAAAATATAAATTTGATCTCAGTTTTTCTGTTATAGCTTTTAAAGTTTTTAATTAAAATAAGATTTTTTGGGGTTTTTTGATGTAAAATTTAATTTTACATAAAAAAGTATTTTTGAGTTTTTTCAAAAAAACTGACACTTTTCGAGATATGCAGGGTCAAACAAAACGTTTGTAAATATAAATTTAATCTCAGTTTTTCTGTCATAACTTTTAACGTTTTCAGTTAGAATAAGATTTTTTGATGTTTTTTGATGTAGAATTTAATATTACACAAAAAAGTGTTTTAAAGTTTTTCCAAAAAAACTAATACTTTTCGAGATATATAGGGTCAAACAAATAGTTTGTAAATATAAATTTGATCTTAGTTTTTGTCATAACTTTTAAAGTTTTTAATCAAAATGAGATTTTTTAATGTTTTTTGATGTAAAATTTAATTTTACATATATAAGTATTCTTGAGTTTTTTCAAAAGAACTGATACTTTTCGAGATATATCGGGTCAAACAAAAAGTTTGTAAATATAAATTTAATCTCAGTTTTTCTGTCATAACTTTTTACGTTTTTAATTAAAATAATATTTTTTGATGTTTTTTGATGTAGAATTTAATATTACACAAAAAAGTATTCCTAAGTTTTTGCAACAAAACTAATAATTTTCGAGATATATAGGGTCAAATAAAAAGTTTGTAAATATAAATTTGATCTTAGTTTTTCTGTCATAACTTTGAAAGTTTTTAATCAAAATAAGATTTTTTAATGTTTTTTGATGTAAAATTTAATTTTGCATAAATAAGTATTCCAGAGTTTTTTTAAAAGAACTGATACTTTTCGAGATGTACAGGGTCAAACAAAAAGTTTGTAAATATAAATTTAATCTCAGTTTTTCTGTCATAACTTTTAACGTTTTTAATTAAAATAAGATTTTTTAATGTAGAATTTAATATTACACAAAAAAGTATTCTTGAGTTTTTTCAAAAAAACTAATACTTTTCGAGATATAGGGTCAAACAAAAAGTTTGTAAATATAAATTTGATCTCAGTTTTTCTGTCATAACTTTTAAAGTTTTTAATTAAAATAAGATTTTTTGATGTAGAATTTAATATTACACAAAAACGTATTCCTAAGTTTTTTCAAAAAAACTAATAATTTTCGAGATATATAGGGTCAAACAAAAAGTTTGTAAATATAAATTTGATCTAAGTTTTTCTGTCATAACTTTTAAAGTTTTTAAATAAGATTTGGTTTTTTAACGCTTTTTGATGTAAAATTTAATTTTACACAAAAAAGCATTCTTAAGTTTTTTTAAAGAAAGTAATACTTTTCGAGATATATAGGGTCAAACAAAAAGTTTGTAAATATAAATTTGATCTTAGTTTTTCTGTCATAACTTTTAAGTTTTTTATTAAAATGAGATTTTTTAATGTTTTTTGGTGTAAAATTTAATTTTACATAAATAAGCATTCTTAAGTTTTTTCAAAAGAACTGATACTTTTCGAGATATATAGGGTCAACCAAAAAGTTTGTAAATATAAATTTAATCTCAGTTTTTCTGTCATAACTTTTAACATTTTTAATTAAAATTTAATTTTTTGGGGTTTTTTGATGTAAAATTTGATTTTACATAAAAAAGTATTTTTGAGTTTTTTCAAAAAAACTGATACTTTTCGAAATATACAGGGTCAAACAAAAAGTTTGTAAATATAAATTTAATCTCAGTTTTTCTGTCGTAACTTTTAACGTTTTTAATTAAAATAAGATTTTTTGATGTTTATTGATGTATAATTCAATATTACACAAAAAAGTATTCTTAAGTTTTTTTAAAAAACTAATACTTTTCGAGATATATAGGGACAAACAAAAAGTTTGTAAATATAAATTTGATATTAGTTTTTCTGTCATAACTTTTAAGGTTTTAATTAAAATAAGATTTTTTAATGTAGAATTTAATATTACACAATAAAGAATTCTTGAGTTTTTTTAAAAAAACTAACACTTTTCGAAAAATATAGGGTCAAACAAAAAGTTTGTAAATATAAATTTGATCTTAGTTTTTCTGACATAACTTTTAAAGGTTTTAATTAAAATGAGATTTTTTAATGTTTTTTGATGTAAAATTAAATTTTCCATAAATAAGTATTCTTGAGTTTTTTCAAAAGAACTGATACTTTTCGAGATATAGTGGGTCAAACAAAAAGTTTGTAAATATAAATTTAATCTCAGTTTTTCTGTCATAACTTTTAACGTTTTTAATTAAAATAAGATTTTTTAATGTAGAATTCAATATTACACAAAAAAGTATTCTTGAGTTTTTTTAAAAATACTAATACTTTTCGAGATATATAGGGTCAAACAAAAAGTTTGAAAATATAAATTTGATCTCAGTTTTTCTGTTATAGCTTTTAAAGTTTTTAATTAAAATAAGATTTTTTGGGGTTTTTTGATGTAAAATTTAATTTTACATAAAAAAGTATTTTTGAGTTTTTTCAAAAAAACTGACACTTTTCGAGATATGCAGGGTCAAACAAAACGTTTGTAAATATAAATTTAATCTCAGTTTTTCTGTCATAACTTTTAACGTTTTCAGTTAGAATAAGATTTTTTAATGTTTTTTGATGTAGAATTTAATATTACACAAAAAAGTGTTTTAAAGTTTTTCCAAAAAAACTAATACTTTTCGAGATATATAGGGTCAAACAAAAAGTTTGTAAATATAAATTTGATCTTAGTTTTTGTCATAACTTTTAAAGTTTTTAATCAAAATGAGATTTTTTAATGTTTTTTGATGTAAAATTTAATTTTACATATATAAGTATTCTTGAGTTTTTTCAAAAGAACTGATACTTTTCGAGATATATCGGGTCAAACAAAAAGTTTGTAAATATAAATTTAATCTCAGTTTTTCTGTCATAACTTTTTACGTTGTTAATTAAAATAATATTTTTTGATGTTTTTTGATGTAGAATTTAATATTACACAAAAAAGTATTCCTAAGTTTTTGCAACAAAACTAATAATTTTCGAGATATATAGGGTCAAATAAAAAGTTTGTAAATATAAATTTGATCTTAGTTTTTCTGTCATAACTTTGAAAGTTTTTAATCAAAATAAGATTTTTTAATGTTTTTTGACGTAAAATTTAATTTTGCATAAATAAGTATTTTTAAGTTTTTTCATAAGAACTGATACTTTTCGAGATATACAGGGTCAAACAAAAAGTTTGTAAATATAAATTTAATCTCAGTTTTTCTGTCATAACTTTTAACGTTTTTAATTAAAATAAGATTTTTTAATGTAGAATTTAATATTACACAAAAAAGTATTCTTGAGTTTTTTTAAAAATCCTAACACTTTTCGAGATATATAGGGTCAAACTAAAAGTTTGTAAATATAAATTTGATCTTAGTTTTTCTGACATAACTTTTAAAGGTTTTTATTAAAATGACATTTTTTAATGTTTTTTAATGTAAAATTAAATTTTACATAAATAAGTAATCTTGAGTTTTTTCAAAAGAACTGATACTTTTCTAGATATACAGGGTCAAACAAAAAGTTTGTAAATATAAATTTAATCTCACTTTTTCTGTCATAACTTTTAACGTTTTTTATTAAAATAAGATTTTTTGATGTTTTTTTATGTAAAATTTAATATTACAAAAAAAAGTATTCTTAAGTTTTTTTAAAAACACTAATAATTTTCGAGATATATAGGGTCAAACAAAAAGTTTGTAAATATAAATTTGATCTTAGTTTTTCTGTTATAACTTTTAACGTTCTTTAATAAAAATAAGATTTTTTAATGTTTTTTATGTAGAATTTAATATTACACAAAAAAGTGTTATTAAGTTTTTTTAAAGAAAGTAATACTTTTCGAGATATATAGGGTCAAACAAAAAGTTTGTAAATATAAATTTGATCTTAGTTTTTCTGTCATAATTTTTAAAGTTTTTAATTAAAATGAGATTTTTTAATGTTTTTTGATGTAAAATTTAATTTTACATAAATAAGTATTCTTGAGTTTTTTCAAAAGAACTGATACTTTTCGAGATATATAGGGTCAAACAAAAAGTTTGTAAATATAAATTTAATCTCAGTTTTTCTGTCATAACTTTTTACGTTTTTAATTAAAATAAGATTTTTTGATGTTTTTTGATGAAGAATTTAATATTACACAAAAAGTATTCCTAAGTTTTTTCAAAAAAAACTAATAATTTTCGAGATATATAGGGTCAAACAAAAAGTTTGTAAATATAAATTTAATCTTAGTTTTTCTGTCATAACTTTTAACGTTTTTAATTAAAATAAGATTTTTTGATGTAGAATTTAATATTACACAAAAAAGTATTCTTGAGTTTTTTTAAAAAAACTAATACTTTTCGAGATATAGGGTCAAACAAAAAGTTTGTAAATATAAATTTGATCTCAGTTTTTCTGTCATTACTTTTAAAGTTTTTTATGAACATGAGAATTTTTGGGGTTTTTTAATGTAAAATTTAATTTTACATAAAAAAGTATTCTTGAGTTTTTTTAAAAAAACTAATACTTTTCGAGATATAGGGTCAAACAAAAAGTTTGTAAATATAAATTTAATCTCAGTTTTTCTGTCATAACTTTTACGTTTTTAATTAAAATAAGATTTTTTGATGTTTTTTGATGAAGAATTTAATATTACACAAAAAAGTATTCCTAAGTTTTTTCAAAAAAACTAATAATTTCCGAGATATATAGGGTCAAACAAAAAGTTTGTAAATATAAATTTGATCTTAGTTTTTCTGTCATAACTTTGAAAGTTTTTAATCAAAATAAGATTTTTTAATGTTTTTTGATGTAAAATTTAATTTTGCATAAATAAGTATTCCAGAGTTTTTTTAAAAGAACTGATACTTTTCGAGATGTACAGGGTCAAACAAAAAGTTTGTAAATATAAATTTAATCTCAGTTTTTCTGTCATAACTTTTAAAGTTTTTAATTAAAATAAGATTTTTTGATGTAGAATTTAATATTACACAAAAACGTATTCCTAAGTTTTTTCAAAAAAACTAATAATTTTCGAGATATATAGGGTCAAACAAAAAGTTTGTAAATATAAATTTGATCTTAGTTTTTCTGTCATAACTTTTAAGTTTTTAATTAAAATGAGATTTTTTAATGTTTTTTGATGTAGAATTTAATTTTACATAAATAAGCATTCTTGAGTTTTTTCAAAAGAACTGATACTTTTCGAGATATATAGGGTCAACCAAAAAGTTTGTAAATATAAATTTAATCTCAGTTTTTCTGTCATAACTTTTAACATTTTTAATTAAAATTTAATTTTTTGGGGTTTTTTGATGTAAAATTTGATTTTACATAAAAAAGTATTTTTGAGTTTTTTTAAAAAAACTAATACTTTTCGAAATATACAGGGTCAAACAAAAAGTTTGTAAATATAAATTTAATCTCAGTTTTTCTGTCGTAACTTTTAACGTTTTTAATTAAAATAAGATTTTTTGATGTTTATTGATGTATAATTCAATATTACACAAAAAAGTATTATTAAGTTTTTTTAAAAAACTAATACTTTTCGAGATATATAGGGACAAACAAAAAGTTTGTAAATATAAATTTGATATTAGTTTTTCTGTCATAACTTTTAACGTTTTAATTAAAATAAGATTTTTTAATGTAGAATTTAATATTACACAATAAAGAATTCTTGAGTTTTTTTAAAAAAACTAACACTTTTCGAAAAATATGGGGTCAAACAAAAAGTTTGTAAATATAAATTTGATCTTAGTTTTTCTGACATAACTTTTAAAGGTTTTAATTAAAATGAGATTTTTTAATGTTTTTTGATGTAAAATTTAATTTTACATAAATAAGCATTCTTGAGTTTTTTCAAAAGAACTGATACTTTTCGAGATATATAGGGTCAACCAAAAAGTTTGTAAATATAAATTTAATCTCAGTTTTTCTGTCATAACTTTTAACATTTTTAATTAAAATTTAATTTTTTGGGGTTTTTTGATGTAAAATTTGATTTTACATAAAAAAGTATTTTTGAGTTTTTTTAAAAAAACTGATACTTTTCGAAATATACAGGGTCAAACAAAAAGTTTGTAAATATAAATTTAATCTCAGTTTTTCTGTCATAACTTTTAACATTTTTAATTAAAATTTATTTTTTTGGGGTTTTTTGATGTAAAATTTGATTTTACATAAAAAAGTATTTTTGAGTTTTTTCAAAAGAACTGATACTTTTCGAGATATATAGGGTCAAACAAAAAGTTTGTAAATATAAATTTAATCTCAGTTTTTCTGTCATAACTTTTTACGTTTTTAATTAAAATAAGATTTTTTGATGTTTTTTTATGTAGAATTTAATATTACACAAAAAAGTATTCCTAAGTTTTTTCAAAAAAACTAATAATTTTCGAGATATATAGGGTCAAACAAAAAGTTTGTAAATATAAATTTGATCTTAGTTTTTCTGTCATAACTTTAAAAGTTTTTAATCAAAATAAGATTTTTTAATGTTTTTTGATGTAAAATTTAATTTTGCATAAATAAGTATTCCTTAGTTTTTTTAAAAGAACTGATACTTTTCGAGATATACAGGGTCAAACAAAAAGTTTGTAAATATAAATTTAATCTCAGTTTTTTTGTCATAACTTTTAACGTTTTTAATTAAAATAAGATTTTTTGATGTAGAATTTAATATTACACAAAAAAGTATTCCTGAGTTTTTTTAAAAGAACTGATAGTTTTCGAGATATACAGGGTCAAACAAAAAGTTTGTAAATATAAATTTAATCTCAGTTTTTCTGTCATAACTTTTAACGTTTTTAATTAAAATAATATTTTTTGATGTAGAATTTAATATTACACAAAAAAGTATTCTTGAGTTTTTTCAAAAAAACTAATACTTTTCGAGATATATAGGGTCAATCAAAAAGTTTGTAAATATAAATTTGATCTCAGTTTTTCTGTCATAACTTTTAACGTTTTTTATTAAAATAAGATTTTTTGATGTTTTTTGATGTAGAATTTAATATTACACACAAAAGTATTCCTAAGTTTTTTCAAAAAAACTAATAATTTTCGAGATATATAGGGTCAAAAAAAATGTTTGTAAATATAAATTTGATCTTAGTTTTTCTGTCATAACTTTGAAAGTTTTTAATCAAAATAAGATTTTTTAATGTTTTTTGATGTAAAATTTAATTTTACATAAATAAGTATTCCTGAGTTTTTTCAGAAGAACTGATACTTTTCGAGATATAGAGGGTCAAACAAAAAGTTTGTAAATATAAATTTAATCTCAGTTTTTCTGTCATAACTTTTAACGTTTTTAATTAAAATAAGATTTTTTAATGTAGAATTCAATATTACACAAAAAAGTATTCTTGAGTTTTTTTAAAAATACTAATACTTTTCGAGATATATAGGGTCAAACAAAAAGTTTGAAAATATAAATTTGGTCTCAGTTTTTCTGTCATAGCTTTTAAAGTTTTTAATTAAAATAAGATTTTTTGGGGTTTTTTGATGTAAAATTTAATTTTACATAAAAAAGTATTTTTGAGTTTTTTCAAAAAAACTGACACTTTTCGAGATATGCAGGGTCAAACAAAACGTTTGTAAATATAAATTTAATCTCAGTTTTTCTGTCATAACTTTTAACGTTTTCAGTTAGAATAAGATTTTTTGATGTTTTTTGATGTAGAATTTAATATTACACAAAAAAGTGTTTTAAAGTTTTTCCAAAAAAACTAATACTTTTCGAGATATATAGGGTCAAACAAAAAGTTTGTAAATATAAATTTGATCTTAGTTTTTCTGTCATAACTTTTAAAGTTTTTAATTAAAATAAGATTTTTTAATGTTTTTTGATGTAAAATTTAATTTTACATAAATAAGTATTCTTGAGTTTTTTCAAAAGAACTGATACTTTTCTAGATATATTGGGTCAAACAAAAAGTTTGTAAATATAAATTTAATCTCAGTTTTTCTGTCATAACTTTTAAAGTTTTTAATTAAAATTTAATTTTTTGGGGTTTTTTGATGTAAAATTTGATTTTACATAAAAAAGTATTTTTGAGTTTTTTTAAAAAAACTGATACTTTTCGAAATATACAGGGTCTAACAAAAAGTTTGTAAATATAAATTTAATTTCAGTTTTTCTGTCGTAACTGTTAACGTTTATAATTAAAATAACGTTTTTTGATGTTTTTTGATGTATAATTCAATATTACACAAAAAAGTATTTTTAAGTTTTTTTAAAAAACTAATACTTTTCGAGATATATAGGGTCAAACAAAAAGTTTGTAAATATAAATTTGATCTCAGTTTTTCTGTCATAACTTTTAAAGTTTTTAATTAAAATGAGATTTTTATTGTTTTTTAATGTAAAATTTAATTTTACATAAATAGGTATTCCTGAGTTTTTTCAAAAGAACTAGTACTTTTCGAGATATACAGGGTCAAACAAAAAGTTTGTAAATATAAATTGAGATTTTTTAATGGTTTTTAATGTAAAATTTAATTTTACATAAATAAGTATTCTTGAGTTTTTTCAGAAGAACTGATACTTTTCGAGATATAGAGGGTCAAACAAAAAGTTTGTAAATATAAATTTAATCTCAGTTTTTCTGTCATAACTTTTAACGTTTTTAATTAAAATAAGATTTTTTAATGTAGAATTCAATATTACACAAAAAAGTATTCTTGAGTTTTTTTAAAAATACTAATACTTTTCGAGATATATAGGGTCAAACAAAAAGTTTGAAAATATAAATTTGATCTCAGTTTTTCTGTTATAGCTTTTAAAGTTTTTAATTAAAATAAGATTTTTTGGGGTTTTTTGATGTAAAATTTAATTTTACATAAAAAAGTATTTTTGAGTTTTTTCAAAAAAACTGACACTTTTCGAGATATGCAGGGTCAAACAAAACGTTTGTAAATATAAATTTAATCTCAGTTTTTCTGTCATAACTTTTAACGTTTTCAGTTAGAATAAGATTTTTTGATGTTTTTTGATGTAGAATTTAATATTACACAAAAAAGTGTTTTAAAGTTTTTCCAAAAAAACTAATACTTTTCGAGATATATAGGGTCAAACAAATAGTTTGTAAATATAAATTTGATCTTAGTTTTTGTCATAACTTTTAAAGTTTTTAATCAAAATGAGATTTTTTAATGTTTTTTGATGTAAAATTTAATTTTACATATATAAGTATTCTTGAGTTTTTTCAAAAGAACTGATACTTTTTGAGATATATCGGGTCAAACAAAAAGTTTGTAAATATAAATTTAATCTCAGTTTTTCTGTCATAACTTTTTACGTTTTTAATTAAAATAATATTTTTTGATGTTTTTTGATGTAGAACTTAATATTACACAAAAAAGTATTCCTAAGTTTTTGCAACAAAACTAATAATTTTCGAGATATATAGGGTCAAATAAAAAGTTTGTAAATATAAATTTGATCTTAGTTTTTCTGTCATAACTTTGAAAGTTTTTAATCAAAATAAGATTTTTTAATGTTTTTTGATGTAAAATTTAATTTTGCATAAATAAGTATTCCAGAGTTTTTTTAAAAGAACTGATACTTTTCGAGATGTACAGGGTCAAACAAAAAGTTTGTAAATATAAATTTAATCTCAGTTTTTCTGTCATAACTTTTAACGTTTTTAATTAAAATAAGATTTTTTAATGTAGAATTTAATATTACACAAAAAAGTATTCTTGAGTTTTTTCAAAAAAACTAATACTTTTCGAGATATAGGGTCAAACAAAAAGTTTGTAAATATAAATTTGATCTCAGTTTTTCTGTCATAACTTTTAAAGTTTTTAATTAAAATAAGATTTTTTGATGTAGAATTTAATATTACACAAAAACGTATTCCTAAGTTTTTTCAAAAAAACTAATAATTTTCGAGATATATAGGGTCAAACAAAAAGTTTGTAAATATAAATTTGATCTAAGTTTTTCTGTCATAACTTTTAAAGTTTTTAAATAAGATTTGGTTTTTTAACGCTTTTTGATGTAAAATTTAATTTTACACAAAAAAGCATTCTTAAGTTTTTTTAAAGAAAGTAATACTTTTCGAGATATATAGGGTCAAACAAAAAGTTTGTAAATATAAATTTGATCTTAGTTTTTCTGTCATAACTTTTAAGTTTTTTATTAAAATGAGATTTTTTAATGTTTTTTGGTGTAAAATTTAATTTTACATAAATAAGCATTCTTAAGTTTTTTCAAAAGAACTGATACTTTTCGAGATATATAGGGTCAACCAAAAAGTTTGTAAATATAAATTTAATCTCAGTTTTTCTGTCATAACTTTTAACATTTTTAATTAAAATTTAATTTTTTGGAGTTTTTTGATGTAAAATTTGATTTTACATAAAAAAGTATTTTTGAGTTTTTTCAAAAAAACTGATACTTTTCGAAATATACAGGGTCAAACAAAAAGTTTGTAAATATAAATTTAATCTCAGTTTTTCTGTCGTAACTTTTAACGTTTTTAATTAAAATAAGATTTTTTGATGTTTATTGATGTATAATTCAATATTACACAAAAAAGTATTCTTAAGTTTTTTTAAAAAACTAATACTTTTCGAGATATATAGGGACAAACAAAAAGTTTGTAAATATAAATTTGATATTAGTTTTTCTGTCATAACTTTTAAGGTTTTAATTAAAATAAGATTTTTTAATGTAGAATTTAATATTACACAATAAAGAATTCTTGAGTTTTTTTAAAAAAACTAACACTTTTCGAAAAATATAGGGTCAAACAAAAAGTTTGTAAATATAAATTTGATCTTAGTTTTTCTGACATAACTTTTAAAGGTTTTAATTAAAATGAGATTTTTTAATGTTTTTTGATGTAAAATTAAATTTTCCATAAATAAGTATTCTTGAGTTTTTTCAAAAGAACTGATACTTTTCGAGATATAGAGGGTCAAACAAAAAGTTTGTAAATATAAATTTAATCTCAGTTTTTCTGTCATAACTTTTAACGTTTTTAATTAAAATAAGATTTTTTAATGTAGAATTCAATATTACACAAAAAAGTATTCTTGAGTTTTTTTAAAAATACTAATACTTTTCGAGATATATAGGGTCAAACAAAAAGTTTGAAAATATAAATTTGATCTCAGTTTTTCTGTTATAGCTTTTAAAGTTTTTAATTAAAATAAGATTTTTTGGGGTTTTTTGATGTAAAATTTAATTTTACATAAAAAAGTATTTTTGAGTTTTTTCAAAAAAACTGACACTTTTCGAGATATGCAGGGTCAAACAAAACGTTTGTAAATATAAATTTAATCTCAGTTTTTCTGTCATAACTTTTAACGTTTTCAGTTAGAATAAGATTTTTTAATGTTTTTTGATGTAGAATTTAATATTACACAAAAAAGTGTTTTAAAGTTTTTCTAAAAAAACTAATACTTTTCGAGATATATAGGGTCAAACAAAAAGTTTGTAAATATAAATTTGATCTTAGTTTTTGTCATAACTTTTAAAGTTTTTAATCAAAATGAGATTTTTTAATGTTTTTTGATGTAAAATTTAATTTTACATATATAAGTATTCTTGAGTTTTTTCAAAAGAACTGATACTTTTCGAGATATATCGGGTCAAACAAAAAGTTTGTAAATATAAATTTAATCTCAGTTTTTCTGTCATAACTTTTTACGTTGTTAATTAAAATAATATTTTTTGATGTTTTTTGATGTAGAATTTAATATTACACAAAAAAGTATTCCTAAGTTTTTGCAACAAAACTAATAATTTTCGAGATATATAGGGTCAAATAAAAAGTTTGTAAATATAAATTTGATCTTAGTTTTTCTGTCATAACTTTGAAAGTTTTTAATCAAAATAAGAATTTTTAATGTTTTTTGACGTAAAATTTAATTTTGCATAAATAAGTATTTTTAAGTTTTTTCATAAGAACTGATACTTTTCGAGATATACAGGGTCAAACAAAAAGTTTGTAAATATAAATTTAATCTCAGTTTTTCTGTCATAACTTTTAACGTTTTTAATTAAAATAAGATTTATTAATGTAGAATTTAATATTACACAAAAAAGTATTCTTGAGTTTTTTTAAAAATCCTAACACTTTTCGAGATATATAGGGTCAAACTAAAAGTTTGTAAATATAAATTTGATCTTAGTTTTTCTGACATAACTTTTAAAGGTTTTTATTAAAATGAGATTTTTTAATGTTTTTTAATGTAAAATTAAATTTTACATAAATAAGTAATCTTGAGTTTTTTCAAAAGAACTGATACTTTTCTAGATATACAGGGTCAAACAAAAAGTTTGTAAATATAAATTTAATCTCACTTTTTCTGTCATAACTTTTAACGTTTTTTATTAAAATAAGATTTTTTGATGTTTTTTTATGTAAAATTTAATATTACAAAAAAAAGTATTCTTAAGTTTTTTTAAAAACACTAATAATTTTCGAGATATATAGGGTCAAACAAAAAGTTTGTAAATATAAATTTGATCTTAGTTTTTCTGTTATAACTTTTAACGTTCTTTAATAAAAATAAGATTTTTTAATGTTTTTTATGTAGAATTTAATATTACACAAAAAAGTGTTATTAAGTTTTTTTAAAGAAAGTAATACTTTTCGAGATATATAGGGTCAAACAAAAAGTTTGTAAATATAAATTTGATCTTAGTTTTTCTGTCATAATTTTTAAAGTTTTTAATCAAAATGAGATTTTTTAATGTTTTTTGATGTAAAATTTAATTTTACATAAATAAGTATTCTTGAGTTTTTTCAAAAGAACTGATACTTTTCGAGATATATAGGGTCAAACAAAAAGTTTGTAAATATAAATTTAATCTCAGTTTTTCTGTCATAACTTTTTACGTTTTTAATTAAAATAAGATTTTTTGATGTTTTTTGATGAAGAATTTAATATTACACAAAAAGTATTCCTAAGTTTTTTCAAAAAAAACTAATAATTTTCGAGATATATAGGGTCAAACAAAAAGTTTGTAAATATAAATTTGATCTTAGTTTTTCTGTCATAACTTTGAAAGTTTTTAATCAAAATAAGATTTTTTAATGTTTTTTGATGTAAAATTTAATTTTGCATAAATAAGTATTCCAGAGTTTTTTTAAAAGAACTGATACTTTTCGAGATGTACAGGGTCAAACAAAAAGTTTGTAAATATAAATTTAATCTTAGTTTTTCTGTCATAACTTTTAACGTTTTTAATTAAAATAAGATTTTTTGATGTAGAATTTAATATTACACAAAAAAGTATTCTTGAGTTTTTTTAAAAAAACTAATACTTTTCGAGATATAGGGTCAAACAAAAAGTTTGTAAATATAAATTTGATCTCAGTTTTTCTGTCATTACTTTTAAAGTTTTTTATGAACATGAGAATTTTTGGGGTTTTTTAATGTAAAATTTAATTTTACATAAAAAAGTATTCTTGAGTTTTTTTAAAAAAACTAATACTTTTCGAGATATAGGGTCAAACAAAAAGTTTGTAAATATAAATTTAATCTCAGTTTTTCTGTCATAACTTTTTACGTTTTTAATTAAAATAAGATTTTTTGATGTTTTTTGATGAAGAATTTAATATTACACAAAAAAGTATTCCTAAATTTTTTCAAAAAAACTAATAATTTCCGAGATATATAGGGTCAAACAAAAAGTTTGTAAATATAAATTTGATCTTAGTTTTTCTGTCATAACTTTGAAAGTTTTTAATCAAAATAAGATTTTTTAATGTTTTTTGATGTAAAATTTAATTTTGCATAAATAAGTATTCCAGAGTTTTTTTAAAAGAACTGATACTTTTCGAGATGTACAGGGTCAAACAAAAAGTTTGTAAATATAAATTTAATCTCAGTTTTTCTGTCATAACTTTTAAAGTTTTTAATTAAAATAAGATTTTTTGATGTAGAATTTAATATTACACAAAAACGTATTCCTAAGTTTTTTCAAAAAAACTAATAATTTTCGAGATATATAGGGTCAAACAAAAAGTTTGTAAATATAAATTTGATCTTAGTTTTTCTGTCATAACTTTTAAGTTTTAAATTAAAATGAGATTTTTTAATGTTTTTTGATGTAAAATTTAATTTTACATAAATAAGCATTCTTGAGTTTTTTCAAAAGAACTGATACTTTTCGAGATATATAGGGTCAACCAAAAAGTTTGTAAATATAAATTTAATCTCAGTTTTTCTGTCATAACTTTTAACATTTTTAATTAAAATTTAATTTTTTGGGGTTTTTTGATGTAAAATTTGATTTTACATAAAAAAGTATTTTTGAGTTTTTTTAAAAAAACTGATACTTTTCGAAATATACAGGGTCAAACAAAAAGTTTGTAAATATAAATTTAATCTCAGTTTTTCTGTCGTAACTTTTAACGTTTTTAATTAAAATAAGATTTTTTGATGTTTATTGATGTATAATTCAATATTACACAAAAAAGTATTATTAAGTTTTTTTAAAAAACTAATACTTTTCGAGATATATAGGGACAAACAAAAAGTTTGTAAATATAAATTTGATATTAGTTTTGCTGTCATAACTTTTAACGTTTTAATTAAAATAAGATTTTTTAATGTAGAATTTAATATTACACAATAAAGAATTCTTGAGTTTTTTTAAAAAAACTAACACTTTTCGAAAAATATGGGGTCAAACAAAAAGTTTGTAAATATAAATTTGATCTTAGTTTTTCTGACATAACTTTTAAAGGTTTTAATTAAAATGAGATTTTTTAATGTTTTTTGATGTAAAATTTAATTTTACATAAATAAGCATTCTTGAGTTTTTTCAAAAGAACTGATACTTTTCGAGATATATAGGGTCAACCAAAAAGTTTGTAAATATAAATTTAATCTCAGTTTTTCTGTCATAACTTTTAACATTTTTAATTAAAATTTAATTTTTTGGGGTTTTTTGATGTAAAATTTGATTTTACATAAAAAAGTATTTTTGAGTTTTTTTAAAAAAACTGATACTTTTCGAAATATACAGGGTCAAACAAAAAGTTTGTAAATATAAATTTAATCTCAGTTTTTCTGTCATAACTTTTAACATTTTTAATTAAAATTTATTTTTTTGGGGTTTTTTGATGTAAAATTTGATTTTACATAAAAAAGTATTTTTGAGTTTTTTTAAAAAAACTGATACTTTTCGAAATATACAGGGTCAAACAAAAAGTTTGTAAATATAAATTTAATCTCAGTTTTTCTGTCATAACTTTTAACGTTTTTTATTAAAATAAAATTTTTTGATGTTTTTTGATGTAGAATCTAATATTACACAAAAAAGTATTCTTAAGTTTTTTTAAAAACACTAATAATTTTCGAGATATATAGGGTCAAACAAAAAGTTTGTAAATATAAATTTGATCTTAGTTTTTCTGTTATAACTTTTAACGTTTTTTAATAAAAATAAGATTTTTTGATGTTTTTTATGTAGAATTTAATATAACACAAAAAAGTATTCTTAAGTTTTTTTAAAGAAAGTAATACTTTTCGAGATATATAGGGTCAAACAAAAAGTTTGTAAATATAAATTTGATCTTAGTTTTTCTGTCATAAGTTTTAAAGTTTTTAATCAAAATGAGATTTTTTAATGTTTTTGATGTAAAATTTAATTTTACATAAAAAAGTATTCTTGAGTTTTTTTAAAAAAACTAATACTTTTCGAGATATAGGGTCAAACAAAAAGTTTGTAAATATAAATTTAATCTCAGTTTTTCTGTCATAACTTTTTACGTTTTTAATTAAAATAAGATTTTTTGATGTTTTTTGATGAAGAATTTAATATTACACAAAAAAGTATTCCTAAATTTTTTCAAAAAAACTAATAATTTCCGAGATATATAGGGTCAAACAAAAAGTTTGTAAATATAAATTTGATCTTAGTTTTTCTGTCATAACTTTGAAAGTTTTTAATCAAAATAAGATTTTTTAATGTTTTTTGATGTAAAATTTAATTTTGCATAAATAAGTATTCCAGAGTTTTTTTAAAAGAACTGATACTTTTCGAGATGTACAGGGTCAAACAAAAAGTTTGTAAATATAAATTTAATCTCAGTTTTTCTGTCATAACTTTTAAAGTTTTTAATTAAAATAAGATTTTTTGATGTAGAATTTAATATTACACAAAAACGTATTCCTAAGTTTTTTCAAAAAAACTAATAATTTTCGAGATATATAGGGTCAAACAAAAAGTTTGTAAATATAAATTTGATCTTAGTTTTTCTGTCATAACTTTTAAGTTTTAAATTAAAATGAGATTTTTTAATGTTTTTTGATGTAAAATTTAATTTTACATAAATAAGCATTCTTGAGTTTTTTCAAAAGAACTGATACTTTTCGAGATATATAGGGTCAACCAAAAAGTTTGTAAATATAAATTTAATCTCAGTTTTTCTGTCATAACTTTTAACATTTTTAATTAAAATTTAATTTTTTGGGGTTTTTTGATGTAAAATTTGATTTTACATAAAAAAGTATTTTTGAGTTTTTTTAAAAAAACTGATACTTTTCGAAATATACAGGGTCAAACAAAAAGTTTGTAAATATAAATTTAATCTCAGTTTTTCTGTCGTAACTTTTAACGTTTTTAATTAAAATAAGATTTTTTGATGTTTATTGATGTATAATTCAATATTACACAAAAAAGTATTATTAAGTTTTTTTAAAAAACTAATACTTTTCGAGATATATAGGGACAAACAAAAAGTTTGTAAATATAAATTTGATATTAGTTTTGCTGTCATAACTTTTAACGTTTTAATTAAAATAAGATTTTTTAATGTAGAATTTAATATTACACAATAAAGAATTCTTGAGTTTTTTTAAAAAAACTAACACTTTTCGAAAAATATGGGGTCAAACAAAAAGTTTGTAAATATAAATTTGATCTTAGTTTTTCTGACATAACTTTTAAAGGTTTTAATTAAAATGAGATTTTTTAATGTTTTTTGATGTAAAATTTAATTTTACATAAATAAGCATTCTTGAGTTTTTTCAAAAGAACTGATACTTTTCGAGATATATAGGGTCAACCAAAAAGTTTGTAAATATAAATTTAATCTCAGTTTTTCTGTCATAACTTTTAACATTTTTAATTAAAATTTAATTTTTTGGGGTTTTTTGATGTAAAATTTGATTTTACATAAAAAAGTATTTTTGAGTTTTTTTAAAAAAACTGATACTTTTCGAAATATACAGGGTCAAACAAAAAGTTTGTAAATATAAATTTAATCTCAGTTTTTCTGTCATAACTTTTAACATTTTTAATTAAAATTTATTTTTTTGGGGTTTTTTGATGTAAAATTTGATTTTACATAAAAAAGTATTTTTGAGTTTTTTTAAAAAAACTGATACTTTTCGAAATATACAGGGTCAAACAAAAAGTTTGTAAATATAAATTTAATCTCAGTTTTTCTGTCATAACTTTTAACGTTTTTTATTAAAATAAAATTTTTTGATGTTTTTTGATGTAGAATCTAATATTACACAAAAAAGTATTCTTAAGTTTTTTTAAAAACACTAATAATTTTCGAGATATATAGGGTCAAACAAAAAGTTTGTAAATATAAATTTGATCTTAGTTTTTCTGTCATAAGTTTTAAAGTTTTTAATCAAAATGAGATTTTTTAATGTTTTTGATGTAAAATTTAATTTATCATAAATAAGTATTCTTGAGTTTTTTCAAAAGAACTGATACTTTTCGAGATATATAGGGTCAAACAAAAAGTTTGTAAATATAAATTTAATCTCAGTTTTTCTGTCATAACTTTTTACGTTTTTAATTAAAATAAGATTTTTTGATGTTTTTTTATGTAGAATTTAATATTACACAAAAAAGTATTCCTAAGTTTTTTCAAAAAAACTAATAATTTTCGAGATATATAGGGTCAAACAAAAAGTTTGTAAATATAAATTTGATCTTAGTTTTTCTGTCATAACTTTAAAAGTTTTTAATCAAAATAAGATTTTTTAATGTTTTTTGATGTAAAATTTAATTTTGCATAAATAAGTATTCCTTAGTTTTTTTAAAAGAACTGATACTTTTCGAGATATACAGGGTCAAACAAAAAGTTTGTAAATATAAATTTAATCTCAGTTTTTTTGTCATAACTTTTAACGTTTTTAATTAAAATAAGATTTTTTGATGTAGAATTTAATATTACCCAAAAAGTATTCCTGAGTTTTTTTAAAAGAACTGATAGTTTTCGAGATATACAGGGTCAAACAAAAAGTTTGTAAATATAAATTTAATCTCAGTTTTTCTGTCATAACTTTTAACGTTTTTAATTAAAATAATATTTTTTGATGTAGAATTTAATATTACACAAAAAAGTATTCTTGAGTTTTTTCAAAAAAACTAATACTTTTCGAGATATATAGGGTCAATCAAAAAGTTTGTAAATATAAATTTGATCTCAGTTTTTCTGTCATAACTTTTAACGTTTTTTATTAAAATAAGATTTTTTGATGTTTTTTGATGTAGAATTTAATATTACACACAAAAGTATTCCTAAGTTTTTTCAAAAAAACTAATAATTTTCGAGATATATAGGGTCAAAAAAAATGTTTGTAAATATAAATTTGATCTTAGTTTTTCTGTCATAACTTTGAAAGTTTTTAATCAAAATAAGATTTTTTAATGTTTTTTGATGTAAAATTTAATTTTGCATAAATAAGTATTTCTGAGTTTTTTTAAAAGAACTGATACTTTTCGAGATATACAGGGCCAAACAAAAAGTTTGTAAATATAAATTTAATCTCAGTTTTTCTGTCATAACTTTTAACGTTTTTAATTAAAATAAGATTTTTTGATGTAGAATTTAATAATACACAAAAAAGTATTCCTGAGTTTCTTTAAAAGAACTGATAGTTTTCGAGATATACAGGGTCAAACAAAAAGTTTGTAAATATAAATTTAATCTCAGTTTTTCTGTCATAACTTTCAACGTTTTTAATTAAAATAAGATTTTTTGATGTAGAATTTAATATTACACAAAAAAGTATTCTTGAGTTTTTTCAAAAAAACTAATACTTTTCGAGATATATAGGGTCAATCCAAAAGTTTGTAAATATAAATTTGATCTCAGTTTTTCTGTCATAACTTTTAACGTTTTTTATTAAAATAAGATTTTTTGATGTTTTTTGATGTAGAATTTAATATTACACAAAAAAGTATTCCTAAGTTTTTTTAAAAACACTAATAATTTTCGAGATATATAGGGTCAAACAAAAAGTTTGTAAATATAAATTTGATCTTAGTTTTTCTGTTATAACTTTTAACGTTTTTTAATAAAAATAAGATTTTTTGATGTTTTTTATGTAGAATTTAATATTACACAAAAAAGTATTCCTAAGTTTTTTTAAAGAAAGTAATACTTTTCGAGATATATAGGGTCAAACAAAAAGTTTGTAAATATAGATTTGATCTTAGTTTTTTTGTCATAACTTTTAAAGTTTTTAATAAAAATGAGATTTTTTAATGTTTTTGATGTGAAATTTAATTTTACATAAATAAGTATTTTTGAGTTTTTTCAAAAGAACTGATACTTTTCGAGATATATAGGGTCAAACAAAAAGTTTGTAAATATAAATTTGATCTCAGTTTTTCTGTCATAACTTTTTACGTTTTTAATTAAAATCAGATTTTTTGATGTTTTTTGATGTATTATACAAAAAAGTATTCCTAAGTTTTTTCAAAAAAACTAATAATTGTCGAGATATATAGGGTCAAACGAAAAGTTTGTAAATATAAATTTGATCTTAGTTTTTCTGTCATAACTTTGAAAGTTTTTAATCAAAATAAGAGTTTTTAATGTTTTTTGATGTAAAATTTAATTTTGCATAAATAAGCATTTCAGAGTTTTTTTAAAAGAACTGATACTTTTCGAGATATACAGGGTCAAACAAAAAGTTTGTAAATATCAATTTAATCTCAGTTTTTCTGTCATAACTTTTAACGTTTTTAATTAAAATAAGATTTTTTGATGTAAAATTAATATTACACAAAAAAGTATTCTTGAGTTTTTTCAAAAAAACTAATACTTTTCGAGATATATAGGGTCAAACAAAAAGTTTGTAAATATAAATTTGATCTCAGTTTTTCTGTCATAACTTTTAACGTTTTTTATTAAAATAAGATTTTTTGATGATTTTTGATGTAGAATTTAATATTACACAAAAAAGTATTCTTAAGTTTTTTTAAAAACACTAATAATTTTCGAGATATATAGGGTCAAACAAAAAGTTTGTAAATATAAATTTGATCTTAGTTTTTCTGTTATAACTTTTAACGTTTTTTAATAAAAATAAGATTTTTTAATGTTTTTTATGTAGAATTTAATATTACACAAAAAAGTATTCTTAAGTTTTTTTAAAGAAAGTAATACTTTTCGAGATATATAGGGTCAAACAAAAAGTTTGTAAATATAAATTTGATCTTAGTTTTTCTGTCATAAGTTTTAAAGTTTTTAATCAAAATGAGATTTTTTAATGTTTTTGATGTAAAATTTAATTTATCATAAATAAGTATTCTTGAGTTTTTTCAAAAGAACTGATACTTTTCGAGATATATAGGGTCAAACAAAAAGTTTGTAAATATAAATTTGATCTTAGTTTTTCTGTCATAAGTTTTAAAGTTTTTAATCAAAATAAGATTTTTTAATGTTTTTGATGTAAAATTTAATTTAACATAAATAAGTATTCTTGAGTTTTTTCAAAAGAACTGATACTTTTCGAGATATATAGGGTCAAACAAAAAGTTTGTAAATATAAATTTAATCTCAGTTTTTCTGTCATAACTTTTTACGTTTTTAATTAAAATAAGATTTTTTGATGTTTTTTGATGTAGAATTTAATATTACACACAAAAGTATTCCTAAGTTTTTTCAAAAAAACTAATAATTTTCGAGATATATAGGGTCAAAAAAAATGTTTGTAAATATAAATTTGATCTTAGTTTTTCTGTCATAACTTTGAAAGTTTTTAATCAAAATAAGATTTTTTAATGTTTTTTGATGTAAAATTTAATTTTGCATAAATAAGTATTTCTGAGTTTTTTTAAAAGAACTGATACTTTTCGAGATATACAGGGTCAAACAAAAAGTTTGTAAATATAAATTTAATCTCAGTTTTTCTGTCATAACTTTTAACGTTTTTAATTAAAATAAGATTTTTTGATGTAGAATTTAATAATACACAAAAAAGTATTCCTGAGTTTCTTTAAAAGAACTGATAGTTTTCGAGATATACAGGGTCAAACAAAAAGTTTGTAAATATAAATTTAATCTCAGTTTTTCTGTCATAACTTTTAACGTTTTTAATTAAAATAAGATTTTTTGATGTAGAATTTAATATTACACAAAAAAGTATTCTTGAGTTTTTTCAAAAAAACTAATACTTTTCGAGATATATAGGGTCAATCCAAAAGTTTGTAAATATAAATTTGATCTCAGTTTTTCTGTCATAACTTTTAACGTTTTTTATTAAAATAAGATTTTTTGATGTTTTTTGATGTAGAATTTAATATTACACAAAAAAGTATTCCTAAGTTTTTTTAAAAACACTAATAATTTTCGAGATATATAGGGTCAAACAAAAAGTTTGTAAATATAAATTTGATCTTAGTTTTTCTGTTATAACTTTTAACGTTTTTTAATAAAAATAAGATTTTTTGATGTTTTTTATGTAGAATTTAATATTACGCAAAAAAGTATTCTTAAGTTTTTTTAAAGAAAGTAATACTTTTCGAGATATATAGGGTCAAACAAAAAGTTTGTAAATATAGATTTGATCTTAGTTTTTTTGTCATAACTTTTAAAGTTTTTAATAAAAATGAGATTTTTTAATGTTTTTGATGTGAAATTTAATTTTACATAAATAAGTATTTTTGAGTTTTTTCAAAAGAACTGATACTTTTCGAGATATATAGGGTCAAACAAAAAGTTTGTAAATATAAATTTGATCTCAGTTTTTCTGTCATAACTTTTTACGTTTTTAATTAAAATCAGATTTTTTGATGTTTTTTGATGTATTATACAAAAAAGTATTCCTAAGTTTTTTCAAAAAAACTAATAATTGTCGAGATATATAGGGTCAAACGAAAAGTTTGTAAATATAAATTTGATCTTAGTTTTTCTGTCATAACTTTGAAAGTTTTTAATCAAAATAAGAGTTTTTAATGTTTTTTGATGTAAAATTTAATTTTGCATAAATAAGCATTTTAGAGTTTTTTTAAAAGAACTGATACTTTTCGAGATATACAGGGTCAAACAAAAAGTTTGTAAATATAAATTTAATCTCAGTTTTTCTGTCATAACTTTTAACGTTTTTAATTAAAATAAGATTTTTTGATGTAAAATTTAATATTACACAAAAAAGTATTTTTGAGTTTTTTCAAAAAAACTAATACTTTTCGAGATATATAGGGTCAAACAAAAAGTTTGTAAATATAAATTTGATCTCAGTTTTTCTGTCATAACTTTTAACGTTTTTTATTAAAATAAGATTTTTTGATGATTTTTGATGTAGAATTTAATATTACACAAAAAAGTATTCTTAAGTTTTTTTAAAAACACTAATAATTTTCGAGATATATAGGGTCAAACAAAAAGTTTGTAAATATAAATTTGATCTTAGTTTTTCTGTTATAACTTTTAACGTTTTTTAATAAAAATAAGATTTTTTAATGTTTTTTATGTAGAATTTAATATTACACAAAAAAGTATTCTTAAGTTTTTTTAAAGAAAGTAATACTTTTCGAGATATATAGGGTCAAACAAAAAGTTTGTAAATATAAATTTGATCTTAGTTTTTCTGTCATAAGTTTTAAAGTTTTTAATCAAAATGAGATTTTTTAATGTTTTTGATGTAAAATTTAATTTATCATAAATAAGTATTTTTGAGTTTTTTCAAAAGAACTGATACTTTTCGAGATATATAGGTTCAAACAAAAAGTTTGTAAATATAAATTTAATCTCAGTTTTTCTGTCATAACTTTTTACGTTTTTAATTAAAATAAGATTTTTTGATGTTTTTTTATGTAGAATTTAATATTACACAAAAAAGTATTCCTAAGTTTTTTCAAAAAAACTAATAATTTTCGAGATATATAGGGTCAAACAAAAAGTTTGTAAATATAAATTTGATCTTAGTTTTTCTGTCATAACTTTAAAAGTTTTTAATCAAAATAAGATTTTTTAATGTTTTTTGATCTAAAATTTAATTTTGCATAAATAAGTATTCTTTAGTTTTTTTAAAAGAACTGATACTTTTCGAGATATACAGGGTCAAACAAAAAGTTTGTAAATATAAATTTAATCTCAGTTTTTCTGTCATAACTTTTAACGTTTTTAATTAAAATAAGATTTTTTGATATAGAATTTAATATTACACAAAAAAGTATTCAAGAGTTTTTTTAAAAGAACTGATAGTTTTCGAGATATACAGGGTCAAACAAAAAGTTTGTAAATATAAATTTAATCTCAGTTTTTCTGTCATAACTTTTAACGTTTTTAATTAAAATAATATTTTTTGATGTAGAATTTAATATTACACAAAAAAGTATTCTTGAGTTTTTTCAAAAAAACTAATACTTTTCGAGATATATAGGGTCAATCAAAAAGTTTGTAAATATAAATTTGATCTCAGTTTTTCTGTCATAACTTTTAACGTTTTTTATTAAAATAAGATTTTTTGATGTTTTCTGATGTAGAATTTAATATTACACAAAAAAGTATCTCTAAGTTTTTTTAAAAACACTAATAATTTTCGAGATATATAGGGTCAAACAAAAAGTTTGTAAATATAAATTTGATCTTAGTTTTTCTGTTATAACTTTTAACGTATTTTAATAAAAATAAGATTTTTTGATGTTTTTTATGTAAAATTTAATATTACACAAAAAAGTATTCTTAAGTTTTTTTAAAGAAAGTAATATTTTTTGAGATATATAGGGTCAAACAAAAAGTTTGTAAATATAAATTTGATCTTAGTTTTTCTGTCATAAGTTTTAAAGTTTTTAATCAAAATAAGATTTTTTAATGTTTTTGATGTAAAATTTAATTTAACATAAATAAGTATTCTTGAGTTTTTTCAAAAGAACTGATACTTTTCGAGATATATAGGGTCAAACAAAAAGTTTGTAAATATAAATTTAATCTCAGTTTTTCTGTCATAACTTTTTACGTTTTTAATTAAAATAAGATTTTTTGATGTTTTTTGATGTAGAATTTAATATTACACACAAAAGTATTCCTAAGTTTTTTCAAAAAAACTAATAATTTTCGAGATATATAGGGTCAAAAAAAATGTTTGTAAATATAAATTTGATCTTAGTTTTTCTGTCATAACTTTGAAAGTTTTTAATCAAAATAAGATTTTTTAATGTTTTTTGATGTAAAATTTAATTTTGCATAAATAAGTATTTCTGAGTTTTTTTAAAAGAACTGATACTTTTCGAGATATACAGGGTCAAACAAAAAGTTTGTAAATATAAATTTAATCTCAGTTTTTCTGTCATAACTTTTAACGTTTTTAATTAAAATAAGATTTTTTGATGTAGAATTTAATAATACACAAAAAAGTATTCCTGAGTTTCTTTAAAAGAACTGATAGTTTTCGAGATATACAGGGTCAAACAAAAAGTTTGTAAATATAAATTTAATCTCAGTTTTTCTGTCATAACTTTTAACGTTTTTAATTAAAATAAGATTTTTTGATGTAGAATTTAATATTACACAAAAAAGTATTCTTGAGTTTTTTCAAAAAAACTAATACTTTTCGAGATATATAGGGTCAATCCAAAAGTTTGTAAATATAAATTTGATCTCAGTTTTTCTGTCATAACTTTTAACGTTTTTTATTAAAATAAGATTTTTTGATGTTTTTTGATGTAGAATTTAATATTACACAAAAAAGTATTCCTAAGTTTTTTTAAAAACACTAATAATTTTCGAGATATATAGGGTCAAACAAAAAGTTTTAAATATAAATTTGATCTTAGTTTTTCTGTTATAACTTTTAACGTTTTTTAATAAAAATAAGATTTTTTAATGTTTTTTATGTAGAATTTAATATTACACAAAAAAGTATTCTCAAGTTTTTTTAAAGAAAGTAATACTTTTTGAGATATATAGGGTCAAACAAAAAGTTTGTAAATATAAATTTGATCTTAGTTTTTCTGTCATAAGTTTTAAAGTTTTTAATCAAAATGAGATTTTTTAATGTTTTTGATGTAAAATTTAATTTAACATAAATAAGTATTCTTGAGTTTTTTCAAAAGAACTGATACTTTTCGAGATATATAGGGTCAAACAAAAAGTTTGTAAATATAAATTTAATCTCAGTTTTTCTGTCATAACTTTTTACGTTTTTAATTAAAATAAGATTTTTTGATGTTTTTTGATGTAGAATTTAATATTACACAAAAAAGTATTCGTAAGTTTTTTCAAAAAAACTAATAATTTTCGAGATATATAGGGTCATAACTTTGAAAGTTTTTAATCAAAATAAGATTTTTTAATGTTTTTTTATGTAAAATTTAATTTTGCATAAATAAGTATTCCTGAGTTTTTTTAAAAGAACTGATACTTTTCGAGATATACAGGGTCAAACAAAAAGTTTGTAAATATAAATTTAATCTCGGTTTTTCTGTCATAACTTTTAACGTTTTTAATTAAAATAAGATTTTTTGATGTAGAATTTAATATTACACAAAAAAGTATTCTTGAGTTTTTTCAAAAAAACTAATACTTTTCGAGATATATAGGGTCAATCAAAAAGTTTGTAAATATAAATTTGATCTCAGTTTTTCTGTCATAACTGTTAACGTTTTTTATTAAAATAAGTTTTTTGATGTTTTTTGATGTAGAATTTAATATTACACAAAAAAGTATTCCTAAGTTTTTTTAAAAACACTAATAATTTTCGAGATATATAGGGTCAAACAAAAAGTTTGTAAATATAAATTTGATCTTAGTTTTTCTGTTATAACTTTTAACGTTTTTTAATAAAAACAAGATTTTTTGATGTTTTTTATGTAGAATTAAATATTACACAAAAAAGTATTCTTAAGTTTTTTTAAAGAAAGTAATACTTTTCGAGATATATAGGGTCAAACAAAAAGTTTGTAAATATAAATTTGATCTTAGTTTTTCTGTCATAAGTTTTAAAGTTTTTAATCAAAATGAGATTTTTTAATGTTTTTGATGTAAAATTTAATTTATCATAAATAAGTATTTTTGAGTTTTTTCAAAAGAACTGATACTTTTCGAGATATATAGGGTCAAACAAAAAGTTTGTAAATATAAATTTAATCTCAGTTTTTCTGTCATAACTTTTTACGTTTTTAATTAAAATAAGATTTTTTGATGTTTTTTTATGTAGAATTTAATATTACACAAAAAAGTATTCCTAAGTTTTTTCAAAAAAACTAATAATTTTCGAGATATATAGGGTCAAACAAAAAGTTTGTAAATATAAATTTGATCTTAGTTTTTCTGTCATAACTTTAAAAGTTTTTAATCAAAATAAGATTTTTTAATGTTTTTTGATGTAAAATTTAATTTTGCATAAATAAGTATTCCTTAGTTTTTTTAAAAGAACTGATACTTTTCGAGATATACAGGGTCAAACAAAAAGTTTGTAAATATAAATTTAATCTCGGTTTTTCTGTCATAACTTTTAACGTTTTTAATTAAAATAAGATTTTTTGATGTAGAATTTAATATTACACAAAAAAGTATTCTTGAGTTTTTTCAAAAAAACTAATACTTTTCGAGATATATAGGGTCAATCAAAAAGTTGGTAAATATAAATTTGATCTCAGTTTTTCTGTCATAACTGTTAACGTTTTTTATTAAAATAAGTTTTTTGATGTTTTTTGATGTAGAATTTAATATTACACAAAAAAGTATTCTTAAGTTTTTTTAAAAACACTAATAATTTTCGAGATATATAGGGTCAAACAAAAAGTTTGTAAATATAAATTTGATCTTAGTTTTTCTGTTATAACTTTTAATGTTTTTTAATAAAAATAAGATTTTTTGATGTTTTTTATGTAGAATTTAATATTACACAAAAAAGTATTCTTAAGTTTTTTTAAAGAAAGTAATACTTTTCGAGATATATAGGGTCAAACAAAAAGTTTGTAAATATAAATTTGATCTTAGTTTTTCTGTCATAACTTTTAAAGTTTTTAATCAAAATGAGATTTTTTAATGTTCTTGATGTAAAATTGAATTTTACATAAATAAGTATTTTTGAGTTTTTTCAAAAGAACTGATACTTTTCGAGATATATAGGGTCAAACAAAAAGTTTGTAAATATAAATTTAATCTCAGTTTTTCTGTCATAACTTTTAACGTTTTTAATTAAAATAAGATTTTTTGATGTTTTTTAATGTATTACACAAAAAAGTGTTCCTAAGTTTTTTCAAAAAAACTAATAATTTTCGAGATATATAGGGTCAAACGAAAAGTTTGTAAATATAAATTTGATCTTAGTTTTTCTGTCATAACTTTGAAAGTTTTTAATCAAAATAAGAGTTTTTAATGTTTTTTGATGTAAAATTTAATTTTGCATAAATAAGTATTCCAGAGTTTTTTTAAAAGAACTGATACTTTTCGAGATATACAGGGTCAAACAAAAAGTTTGTAAATATAAAATTAATCCCAGTTTTTCTGTCATAACTTTTAACGTTTTTAATTAAAATAAGATTTTTTGATGTAAAATTTAATATTACACAAAAAAGTATTCTTGAGTTTTTTCAAAAAAACTAATACTTTTCGAGATATATAGGGTCAAACAAAAAGTTTGTAAATATAAATTTGATCTCAGTTTTTCTGTCATAACTTTTAACGTTTTTTATTAAAATAAGATTTTTTGATGACTTTTGATGTAGAATTTAATATTACACAAAAAAGTATTCTTAAGTTTTTTTAAAAACACTAATAATTTTCGAGATATATAGGGTCAAACAAAAAGTTTTAAATATAAATTTGATCTTAGTTTTTCTGTTATAACTTTTAACGTTTTTTAATAAAAATAAGATTTTTTAATGTTTTTTATGTAGAATTTAATATTACACAAAAAAGTATTCTTAAGTTTTTTTAAAGAAAGTAATACTTTTCGAGATATATAGGGTCAAACAAAAAGTTTGTAAATATAAATTTGATCTTAGTTTTTCTGTCATAAGTTTTAAAGTTTTTAATCAAAATGAGATTTTTTAATGTTTTTTGATGTAAAATTTAATTTTGCATAAATAAGTATTCTAGAGTTTTTTTAAAAGAACTGATACTTTTCGAGATATACAGGGTCAAACAAAAAGTTTGTAAATATAAATTTAATCTCAGTTTTTCTGTCATAACTTTTAACGTTTTTAATTAAAATAAGATTTTTTGATGTAAAATTTAATATTACACAAAAAAGTATTCTTGAGTTTTTTCAAAAAAACTAATACTTTTCGAGATATATAGGGTCAAACAAAAAGTTTGTAAATATAAATTTGATCTCAGTTTTTCTGTCATAACTTTTAACGTTTTTTATTAAAATAAGATTTTTTGATGATTTTTGATGTAGAATTTAATATTACACAAAAAAGTATTCTTAAGTTTTTTTAAAAACACTAATAATTTTCGAGATATATAGGGTCAAACAAAAAGTTTTAAATATAAATTTGATCTTAGTTTTTCTGTTATAACTTTTAACGTTTTTTAATAAAAATAAGATTTTTTAATGTTTTTTTATGTAGAATTTAATATTACACAAAAAAGTATTCTTAAGTTTTTTTAAAGAAAGTAATACTTTTCGAGATATATAGGGTCAAACAAAAAGTTTGTAAATATAAATTTGATCTTAGTTTTTCTGTTATAACTTTTAACGTTTTTTAATAAAAATAAGATTTTTTAATGTTTTTTATGTAGAATTTAATATTACACAAAAAAGTATTCCTAAGTTTTTTTAAAGAAAGTAATACTTTTCGAGATATATAGGGTCAAACGAAAAGTTTGTAAATATAAATTTGATCTTAGTTTTTCTGTCATAACTTTGAAAGTGTTTAATCAAAATAAGAGTTTTTAATGTTTTTTGATGTAAAATTTAATTTTGCATAAATAAGTATTCCAGAGTTTTTTTAAAAGAACTGATACTTTTCGAGATATACAGGGTCAAACAAAAAGTTTGTAAATATAAATTTAATCTCAGTTTTTCTGTCATAACTTTTAACGTTTTTAATTAAAATAAGATTTTTTGATGTAAAATTTAATATTACACAAAAAAGTATTCTTGAGTTTTTTCAAAAAAACTAATACTTTTCGAGATATATAGGGTCAAACAAAAAGTTTGTAAATATAAATTTGATCTCAGTTTTTCTGTCATAACTTTTAACGTTTTTTATTAAAATAAGATTTTTTGATGATTTTTGATGTAGAATTTAATATTACACAAAAAAGTATTCTTAAGTTTTTTTAAAAACACTAATAATTTTCGAGATATATAGGGTCAAACAAAAAGTTTTAAATATAAATTTGATCTTAGTTTTTCTGTTATAACTTTTAACGTTTTTTAATAAAAATAAGATTTTTTGATGTTTTTTATGTAGAATTAAATATTACACAAAAAAGTATTCTTAAGTTTTTTTAAAGAAAGTAATACTTTTCGAGATATATAGGGTCAAACAAAAAGTTTGTAAATATAGATTTGATCTTAGTTTTTTTGTCATAACTTTTAAAGTTTTTAATAAAAATGAGATTTTTTAATGTTTTTGATGTGAAATTTAATTTTACATAAATAAGTATTCTTGAGTTTTTTCAAAAGAACTGATACTTTTCGAGATATATAGGGTCAAACAAAAAGTTTGTAAATATAAAGTTAATCTCAGTTTTTCTGTCATAACTTTTTACTTTTTTAATTAAAATAAGATTTTTTGATGTTTTTTGATGTAGAATTTAATATTACACAAAAAAGTATTCCTAAGTTTTTTCAAAAAAACTAATAATTTTCGAGATATATAGGGTCATAACTTTGAAAGTTTTTAATCAAAATAAGATTTTTTAATGTTTTTTGATGTAAAATTTAATTTTGCATAAATAAGTATTCCTGAGTTTTTTTAAAAGAACTGATACTTTTCGAGATATACAGGGTCAAACAAAAAGTTTGTAAATATAAATTTAATCTCGGTTTTTCTGTCATAACTTTTAACGTTTTTAATTAAAATAAGATTTTTTGATGTAGAATTTAATATTACACAAAAAAGTATTCTTGAGTTTTTTCAAAAAAACTAATACTTTTCGAGATATATAGGGTCAATCAAAAAGTTTGTTAATATAAATTTGATCTCAGTTTTTCTGTCATAACTGTTACCGTTTTTTTTTAAAATAAGTTTTTTGATGTTTTTTGATGTAGAATTTAATATTACACAAAAAAGTATTCCTAAGTTTTTTTAAAAACACTAATAATTTTCGAGATATATAGGGTCAAACAAAAAGTTTGTAAATATAAATTTGATCTTAGTTTTTCTGTTATAACTTTTAACGTTTTTTAATAAAAATAAGATTTTTTGATGTTTTTTATGTAGAATTAAATATTACACAAAAAAGTATTCTTAAGTTTTTTTAAAGAAAGTAATACTTTTCGAGATATATAGGGTCAAACAAAAAGTTTGTAAATATAGATTTGATCTTAGTTTTTTTGTCATAACTTTTAAAGTTTTTAATAAAAATGAGATTTTTTAATGTTTTTGATGTGAAATTTAATTTTACATAAATAAGTATTTTTGAGTTTTTTCAAAAGAACTGATACTTTTCGAGATATATAGGGTCAAACAAAAAGTTTGTAAATATAAATTTGATCTCAGTTTTTCTGTCATAACTTTTTACGTTTTTAATTAAAATCAAATTTTTTGATGTTTTTTGATGTATTATACAAAAAAGTATTCCTAAGTTTTTTTAAAAAAACTAATAATTGTCGAGATATATAGGGTCAAACGAAAAGTTTGTAAATATAAATTTGATCTTAGTTTTTCTGTCATAACTTTGAAAGTTTTTAATCAAAATAAGAGTTTTTAATGTTTTTTGATGTAAAATTTAATTTTGCATAAATAACCATTTTAGAGTTTTTTTAAAAGAACTGATACTTTTCGAGATATACAGGGTCAAACAAAAAGTTTGTAAATATAAATTTAATCTCAGTTTTTCTGTCATAACTTTTAACGTTTTTAATTAAAATAAGATTTTTTGATGTAAAATTTAATATTACACAAAAAAATAATTTTTGAGTTTTTTCAAAAAAACTAATACTTTTCGAGATATATAGGGTCAAACAAAAAGTTTGTAAATATAAATTTGATCTCAGTTTTTCTGTCATAACTTTTAACGTTTTTTATTAAAATAAGATTTTTTGATGATTTTTGATGTAGAATTTAATATTACACAAAAAAGTATTCTTAAGTTTTTTTAAAAACACTAATAATTTTCGAGATATATAGGGTCAAACAAAAAGTTTTAAATATAAATTTGATCTTAGTTTTTCTGTTATAACTTTTAACGTTTTTTAATAAAAATAAGATTTTTTAATGATTTTTATGTAGAATTTAATATTACACAAAAAAGTATTCTTAAGTTTTTTTAAAGAAAGTAATACTTTTCGAGATATATAGGGTCAAACAAAAAGTTTGTAAATATAAATTTGATCTTAGTTTTTCTGTCATAAGTTTTAAAGTTTTTAATTAAAATGAGATTTTTTAATGTTTTTAATGTAAAATTTAATTTAACATAAATAAGTATTCTTGAGTTTTTTCAAAAGAACTGATACTTTTCGAGATATATAGGGTCAAACAAAAAGTTTGTAAATATAAATTTGATCTCAGTTTTTCTGTCATAACTTTTTACGTTTTTAATTAAAATCAGATTTTTTGATGTTTTTTGATGTATTATACAAAAAAGTATTCCTAAGTTTTTTCAAAAAAACTAATAATTGTCGAGATATATAGGGTCAAACGAAAAGTTTGTAAATATAAATTTGATCTTAGTTTTTCTGTCATAACTTTGAAAGTTTTTAATCAAAATAAGAGTTTTTAATGTTTTTTGATGTAAAATTTAATTTTGCATAAATAAGTATTCCAGAGTTTTTTTAAAAGAACTGATACTTTTCGAGATATACAGGGTCAAACAAAAAGTTTGTAAATATAAATTTAATCTCAGTTTTTCTGTCATAACTTTTAACGTTTTTAATTAAAATAAGATTTTTTGATGTAAAATTTAATATTACACAAAAAAGTATTCTTGAGTTTTTTCAAAAAAACTAATACTTTTCGAGATATATAGGGTCAAACAAAAAGTTTGTAAATATAAATTTGATCTCAGTTTTTCTGTCATAACTTTTAAGGTTTTTTATTAAAATAAGATTTTTTGATGATTTTTGATGTAGAATTTAATATTACACAAAAAAGTATTCCTAAGTTTTTTTAAAAACACTAATAATTTTCGAGATATATAGGGTCAAACAAAAAGTTTTAAATATAAATTTGATCTTAGTTTTTCTGTTATAACTTTTAACGTTTTTTAATAAAAATAAGATTTTTTAATGTTTTTTATGTAGAATTTAATATTACACAAAAAAGTATTCTCAAGTTTTTTTAAAGAAAGTAATACTTTTCGAGATATATAGGGTCAAACAAAAAGTTTGTAAATATAAATTTGATCTTAGTTTTTCTGTCATAAGTTTTAAAGTTTTTAATCAAAATGAGATTTTTTAATGTTTTTGATGTAAAATTTAATTTAACATAAATAAGTATTCTTGAGTTTTTTCAAAAGAACTGATACTTTTCGAGATATATAGGGTCAAACAAAAAGTTTGTAAATATAAATTTAATCTCAGTTTTTCTGTCATAACTTTTTACGTTTTTAATTAAAATAAGATTTTTTGATGTTTTTTGATGTAGAATTTAATATTACACAAAAAAGTATTCCTAAGTTTTTTCAAAAAAACTAATAATTTTCGAGATATATAGGGTCATAACTTTGAAAGTTTTTAATCAAAATAAGATTTTTTAATGTTTTTTTATGTAAAATTTAATTTTGCATAAATAAGTATTCCTGAGTTTTTTTAAAAGAACTGATACTTTTCGAGATATACAGGGTCAAACAAAAAGTTTGTAAATATAAATTTAATCTCGGTTTTTCTGTCATAACTTTTAACGTTTTTAAATAAAATAAGATTTTTTGATGTAGAATTTAATATTACACAAAAAAGTATTCTTGAGTTTTTTCAAAAAAACTAATACTTTTCGAGATATATAGGGTCAATCAAAAAGTTTGTAAATATAAATTTGATCTCAGTTTTTCTGTCATAACTGTTAACGTTTTTTATTAAAATAAGTTTTTTGATGTTTTTTGATGTAGAATTTAATATTACACAAAAAAGTATTCCTAAGTTTTTTTAAAAACACTAATAATTTTCGAGATATATAGGGTCAAACAAAAAGTTTGTAAATATAAATTTGATCTTAGTTTTTCTATTATAACTTTTAACGTTTTTTAATAAAAACAAGATTTTTTGATGTTTTTTATGTAGAATTAAATATTACACAAAAAAGTATTCTTAAGTTTTTTTAAAGAAAGTAATACTTTTCGAGATATATAGGGTCAAACAAAAAGTTTGTAAATATAAATTTGATCTTAGTTTTTCTGTCATAAGTTTTAAAGTTTTTAATCAAAATGAGATTTTTTAATGTTTTTGATGTAAAATTTAATTTATCATAAATAAGTATTCTTGAGTTTTTTCAAAAGAACTGATACTTTTCGAGATATATAGGGTCAAACAAAAAGTTTGTAAATATAAATTTAATCTCAGTTTTTCTGTCATAACTTTTTACGTTTTTAATTAAAATAAGATTTTTTGATGTTTTTTTATGTAGAATTTAATATTACACAAAAAAGTATTCCTAAGTTTTTTCAAAAAAACTAATAATTTTCGAGATATATAGGGTCAAACAAAAAGTTTGTAAATATAAATTTGATCTTAGTTTTTCTGTCATAACTTTAAAAGTTTTTAATCAAAATAAGATTTTTTAATGTTTTTTGATGTAAAATTTAATTTTGCATAAATAAGTATTCCTTAGTTTTTTAAAAAGAACTGATACTTTTCGAGATATACAGGGTCAAACAAAAAGTTTGTAAATATAAATTTAATCTCGGTTTTTCTGTCATAACTTTTAACGTTTTTAATTAAAATAAGATTTTTTGATGTAGAATTTAATATTACACAAAAAAGTATTCTTGAGTTTTTTCAAAAAAACTAATACTTTTCGAGATATATAGGGTCAATCAAAAAGTTTGTAAATATAAATTTGATCTCAGTTTTTCTGTCATAACTGTTAACGTTTTTTATTGAAATAAGTTTTTTGATGTTTTTTGATGTAGAATTTAATATTACACAAAAAAGTATTCTTAAGTTTTTTTAAAAACACTAATAATTTTCGAGATATATAGGGTCAAACAAAAAGTTTGTAAATATAAATTTGATCTTAGTTTTTCTGTTATAACTTTTAATGTTTTTTAATAAAAATAAGATTTTTTGATGTTTTTTATGTAGAATTTAATATTACACAAAAAAGTATTCTTAAGTTTTTTTAAAGAAAGTAATACTTTTCGAGATATATAGGGTCAAACAAAAAGTTTGTAAATATAAATTTGATCTTAGTTTTTCTGTCATAACTTTTAAAGTTTTTAATCAAAATGAGATTTTTTAATGTTCTTGATGTAAAATTTAATTTTACATAAATAAGTAATTTTGAGTTTTTTCAAAAGAACTGATACTTTTCGAGATATATAGGGTCAAACAAAAAGTTTGTAAATATAAATTTAATCTCAGTTTTTCTGTCATAACTTTTAACGTTTTTAATTAAAATAAGATTTTTTGATGTTTTTTAATGTATTACACAAAAAAGTGTTCCTAAGTTTTTTCAAAAAAACTAATAATTTTCGAGATATATAGGGTCAAACGAAAAGTTTGTAAATATAAATTTGATCTTAGTTTTTCTGTCATAACTTTGAAAGTTTTTAATCAAAATAAGAGTTTTTAATGTTTTTTGATGTAAAATTTAATTTTGCATAAATAAGTATTCCAGAGTTTTTTTAAAAGAACTGATACTTTTCGAGATATACAGGGTCAAACAAAAAGTTTGTAAATATAAATTTAATCTCAGTTTTTCTGTCATAACTTTTAACGTTTTTAATTAAAATAAGATTTTTTGATGTAAAATTTAATATTACACAAAAAAGTATTCTTGAGTTTTTTCAAAAAAACTAATACTTTTCGAGATATATAGGGTCAAACAAAAAGTTTGTAAATATAAATTTGATCTCAGTTTTTCTGTCATAACTTTTAAGGTTTTTTATTAAAATAAGATTTTTTGATGATTTTTGATGTAGAATTTAATATTACACAAAAAAGTATTCTTAAGTTTTTTTAAAAACACTAATAATTTTCGAGATATATGGGGTCAAACAAAAAGTTTTAAATATAAATTTGATCTTAGTTTTTCTGTTATAACTTTTAACGTTTTTTAATAAAAATAAGATTTTTTAATGTTTTTTATGTAGAATTTAATATTACACAAAAAAGTATTCTCAAGTTTTTTTAAAGAAAGTAATACTTTTCGAGATATATAGGGTCAAACAAAAAGTTTGTAAATATAAATTTGATCTTAGTTTTTCTGTCATAAGTTTTAAAGTTTTTAATCAAAATGAGATTTTTTAATGTTTTTGATGTAAAATTTAATTTAACATAAATAAGTATTCTTGAGTTTTTTCAAAAAAACTAATAATTTTCGAGATATATAGGGTCATAACTTTGAAAGTTTTTAATCAAAATAAGATTTTTTAATGTTTTTTTATGTAAAATTTAATTTTGCATAAATAAGCATTCCTGAGTTTTTTTAAAAGAACTGATACTTTTCGAGATATACAGGGTCAAACAAAAAGTTTGTAAATATAAATTTAATCTCGGTTTTTCTGTCATAACTTTTAACGTTTTTAATTAAAATAAGATTTTTTGATGTAGAATTTAATATTACACAAAAAAGTATTCTTGAGTTTTTTCAAAAAAACTAATACTTTTCGAGATATATAGGGTCAATCAAAAAGTTTGTAAATATAAATTTGATCTCAGTTTGCCTGTCATAACTGTTAACGTTTTTTATTAAAATAAGTTTTTTGATGTTTTTTGATGTAGAATTTAATATTACACAAAAAAGTATTCTTAAGTTTTTTTAAAGAAAGTAATACTTTTCGAGATATATAGGGTCAAACAAAAAGTTTGTAAATATAAATTTGATCTTAGTTTTTCTGTCATAAGTTTTAAAGTTTTTAATCAAAATGAGATTTTTTAATGTTTTTGATGTAAAATTTAATTTATCATAAATAAGTATTCTTGAGTTTTTTCAAAAGAACTGATACTTTTCGAGATATATAGGGTCAAACAAAAAGTTTGTAAATATAAATTTAATCTCAGTTTTTCTGTCATAACTTTTTACGTTTTTAATTAAAATAAGATTTTTTGATGTTTTTTTATGTAGAATTTAATATTACACAAAAAAGTATTCCTAAGTTTTTTCAAAAAAACTAATAATTTTCGAGATATATAGGGTCAAACAAAAAGTTTGTAAATATAAATTTGATCTTAGTTTTTCTGTCATAACTTTAAAAGTTTTTAATCAAAATAAGATTTTTTAATGTTTTTTGATGTAAAATTTAATTTTGCATAAATAAGTATTCCTTAGTTTTTTAAAAAGAACTGATACTTTTCGAGATATACAGGGTCAAACAAAAAGTTTGTAAATATAAATTTAATCTCGGTTTTTCTGTCATACCTTTTAACGTTTTTAATTAAAATAAGATTTTTTGATGTAGAATTTAATATTACACAAAAAAGTATTCTTGAGTTTTTTCAAAAAAACTAATACTTTTCGAGATATATAGGGTCAATCAAAAAGTTTGTAAATATAAATTTGATCTCAGTTTTTCTGTCATAACTGTTAACGTTTTTTATTGAAATAAGTTTTTTGATGTTTTTTGATGTAGAATTTAATATTACACAAAAAAGTATTCTTAAGTTTTTTTAAAAACACTAATAATTTTCGAGATATATAGGGTCAAACAAAAAGTTTGTAAATATAAATTTGATCTTAGTTTTTCTGTTATAACTTTTAATGTTTTTTAATAAAAATAAGATTTTTTGATGTTTTTTATGTAGAATTTAATATTACACAAAAAAGTATTCTTAAGTTTTTTTAAAGAAAGTAATACTTTTCGAGATATATAGGGTCAAACAAAAAGTTTGTAAATATAAATTTGATCTTAGTTTTTCTGTCATAACTTTTAAAGTTTTTAATCAAAATGAGATTTTTTAATGTTCTTGATGTAAAATTTAATTTTACATAAATAAGTATTTTTGAGTTTTTTCAAAAGAACTGATACTTTTCGAGATATATAGGGTCAAACAAAAAGTTTGTAAATATAAATTTAATCTCAGTTTTTCTGTCATAACTTTTAACGTTTTTAATTAAAATAAGATTTTTTGATGTTTTTTAATGTATTACACAAAAAAGTGTTCCTAAGTTTTTTCAAAAAAACTAATAATTTTCGAGATATATAGGGTCAAACGAAAAGTTTGTAAATATAAATTTGATCTTAGTTTTTCTGTCATAACTTTGAAAGTTTTTAATCAAAATAAGAGTTTTTAATGTTTTTTGATGTAAAATTTAATTTTGCATAAATAAGTATTCCAGAGTTTTTTTAAAAGAACTGATACTTTTCGAGATATACAGGGTCAAACAAAAAGTTTGTAAATATAAATTTAATCTCAGTTTTTCTGTCATAACTTTTAACGTTTTTAATTAAAATAAAATTTTTTGATGTAAAATTTAATATTACACAAAAAAGTATTCTTGAGTTTTTTCAAAAAAACTAATACTTTTCGAGATATATAGGGTCAAACAAAAAGTTTGTAAATATAAATTTGATCTCAGTTTTTCTGTCATAACTTTTAACGTTTTTTATTAAAATAAGATTTTTTGATGACTTTTGATGTAGAATTTAATATTACACAAAAAATTATTCTTAAGTTTTTTTAAAAACACTAATAATTTTCGAGATATATAGGGTCAAACAAAAAGTTTTAAATATAAATTTGATCTTAGTTTTTCTGTTATAACTTTTAACGTTTTTTAATAAAAATAAGATTTTTTAATGTTTTTTATGTAGAATTTAATATTACACAAAAAAGTATTCTTAAGTTTTTTTAAAGAAAGTAATACTTTTCGAGATATATAGGGTCAAACAAAAAGTTTGTAAATATAAATTTGATCTTAGTTTTTCTGTCATAAGTTTTAAAGTTTTTAATCAAAATGAGATTTTTTAATGTTTTTGATGTAAAATTTAATTTAACATAAATAAGTATTCTTGAGTTTTTTCAAAAGAACTGATACTTTTCGAGATATATAGGGTCAAACAAAAAGTTTGTAAATATAAATTTAATCTCAGTTTTTCTGTCATAACTTTTTACGTTTTTAATTAAAATAAGATTTTTTGATGTTTTTTGATGTAGAATTTAATATTACACAAAAAAGTATTCCTAAGTTTTTTCAAAAAATCTAATAATTTTCGAGATATATAGGGTCATAACTTTGAAAGTTTTTAATCAAAATAAGATTTTTTAATGTTTTTTGATGTAAAATTTAATTTTGCATAAATAAGTATTCCTGAGTTTTTTTAAAAGAACTGATACTTTTCGAGATATACAGGGTCAAACAAAAAGTTTGTAAATATAAATTTAATCTCGGTTTTTCTGTCATAACTTTTAACGTTTTTAATTAAAATAAGATTTTTTGATGTAGAATTTAATATTACACAAAAAAGTATTCTTGAGTTTTTTCAAAAAAACTAATACTTTTCGAGATATATAGGGTCAATCAAAAAGTTTGTTAATATAAATTTGATCTCAGTTTTTCTGTCATAACTGTTAACGTTTTTTTTTAAAATAAGTTTTTTGATGTTTTTTGATGTAGAATTTAATATTACACAAAAAAGTATTCCTAAGTTTTTTTAAAAACACTAATAATTTTCGAGATATATAGGGTCAAACAAAAAGTTTGTAAATATAAATTTGATCTTAGTTTTTCTGTTATAACTTTTAACGTTTTTTAATAAAAATAAGATTTTTTGATGTTTTTTATGTAGAATTAAATATTACACAAAAAAGTATTCTTAAGTTTTTTTAAAGAAAGTAATACTTTTCGAGATATATAGGGTCAAACAAAAAGTTTGTAAATATAAATTTGATCTTAGTTTTTCTGTCATAAGTTTTAAAGTTTTTAATCAAAATGAGATTTTTTAATGTTTTTGATGTAAAATTTAATTTATCATAAATAAGTATTCTTGAGTTTTTTCAAAAGAACTGATACTTTTCGAGATATATAGGGTCAAACAAAAAGTTTGTAAATATAAATTTAATCTCAGTTTTTCTGTCATAACTTTTTACGTTTTTAATTAAAATAAGATTTTTTGATGTTTTTTTATGTAGAATTTAATATTACACAAAAAAGTATTCCTAAGTTTTTTCAAAAAAACTAATAATTTTCGAGATATATAGGGTCAAACAAAAAGTTTGTAAATATAAATTTGATCTTAGTTTTTCTGTCATAACTTTAAAAGTTTTTAATCAAAATAAGATTTTTTAATGTTTTTTGATGTAAAATTTAATTTTGCATAAATAAGTATTCCTTGGTTTTTTTAAAAGAACTGATACTTTTCGAGATATACAGGGTCAAACAAAAAGTTTGTAAATATAAATTTAATCTCGGTTTTTCTGTCATAACTTTTAACGTTTTTAATTAAAATAAGATTTTTTGATGTAGAATTTAATATTACACAAAAAAGTATTCTTGAGTTTTTTTAAAAAAACTAATACTTTTCGAGATATATAGGGTCAATCAAAAAGTTTGTAAATATAAATTTGATCTCAGTTTTTCTGTCATAACTTTTAACGTTTTTTATTAAAATAAGATTTTTTGATGATTTTAATATTACACAAAAAAGTATTCCTAAGTTTTTTTAAAAACACTAATAATTTTCGAGATATATAGGGTCAAACAAAAAGTTTTAAATATAAATTTGATCTTAGTTATTCTGTTATAACTTTTAACGTTTTTTAATAAAAATAAGATTTTTTAATGTTTTTTATGTAGAATTTAATATTACACAAAAAAGTATTCTTAAGTTTTTTTAAAGAAAGTAATACTTTTCGAGATATATAGGGTCAAACAAAAAGTTTGTAAATATAAATTTGATCTTAGTTTTTCTGTCATAAGTTTTAAAGTTTTTAATCAAAATGAGATTTTTTAATGTTTTTGATGTAAAATTTAATTTAACATAAATAAGTATTCTTGAGTTTTTTCAAAAGAACTGATACTTTTCGAGATATATAGGGTCAAACAAAAAGTTTGTAAATATAAATTTAATCTCAGTTTTTCTGTCATAACTTTTTACGTTTTTAATTAAAATAAGATTTTTTGATGTTTTTTGATGTAGAATTTAATATTACACAAAAAAGTATTCCTAAGTTTTTTCAAAAAAACTAATAATTTTCGAGATATATAGGGTCATAACTTTGAAAGTTTTTAATCAAAATAAGATTTTTTTATGTAAAATTTAATTTTGCATAAATAAGTATTCCTGAGTTTTTTTAAAAGAACTGATACTTTTCGAGATATACAGGGTCAAACAAAAAGTTTGTATATATAAATTTAATCTCGGTTTTTCTGTCATAACTTTTAACGTTTTTAATTAAAATAAGATTTTTTGATGTAGAATTTAATATTACACAAAAAAGTATTCTTGAGTTTTTTCAAAAAAACTAATACTTTTCGAGATATATAGGGTCAATCAAAAAGTTTGTAAATATAAATTTGATCTCAGTTTTTCTGTCATAACTGTTAACGTTTTTTATTAAAATAAGTTTTTTGATGTTTTTTGATGTAGAATTTAATATTACACAAAAAAGTATTCCTAAGTTTTTTTAAAAACACTAATAATTTTCGAGATATATAGGGTCAAACAAAAAGTTTGTAAATATAAATTTGATCTTAGTTTTTCTGTTATAACTTTTAACGTTTTTTAATAAAAACAAGATTTTTTGATGTTTTTTATGTAGAATTAAATATTACACAAAAAAGTATTCTTAAGTTTTTTTAAAGAAAGTAATACTTTTCGAGATATATAGGGTCAAACAAAAAGTTTGTAAATATAAATTTGATCTTAGTTTTTCTGTCATAAGTTTTAAAGTTTTTAATCAAAATGAGATTTTTTAATGTTTTTGATGTAAAATTTAATTTATCATAAATAAGTATTCTTGAGTTTTTTCAAAAGAACTGATACTTTTCGAGATATATAGGGTCAAACAAAAAGTTTGTAAATATAAATTTAATCTTAGTTTTTCTGTCATAACTTTTTACGTTTTTAATTAAAATAAGATTTTTTAATGTTTTTTTATGTAGAATTTAATATTACACAAAAAAGTATTCCTAAGTTTTTTCAAAAAAACTAATAATTTTCGAGATATATAGGGTCAAACAAAAAGTTTGTAAATATAAATTTGATCTTAGTTTTTCTGTCATAACTTTAAAAGTTTTTAATCAAAATAAGATTTTTTAATGTTTTTTGATGTAAAATTTAATTTTGCATAAATAAGTATTCCTTAGTTTTTTTAAAAGAACTGATACTTTTCGAGATATACAGGGTCAAACAAAAAGTTTGTAAATATAAATTTAATCTCGGTTTTTCTGTCATAACTTTTAACGTTTTTAATTAAAATAAGATTTTTTGATGTAGAATTTAATATTACACAAAAAAGTATTCTTGAGTTTTTTCAAAAAAACTAATACTTTTCGAGATATATAGGGTCAATCAAAAAGTTTGTAAATATAAATTTGATCTCAGTTTTTCTGTCATAACTGTTAACGTTTTTTATTAAAATAAGTTTTTTGATGTTTTATGATGTAGAATTTAATATTACACAAAAAAGTATTCTTAAGTTTTTTTAAAAACACTAATAATTTTCGAGATATATAGGGTCAAACAAAAAGTTGTAAATATAAATTTGATCTTAGTTTTTCTGTTATAACTTTTAATGTTTTTTAATAAAAATAAGATTTTTTGATGTTTTTTATGTAGAATTTAATATTACACAAAAAAGTATTCTTAAGTTTTTTTAAAGAAAGTAATACTTTTCGAGATATATAGGGTCAAACAAAAAGTTTGTAAATATAAATTTGATCTTAGTTTTTCTGTCATAACTTTTAAAGTTTTTAATCAAAATGAGATTTTTTAATGTTCTTGATGTAAAATTTAATTTTACATAAATAAGTAATTTTGAGTTTTTTCAAAAGAACTGATACTTTTCGAGATATATAGGGTCAAACAAAAAGTTTGTAAATATAAATTTAATCTCAGTTTTTCTGTCATAACTTTTAACGTTTTTAATTAAAATAAGATTTTTTGATGTTTTTTAATGTATTACACAAAAAAGTGTTCCTAAGTTTTTTCAAAAAAACTAATAATTTTCGAGATATATAGGGTCAAACGAAAAGTTTGTAAATATAAATTTGATCTTAGTTTTTCTGTCATAACTTTGAAAGTTTTTAATCAAAATAAGAGTTTTTAATGTTTTTTGATGTAAAATTTAATTTTGCATAAATAAGTATTCCAGAGTTTTTTTAAAAGAACTGATACTTTTCGAGATATACAGGGTCAAACAAAAAGTTTGTAAATATAAATTTAATCTCAGTTTTTCTGTCATAACTTTTAACGTTTTTAATTAAAATAAGATTTTTTGATGTAAAATTTAATATTACACAAAAAAGTATTCTTGAGTTTTTTTAAAAAAACTAATACTTTTCGAGAAATATAGGGTCAAACAAAAAGTTTGTAAATATAAATTTGATCTCAGTTTTTCTGTCATAACTTTTAACGTTTTTTATTAAAATAAGATTTTTTGATGATTTTTGATGTAGAATTTAATACTACACAAAAAAGTATTCTTGAGTTTTTTCAAAAAAACTAATACTTTTCGAGATATATAGGGTCAATCAAAAAGTTTGTAAATATAAATTTGATCTCAGTTTTTCTGTCATAACTGTTAACGTTTTTTATTAAAATAAGTTTTTTGATGTTTTTTGATGTAGAATTTAATATTACACAAAAAAGTATTCTTAAGTTTTTTTTAAAACACTAATAATTTTCGAGATATATAGGGTCAAACAAAAAGTTTGTAAATATAAATTTGATCTTAGTTTTTCTGTTATAACTTTTAATGTTTTTTAATAAAAATAAGATTTTTTGATGTTGTTTATGTAGAATTTAATATTACACAAAAAAGTATTCTTAAGTTTTTTTAAAAAAAGTAATACTTTTCGAGATATATAGGGTCAAACAAAAAGTTTGTAAATATAAATTTGATCTTAGTTTTTCTGTCATAACTTTTAAAGTTTTTAATCAAAATAAGATTTTTTAATGTTCTTGATGTAAAATTTAATTTTACATAAATAAGTATTTTTGAGTTTTTTCAAAAGAACTGATACTTTTCGAGATATATAGGGTCAAACAAAAAGTTTGTAAATATAAATTTAATCTCAGTTTTTCTGTCATAACTTTTAACGTTTTTAATTCAAATAAGATTTTTTGATGTTTTTTAATGTATTACACAAAAAAGTGTTCCTAAGTTTTTTCAAAAAAACTAATAATTTTCGAGATATATAGGGTCAAACGAAAAATTTGTAAATATAAATTTGATCTTAGTTTTTCTGTCATAACTTTGAAAGTTTTTAATCAAAATAAGAGTTTTTAATGTTTTTTGATGTAAAATTTAATTTTGCATAAATAAGTATTCCAGAGTTTTTTTAAAAGAACTGATACTTTTCGAGATATACAGGGTCAAACAAAAAGTTTGTAAATATAAATTTAATCTCAGTTTTTCTGTCATAACTTTTAACGTTTTTAATTAAAATAAGATTTTTTGATGTAAAATTTAATTTAACATAAATAAGTATTCTTGAGTTTTTTCAAAAGAACTGATACTTTTCGAGATATATAGGGTCAAACAAAAAGTTTGTAAATATAAATTTAATCTCAGTTTTTCTGTCATAACTTTTTACGTTTTTAATTAAAATAAGATTTTTTGATGTTTTTTGATGTAGAATTTAATATTACACAAAAAAGTATTCCTAAGTTTTTTCAAAAAAACTAATAATTTTCGAGATATATAGGGTCATAACTTTGAAAGTTTTTAATCAAAATAAGATTTTTTAATGTTTTTTGATGTAAAATTTAATTTTGCATAAATAAGTATTCCTGAGTTTTTTTAAAAGAACTGATACTTTTCGAGATATACAGGGTCAAACAAAAAGTTTGTAAATATAAATTTAATCTAGGTTTTTCTGTCATAACTTTTAACGTTTTTAATTAAAATAAGATTTTTTGATGTAGAATTTAATATTACACAAAAAAGTATTCCTAAGTTTTTTCAAAAAAACTAATAATTTTCGAGATATATAGGGTCATAACTTTGAAAGTTTTTAATCAAAATAAGATTTTTTAATATTTTTTGATGTAAAATTTAATTTTGCATAAATAAGTATTCCTGAGTTTTTTCAAAAAAACTAATACTTTTCGAGATATATAGGGTCAATCAAAAAGTTTGTTAATATAAATTTGATCTCAGTTTTTCTGTCATAACTGTTAACGTTTTTTATTAAAATAAGTTTTTTGATGTTTTTTGATGTAGAATTTAATATTACACAAAAAAGTATTCCTAAGTTTTTTTAAAAACACTAATAATTTTCGAGATATATAGGGTCAAACAAAAAGTTTGTAAATATAAATTTGATCTTAGTTTTTCTGTTATAACTTTTAACGTTTTTTAATAAAAATAAGATTTTTTGATGTTTTTTATGAAGAATTAAATATTACACAAAAAAGTATTCTTAAGTTTTTTTAAAGAAAGTAATACTTTTCGAGATATATAGGGTCAAACAAAAAGTTTGTAAATATAAATTTGATCTTAGTTTTTCTGTCATAAGTTTTAAAGTTTTTAATCAAAATGAGATTTTTTAATGTTTTTGATGTAAAATTTAATTTATCATAAATAAGTATTCTTGAGTTTTTTCAAAAGAACTGATACTTTTCGAGATATATAGGGTCAAACAAAAAGTTTGTAAATATAAATTTAATCTCAGTTTTTCTGTCATAACTTTTTACGTTTTTAATTAAAATAAGATTTTTTGATGTAGAATTTAATATTACACAAAAAAGTATTCTTGAGTTTTTTTAAAAAAACTAATACTTTTCGAGATATATAGGGTCAATCAAAAAGTTTGTAAATATAAATTTGATCTCAGTTTTTCTGTCATAACTGTTAACGTTTTTTATTAAAATAAGTTTTTTGATGTTTTTTGATGTAGAATTTAATATTACACAAAAAAGTATTCCTAAGTTTTTTTAAAAACACTAATAATTTCGAGATATATAGGGTCAAACAAAAAGTTTGTAAATATAAATTTGATCTTAGTTTTTCTGTTATAACTTTTAACGTTTTTTAATAAAAATAAGATTTTTTAATGTTTTTTATGTAGAATTTAATATTACACAAAAAAGTATTCTTAAGTTTTTTTAAAGAAAGTAATACTTTTCGAGATATATAGGGTCAAACAAAAAGTTTGTAAATATAAATTTGATCTTAGTTTTTCTGTCATAACTTTTAAAGTTTTTAATCAAAATGAGATTTTTTAATGTTCTTGATGTAAAATTTAATTTTACATAAATAAGTATTTTTGAGTTTTTTCAAAAGAACTGATACTTTTCGAGATATATAGGGTCAAACAAAAAGTTTGTAAATATAAATTTAATCTCAGTTTTTCTGTCATAACTTTTAACGTTTTTAATTAAAATAAGATTTTTTGATGTTTTTTAATGTATTCACAAAAAAGTGTTCCTAAGTTTTTTCAAAAAAACTAATAATTTTCGAGATATATAGGGTCAAACGAAAAGTTTGTAAATATAAATTTGATCTTAGTTTTTTGTGTCATAACTTTGAAAGTTTTTAATTAAAATAAGAGTTTTTAATGTTTTTTGATGTAAAATTTAATTTTGCATAAATAAGTATTCCAAAGTTTTTTTAAAAGAACTGATACTTTTCGAGATATACAGGGTCAAACAAAAAGTTTGTAAATATAAATTTAATCTCAGTTTTTCTGTCATAACTTTTAACGTTTTTAATTAAAATAAGATTTTTTGATGTAGAATTTAATATTACACAAAAAAGTATTCTTGAGTTTTTTTAAAAAAACTAATACTTTTCGAGATATATAGGGTCAAACAAAAAGTTTGTAAATATAAATTTGATCTCAGTTTTTCTGTCATAACTTTTAACGTTTTTTATTAAAATAAGATTTTTTGATGATTTTTGATGTAGAATTTAATATTACACAAAAAAGTATTCTTAAGTTTTTTTAAAAACACTAATAATTTTCGAGATATATAGGGTCAAACAAAAAGTTTGTAAATATAAATTTGATCTTAGTTTTTCTGTTATAACTTTTAACGTTTTTTAATAAAAATAAGATTTTTTGAAGTTTTTTATGTAGAATTTAATATTACACAAAAAAGTATTCTTAAGTTTTTTTAAAGAAAGTAATACTTTTCGAGATATATAGGGTCAAACAAAAAGTTTGTAAATATAAATTTGATCTTAGTTTTTCTGTCATAAGTTTTAAAGTTTTTAATCAAAATGAGATTTTTTAATGTTTTTGATGTAAAATTTAATTTATCATAAATAAGTATTCTTGAGTTTTTTCAAAAGAACTGATACTTTTCGAGATATATAGGGTCAAACAAAAAGTTTGTAAATATAAATTTAATCTCAGTTTTTCTGTCATAACTTTTTACGTTTTTAATTAAAATAAGATTTTTTGATGTTTTTTTATGTAGAATTTAATATTACACAAAAAAGTATTCCTAAGTTTTTTCAAAAAAACTAATAATTTTCGAGATATATAGGGTCAAACAAAAAGTTTGTAAATATAAATTTGATCTTAGTTTTTCTGTCATAACTTTAAAAGTTTTTAATCAAAATAAGATTTTTTAATGTTTTTTTATGTAAAATTTAATTTTGCATAAATAAGTATTCTTTAGTTTTTTTAAAAGAACTGATACTTTTTGAGATATACAGGGTCAAACAAAAAGTTTGTAAATATAAATTTAATCTCAGTTTTTCTGTCATAACTTTTAACGTTTTTAATTAAAATAAGATTTTTTGATGTAGAATTTAATATTACACAAAAAAGTATTCCTGAGTTTTTTTAAAAGAACTGATAGTTTTCGAGATATACAGGGTCAAACAAAAAGTTTGTAAATATAAATTTAATCTCAGTTTTTCTGTCATAACTTTTAACGTTTTTAATTAAAATAATATTTTTTGATGTAGAATTTAATATTACACAAAAAAGTATTCTTGAGTTTTTTCAAAAAAACTAATACTTTTCGAGATATATAGGGTCAATCAAAAAGTTTGTAAATATAAATTTGATCTCAGTTTTTCTGTCATAACTTTTAACGTTTTTTATTAAAATAAGATTTTTTGATGTTTTCTGATGTAGAATTTAATATTACACAAAAAAGTATCTTTAAGTTTTTTTAAAAACACTAATAATTTTCGAGATATATAGGGTCAAACAAAAAGTTTGTAAATATAAATTTGATCTTAGTTTTTCTGTTATAACTTTTAACGTTTTTTAATAAAAATAAGATTTTTTGATGTTTTTTATGTAGAATTTAATATTACACAAAAAAGTATTCTTAAGTTTTTTTAAAGAAAGTAATATTTTTTGAGATATATAGGGTCAAACAAAAAGTTTGTAAATATAAATTTGATCTTAGTTTTTCTGTCATAAGTTTTAAAGTTTTTAATCAAAATAAGATTTTTTAATGTTTTTGATGTAAAATTTAATTTAACATAAATAAGTATTCTTGAGTTTTTTCAAAAGAACTGATACTTTTCGAGATATATAGGGTCAAACAAAAAGTTTGTAAATATAAATTTAATCTCAGTTTTTCTGTCATAACTTTTTACGTTTTTAATTAAAATAAGATTTTTTGATGTTTTTTGATGTAGAATTTAATATTACACACAAAAGTATTCCTAAGTTTTTTCAAAAAAACTAATAATTTTCGAGATATATAGGGTCAAAAAAAATGTTTGTAAATATAAATTTGATCTTAGTTTTTCTGTCATAACTTTGAAAGTTTTTAATCAAAATAAGATTTTTTAATGTTTTTTGATGTAAAATTTAATTTTGCATAAATAAGTATTTTTGAGTTTTTTTAAAAGAACTGATACTTTTCGAGATATACAGGGTCAAACAAAAAGTTTGTAAATATAAATTTAATCTCAGTTTTTCTGTCATAACTTTTAACGTTTTTAATTAAAATAAGATTTTTTGATGTAGAATTTAATAATACACAAAAAAGTATTCCTGAGTTTCTTTAAAAGAACTGATAGTTTTCGAGATATACAGGGTCAAACAAAAAGTTTGTAAATATAAATTTAATCTCAGTTTTTCTGTCATAACTTTTAACGTTTTTAATTAAAATAAGAGTTTTTGATGTAGAATTTAATATTACACAAAAAAGTATTCTTGAGTTTTTTCAAAAAAACTAATACTTTTCGAGATATATAGGGTCAATCCAAAAGTTTGTAAATATAAATTTGATCTCAGTTTTTCTGTCAAAACTTTTAACGTTTTTTATTAAAATAAGATTTTTTGATGTTTTTTGATGTAGAATTTAATATAACACAAAAAAGTATTCCTAAGTTTTTTTAAAAACACTAATAATTTTCGAGATATATAGGGTCAAACAAAAAGTTTGTAAATATAAATTTGATCTTAGTTTTTCTGTTATAACTTTTAACGTTTTTTAATAAAAATAAGATTTTTTGATGTTTTTTATGTAGAATTTAATATTACACAAAAAAGTATTCTTAAGTTTTTTTAAAGAAAGTAATACTTTTCGAGATATATAGGGTCAAACAAAAAGTTTGTAAATATAAATTTGATCTTAGTTTTTCTGTCATAACTTTTAAAGTTTTTAATCAAAATGAGATTTTTTAATGTTTTGTGATGTAAAATTTAATTTGACATAAATAAGTATTCTTGAGTTTTTTCAAAAGAACTGATACTTTTCGAGATATATAGGGTCAAACAAAAAGTTTGTAAATATAAATTTAATCTCAGTTTTTCTGTCATAACTGTTTACGTTTTTAATTAAAATAAGATTTTTTGAGGTTTTTTGATGTAGAATTTAATATTACACAAAAAAGTATTCCTGAGTTTTTTCAAAAAAACTAATACTTTTCGAGATATATAGGGTCAAACAAAAAGTTTGTAAATATAAATTTGATCTCAGTTTTTCTGTCATACCTTTTAAAGTTTTTTATGAAAATAAGAATTTTTGGGATTTTTTAATGTAAAATTTAATTTTACATAAAAAAGTATTTCTGACTTTTTTCAAAAAAACCAATAATTTTCGAGATATATAGGGTCAAACAAAAAGTTTGTAAATATAAATTTGATCTCAGTTTTTCTGTCATACCTTTTAAAGTTTTTTATGAAAATAAGAATTTTTGGGGTTTTTTAATGTAAAATTTAATATTACACAAAAAAGTATTCCTAAGTTTTTTCAAAAAAACCAATAATTTTCGAGATATATAGGGTCAAACAAAGAGTTTGTAAATATAAATTTGATCCAAGTTTTTCTGTCATAACTTTTAAAGTTTTTAAATAAGATGAGGTTTGTTAACGCTTTTTGATGTAAAATTTAATTTTACACAAAAAAGTTTTCCTAAGTTTTTTTAAAAAAAGTAATTTTTTTCGAGATATATAGGGTCAAACAAAAAGTTTGTAAATATAAATTTGATCTTAGTTTTTCTGTCATACCTTTTAAAGTTTTTAATTAAAATAAGATTTTTTAATGTTTTTTGATGTAAAATTTCATTTTACATAAATAAGTATTCCTGAGTTTTTTCAAAAGAACTGATACTTTTTGAGATATATAGGGTCAAACAAAAAGTTTGAAAATATAAATTTGATCTCAGTTTTTCTGTCATAGCTTTTAAAGTTTTTAATTAAAATAAGATTTTTTGAGGTTTTTTGATGTAAAATTTAATTTTACATAAAAAAGTATTTTTGAGTTTTTTAAAAAAAACTGATACTTTTCGAAATATACAGGGTCTAACAAAAAGTTTGTAATTATAAATTTATTCTCAGTTTTTCTGTCGTAACTGTTAACGTTTATAATTAAAATAACGTTTTTTGATGTATAATTCAATATTACACAAAAAAGTATTCTTAAGTTTTTTCAAAAAACTAATACTTTTCGAGATATATAGGGTCAAACAAAAAGTTTGTAAATATAAATTTGATCTCAGTTTTTCTGTCATAACTTTTAAAGTTTTTAATTAAAATGAGATTTTTATTGTTTTTTAATGTAAAATTGAATTTTACATAAATAGGTATTCCTGAGTTTTTTCAAAAGAACTAATACTTTTCGAGATATACAGGGTCAAACAAAGAGTTTGTAAATATAAATTGAGATTTTTTAATGGTTTTCGATGTAAAATTTAATTTTACATAAATAAGTATTTCTGAGTTTTTTCAGAAGAACTGATACTTTTCGAGATATACGGAGTCAAACAAAAAGTTTGTAAATATAAATTTAATCTCAGTTTTTCTGTCATAACCTTTAACGTTTTTAATTAAAATAAGATTTTTTAATGTAGAATTCAATATTACACAAAAAAGTATTCTTGAGTTTTTTTAAAAATACTAATACTTTTCGAGATATATAGGGTCAAACAAAAAGTTTGAAAATATAAATTTGATCTCAGTTTTTCTGTCATAGCTTTTAAAGTTTTTAATTAAAATCAGATTTTTTGGGGTTTTTTGATGTAAAATTTAATTTTACATAAAAAAGTATTTTTGGGTTTTTTCAAAAAAACTGATACTTTTCGAGATATGCAGGGTCAAACAAAAAGTTTGTAAATATAAATTTAATCTCAGTTTTTCTGTCATAACTTTTAACGTTTTTAGTTAAAATAAGATTTTTTAAAGTAGAATTTAATATTACACAAAAAAGTGTTTTAAAGTTTTTCCAAAAAAACTAATACTTTTCGAGATATATAGGGTCAAACAAAAAGTTTGTAAATATAAATTTGATCTTAGTTTTTCTGTCATAACTTTTAAATTTTTTAATCGAAATAAGATTTTTTGATGTTTTTTGATGTAAAATTTAATTTTACATATATAAGTATTCTTGAGTTTTTTCAAAAGAACTGATACTTTTCGAGATATAAAGGGTCAAACAAAAAGTTTGTAAATATAAATTTAATCTCAGTTTTTCTGTCATAACTTTTTACGTTTTTAATTAAAATAAGATTTTTTGATGTTTTTTAATGTAAAATTTAATATTACACAAAAAAGTATTCCTAAGTTTTTGCAAAAAAACTAATAATTTTCGAGATATATAGGGTCAAACAAAAAGTTTGTAAATATAAATTTGATCTTAGTTTTTCTGTCATAACTTTGAAAGTTTTTAATCAAAATAAGATTTTTTAATGTTTTTTGATGTAAAATTTAATTTTGCATAAATAAGTATTTTTGAGTTTTTTCATAAGAACTGATACTTTTCGAGATATACAGGGTCAAACAAAAAGTTTGTAAATATAAATTTAATCTCAGTTTTTCTGTCATAACTTTTAACGTTTTTAATTAAAATAAGATTTTTTAATGTAGAATTTAATATTACACAAAAAAGTATTCTTGAGTTTTTTTAAAAAAACTAACACTTTTCGAGATATATAGGGTCAAACAAAAAGTTTGTAAATATAAATTTGATCTTAGTTTTTCTGACATAACTTTTAAAGGTTTTAATTAAAATGAGATTTTTTAATGTTTTTTTATGTAAAATTAAATTTTACATAAATAAGTATTTTTGAGTTTTTTTAAAAGAACTGATACTTTTCGAGATATACAGGGTCAAACAAAAAGTTTGTAGTTATAAATTTAATCTCAGTTTTTCTGTCATAACTTTTAACGTTTTTTATTAAAATAAGATTTTTTGATGTTTTTTGATGTAGAATTTAATATTACACAAAAAAGTATTCTTAAGTTTTTTTAAAAACACTAATAATTTTCGAGATATATAGGGTCAAACAAAAAGTTTGTAAATATAAATTTGATCTTAGTTTTTCTGTTATAACTTTTAACGTTTTTTAATAAAAATAAGATTTTTTAATGTTTTTTATGTAGAATTTAATATTACACAAAAAAGTATTCTTAAGTTTTTTTAAAGAAAGTAATACTTTTCGAGATATATAGGGTCAAACAAAAAGTTTGTAAATATAAATTTGATCTTAGTTTTTCTGTCATGATTTTTAAAGTTTTTAATCAAAATGAGATTTTTTAATGTTTTTTGATGTAAAATTTAATTTTACATAAATAAGTATTCTTGAGTTTTTTCAAAAGAACTGATACTTTTCGAGATATATAGGGTCAAACAAAAAGTTTGTAAATATAAATTTAATCTCAGTTTTTCTGTCATAACTTTTTACGTTTTTAATTAAAATAAGATTTTTTGATGTTTTTTAATGTAAAATTTAATATTACACAAAAAAGTATTCCTAAGTTTTTGCAAAAAAACTAATAATTTTCGAGATATATAGGGTCAAACAAAAAGTTTGTAAATATAAATTTGATCTTAGTTTTTCTGTCATAACTTTAAAAGTTTTTAATCAAAATAAGATTTTTTAATGTTTTTTGATGTAAAATTTAATTTTGCATAAATAAGTATTTTTGAGTTTTTTCATAAGAACTGATACTTTTCGAGATATACAGGGTCAAACAAAAAGTTTGTAAATATAAATTTAATCTCAGTTTTTCTGTCATAACTTTTAACGTTTTTAATTAAAATAAGATTTTTTAATGTAGAATTTAATATTACACAAAAAAGTATTCTTGAGTTTTTTTAAAAAAACTAACACTTTTCGAGATATATAGGGTCAAACAAAAAGTTTGTAAATATAAATTTGATCTTAGTTTTTCTGACATAACTTTTAAAGGTTTTAATTAAAATGAGATTTTTTAATGTTTTTTTATGTAAAATTAAATTTTACATAAATAAGTATTTTTGAGTTTTTTTAAAAGAACTGATACTTTCCGAGATATACAGGGTCAAACAAAAAGTTTGTAGTTATAAATTTAATCTCAGTTTTTCTGTCATAACTTTTAACGTTTTTTATTAAAATAAGATTTTTTGATGTTTTTTGATGTAGAATTTAATATTACACAAAAAAGTATTCTTAAGTTTTTTTAAAAACACTAATAATTTTCGAGATATATAGGGTCAAACAAAAAGTTTGTAAATATAAATTTGATCTTAGTTTTTCTGTTATAACTTTTAACGTTTTTTAATAAAAATAAGATTTTTTAATGTTTTTTATGTAGAATTTAATATTACACAAAAAAGTATTCTTAAGTTTTTTTAAAGAAAGTAATACTTTTCGAGATATATAGGGTCAAACAAAAAGTTTGTAAATATAAATTTGATCTTAGTTTTTCTGTCATGATTTTTAAAGTTTTTAATCAAAATGAGATTTTTTAATGTTTTTTGATGTAAAATTTAATTTTACATAAATAAGTATTCTTGAGTTTTTTCAAAAGAACTGATACTTTTCGAGATATATAGGGTCAAACAAAAAGTTTGTAAATATAAATTTAATCTCAGTTTTTCTGTCATAACTTTTTACGTTTTTAATTAAAATAAGATTTTTTGATGTTTTTTATGTAGAATTTAATATTACACAAAAAAGTATTCTTAAGTTTTTTCAAAAAAACTGATACTTTTCGAGATATGCAGGGTCAAACAAAAAGTTTGTAAATATAAATTTAATCTCAGTTTTTCTGTCATAACTTTTAACGTTTTTAGTTAAAATAAGATTTTTTAAAGTAGAATTTAATATTACACAAAAAAGTGTTTTAAAGTTTTTCCAGAAAAACTAATACTTTTCGAGATATATAGGGTCAAACAAAAAGTTTGTATATATAAATTTGATCTTAGTTTTTCTGTCATAACTCTTAAAGTTTTTAATCAAAATGAGATTTTTTAATTTTTTTTGATGTAAAATTTAATTTTACATATATAAGTTTTCTTGAGTTTTTTTAAAAGAACTGATACTTTTCGAGATATATAGGGTCAAACAAAAAGTTTGTAAATATAAATTTAATCTCAGTTTTTCTGTCATAACTTTTTACGTTTTTAATTAAAATAAGATTTTTTGATGTTTTTTGATGTAGAATTTAATATTACACAAAAAAGTATTCCTAAGTTTTTGCAAAAAAACTAATTATTTTCGAGATATATAGGGTCAAACAAAAAGTTTGTAAATATAAATTTGATCTTAGTTTTTCTGTCATAACTTTGAAAGTTTTTAATTAAAATAAGATTTTTTAATGTTTTTTGATGTAAAATCTAATTTTAATTAAAATAAGATTTTTTGATGTTTTTTGATGTAGAATTAAATACTACACAAAAAAGTATTCCTAAGCTTTTTCAAAAAAACTAATAATTTTCGAGATATATAGGGTCAAACAAAAAGTTTGTAAATATAAGTTTGATCTAAGTTTTTCTGTCATAACTTTTAAAGTTTTTCAATAAGATGATGTTTTTTAACGCTTTTTGATGTAAAATTTAATTTTACACAAAAAAGTATTCCTAAGTTTTTTTAAAGAAAGTAATACTTTTCGAGATATATAGGGTCAAACAAAAAGTTTGTAAATATAAATTTGATCTTAGTTTTTCTGTCATAACTTTTAAACTTTTTAATTAAAATGGGATTTTTTAATGTTTTTTGATGTAAAATTTAATTTTACATAAAAAAGTATTTCTGAGTTTTTTCAAAAAAACTGATACTTTTCGAGATATGCAGGGTCAAACAAAAAGTTTGTAAATATAAATTTAATCTAAGTTTTTCTGTCATAACTTTTCACGTTTTTAGTTAAAATAAGATTTTTTAAAGTAGAATTTAATATTACACAAAAAAGTGTTTTAAAGTTTTTCCAAAAAAACTAATACTTTTCTAGATATACAGGGTCAAACAAAAAGTTTGTAGTTATAAATTTAATCTCAGTTTTTCTGTCATAACTTTTAACGTTTTTTATTAAAATAAGATTTTTTGATGTTTTTTGATGTAGAATTTAATATTACACAAAAAAGTATTCTTAAGTTTTTTTAAAAACACTAATAATTTTCGAGATATATAGGGTCAAACAAAAAGTTTGTAAATATAAATTTGATCTTAGTTTTTCTGTTATAACTTTTAACGTTTTTTATTAAAATTAAGATTTTTTAATGTTTTTTATGTAGAATTTAATATTACACAAAAAAGTATTCTTAAGTTTTTTTAAAGAAAGTAATACTTTTCGAGATATATAGGGTCAAACAAAAAGTTTGTAAATATAAATTTGATCTTAGTTTTTCTGTCATGATTTTTAAAGTTTTTAATCAAAATGAGATTTTTTAATGTTTTTTGATGTAAAATTTAATTTTACATAAATAAGTATTCTTGAGTTTTTTCAAAAGAACTGATACTTTTCGAGATATATAGGGTCAAACAAAAAGTTTGTAAATATAAATTTAATCTCAGTTTTTCTGTCATAACTTTTTACGTTTTTAATTAAAATAAGATTTTTTGATGTTTTTTATGTAGAATTTAATATTACACAAAAAAGTATTCTTAAGTTTTTTCAAAAAAACTAATAATTTTCGAGATATATAGGGTCAAACAAAAAGTTTGTAAATATAAATTTGATCTTAGTTTTTCTGACATAACTTTTAAAGGTTTTAATTAAAATGAGATTTTTTAATGTTTTTTGATGTAAAATTAAATTTTACATAAATAAGTATTCTTGAGTTTTTTTAAAAGAACTGATACTTTTCGAGATATACAGGGTCAAACAAAAAGTTTGTAGATATAAATTTAATCTCAGTTTTTCTGTCATAACTTTTAACGTTTTTTATTAAAATAAGATTTTTTGATGTTTTTTGATGTAGAATTTAATATTACACAAAAAGTATTCTTAAGTTTTTTTAAAAACACTAATAATTTTCGAGATATATAGGGTCAAACAAAAAGTTTGTAAATATAAATTTGATCTTAGTTTTTCTGTTATAACTTTTAACGTTTTTTAATAAAAATAAGATTTTTTAATGTTTTTTATGTAGAATTTAATATTACACAAAAAAGTGTTCTTAAGTTTTTTTAAAGAAAGTAATACTTTTCGAGATATATAGGGTCAAACAAAAAGTTTGTAAATATAAATTTGATCTTAGTTTTTCTGTCATGATTTTTAAAGTTTTTAATCAAAATGAGATTTTTTAATGTTTTTTGATGTAAAATTTAATTTTACATAAATAAGTCTTCTTGAGTTTTTTCAAAAGAACTGATACTTTTCGAGATATATAGGGTCAAACAAAAAGTTTGTAAATATAAATTTAATCTCAGTTTTTCTGTCATAACTTTTTACGTTTTTAATTAAAATAAGATTTTTTGATGTTTTTTTATGTAGAATTTAATATTACACAAAAAAGTATTCTTAAGTTTTTTTAAAAAAACTAATAATTTTCGAGATATATAGGGTCAAACAAAAAGTTTGTAAATATAAATTTGATCTTAGTTTTTCTGTCATAACTTTAAAAGTTTTTAATTAAAATAAGATTTTTTAATGTTTTTCGATGTAAAATTTAATTTTGCATCAATAAGTATTCCTGAGTTTTTTTAAAAGAACTGATACTTTTCGAGATATACAGGGTCAAACAAAAAGTTTGTAAATATAAATTTAATCTCAGTTTTTCTGTCATAACTTTTAACGTTTTTAATTAAAAGAAGATTTTTTCATGTAGAATTTAATATTACACAAAAAAGTATTCTTGAGTTTTTTCAAAAAAACTAATACTTTTCGAGATATATAGGGTCAAACAAAAAGTTTGTAAATATAAATTTGATCTCAGTTTTTCTGTCATTACTTTTAAAGTTTTTTATGGAAATAAGAATTTTTGGGGTTTTTTAATGTAAAATTTAATTTTACATAAAAAAGTATTCTTGAGTTTTTTCAAAAAAACTAACACTTTTCGAGATATATAGGGTCAAACAAAAAGTTTGTAAATATAAATTTAATCTCAGTTTTTCTGTCATAACTTTTAAAGTTTTTAATTAAAATAAGATTTTTTGATGTTTTTTGATGTAGAATTTCATACTACACAAAAAAGTATTTCTAAGTTTTTTCAAAAAAACTAATAATTTTCGAGATATATAGGGTCAAACAAAAAGTTTGTAAATATAAATTTGATCTAAGTTTTTCTGTCATAACTTTTAAAGTTTTTCAATAAGATGATGTTTTTAACGCTTTTTGATGTAAAATTTAATTTTACACAAAAAAGTATTCCTAAGTTTTTTTAAAGAAAGTAATACTTTTCGAGATATATAGGGTCAAACCAAAAGTTTGTAAATATAAATTTGATCTTAGTTTTTCTGTCATAACTTTTAAAGTTTTTAATTAAAATGGGATTTTTTAATGTTTTTTAATGTAAAATTTCATTTTACATAAAAAAGTATTTTTGAGTTTTTTCAAAAAAACTGATACTTTTCGAGATATGCAGGGTCAAACAAAAAGTTTGTAAATATAAATTTAATCTAAGTTTTTCTGTCATAACTTTTAACGTTTTTAGTTAAAATAAGATTTTTTAAAGTAGAATTTAATATTACACAAAAAAGTGTTTTAAAGTTTTTCCAAAAAAACTAATACTTTTCGAGATATATAGGGTCAAACAAAAAGTTTGTAAATATAAATTTGATCTTAGTTTTTCTGTCATAACTCTTAAATTTTTTAATCAAAATGAGATTTTTTAATGTTTTTTGATGTAAAATTTAATTGTACATATATAAGTATTCTTGAGTTTTTTCAAAAGAACTGATACTTTTCGAGATATATAGGGTCAAACAAAAAGTTTGTAAATATAAATTTAATCTCAGTTTTTCTGTCATAACTTTTTACGTTTTTAATTAAAATAAAATTTTTTGATGTTTTTTGATGTAAAATTTAATATTACACAAAAAAGTATTCCTAAGTTTTTGCAAAAAAACTAATAATTTTCGAGATATATAGGGTCAAACAAAACGTTTGTAAATATAAATTTGATCTTAGTTTTTCCGTCATAACTTTGAAAGTTTTTAATCAAAATAAGATTTTTTAATGTTTTTTATGTAAAATTTAATTTTGCATAAATAAGTATTTTTACGTTTTTTCATAAGAACTGATACTTTTCGAGATATACAGGGTCAAACAAAAAGTTTGTAAATATAAATTTAATCTCAGTTTTTCTGTCATAACTTTTAACGTTTTTAATTAAAATAAGATTTTTTGATGTAGAATTTAATATTACACAAAAAAGTATTTCTGAGTTTTTTCAAAAAAACTAATACTTTTTGAGATATATAGGGTCAAACAAAAAGTTTGTAAATATAAATTTGATCTCAGTTTTTCTGTCATTACTTTTAAAGTTTCTTATGAAAATGAGAATTTTTGGGGTTTTTTAATGTAAAATTTAATTTTACATAAAAAAGTATTCTTGAGTTTTTTCAAAAAAACTAATACTTTTCGAGATATATAGGGTCAAACAAAAAGTTTGTAAATATAAATTTAATCTCAGTTTTTCTGTCATAACTTTTAAAGTTTTTAATTAAAATAAGATTTTTTGATGTTTTTTGATGTAGAATTTAATATTACACAAAAAAGTATTCCTAAGTTTTTTCAAAAAAACTAATAATTTTCGAGATATATAGGGTCAAACAAAAAGTTTGTAAATATAAATTTGATCTTAGTTTTTCTGTCTTAACTTTTAAAGTTTTTAATCAAAATGAGATTATTTAATGTTTTTTGATGTAAAATTTAATTTTACATATATAAGTATTCTTGAGTTTTTTCAAAAGAACTGATACTTTTCGAGATATATAGGGTCAAACAAAAAGTTTGTAAATATAAATTTAATCTCAGTTTTTCTGTCATAACTTTTTACGTTTTTAATTAAAATAAGATTTTTTGATGTAGAATTTAATATTACACAAAAAAGTATTCCTAAGTTTTTGCAAAAAAACTAATAATTTTCGAGATATATAGGGTCAAACAAAAAGTTTGTAAATATAAATTTAATCTCAGTTTTTCTGTCATAACTTTTTACGTTTTTAATTAAAATAAGATTTTTTGATGTAGAATTTAATATTACACAAAAAAGTATTCCTAAGTTTTTGCAAAAAAACTAATAATTTTCGAGATATATAGGGTCAAACAAAAAGTTTGTAAATATAAATTTGATCTTAGTTTTTCTGTCATAACTTTGAAAGTTTTTAATTAAAATAAGATTTTTTAATGTTTTTTGATGTAAAATCTAATTTTAATTCAAATAAGATTTTTTGATGTTTTTTGATGTAGAATTAAATACTACACAAAAAAGTATTCCTAAGTTTTTTCAAAAAAAATAATAATTTTCGAGATATATAGGGTCAAACAAAACGTTTGTAAATATAAATTTGATCTAAGTTTTTCTGTCATAACTTTTAAAGTTTTTCAATAAGATGATGTTTTTTAACGCTTTTTGATGTAAAATTTAATTTTACACAAAAAAGTATTCTTAAGTTTTTTTAAAGAAAGTAATACTTTTCGAGATATATAGGGTCAAACAAAATGTTTGTAAATATAAATTTGATCTTAGTTTTTCTGTCATAACTTTTAAAGTTTTTAATTAAAATGAGATTTTTTAATGTTTTTTGATGTAAAATTTAATTTTACATGAAAAAGTATTTATGAGTTTTTTCAAAAAAACTGATACTTTTCGAGATATGCAGGGTCAAACAAAAAGTTTGTAAATATAAATTTAATCTCAGTTTTTCTGTCATAACTTTTAACGTTTTTAGTTAAAATAAGATTTTTTAAAGTAGAATTTAATATTACACAAAAAAGTGTTTTAAAGTTTTTCCAGAAAAACTAATACTTTTCGAGATATATAGGGTCAAACAAAAAGTTTGTAAATATAAATTTGATCTTAGTTTTTCTGTCATAACTCTTAAAGTTTTTAATCAAAATGAGATTTTTTAATTTTTTTTGATGTAAAATTTAATTTTACATATATAAGTTATCTAGAGTTTTTTTAAAAGAACTGATACTTTTCGAGATATATAGGGTCAAACAAAAAGTTTGTAAATATAAATTTAATCTCAGTTTTTCTGTCATAACTTTTTACGTTTTTAATTAAAATAAGATTTTTTGATGTTTTTTGATGTAGAATTTAATATTATACAAAAAAGTATTCCTAAGTTTTTGCAAAAAAACTAATTATTTTCGAGATATATAGGGTCAAACAAAAAGTTTGTAAATATAAATTTGATCTTAGTTTTTCTGTCATAACTTTGAAAGTTTTTTATTAAAATAAGATTTTTTAATGTTTTTTGATGTAAAATCTAATTTTAATTAAAATAAGATTTTTTGATGTTTTTTGATGTAGAATTAAATACTACACAAAAAAGTATTCCTAAGCTTTTTCAAAAAAACTAATAATTTTCGAGATATATAGGGTCAAACAAAAAGTTTGTAAATATAAATTTGATCTAAGTTTTTCTGTCATAACTTTTAAAGTTTTTCAATAAGATGATGTTTTTTAACGCTTTTTGATGTAAAATTTAATTTTACACAAAAAAGTATTCCTAAGTTTTTTTAAAGAAAGTAATACTTTTCGAGATATATAGGGTCAAACAAAAAGTTTGTAAATATAAATTTGATCTTAGTTTTTCTGTCATAACTTTTAAACTTTTTAATTAAAATGGGATTTTTTAATGTTTTTTGATGTAAAATTTAATTTTACATAAAAAAGTATTTCTGAGTTTTTTCAAAAAAACTGATACTTTTCGAGATATGCAGGGTCAAACAAAAAGTTTGTAAATATAAATTTAATCTAAGTTTTTCTGTCATAACTTTTAACGTTTTTAGTTAAAATAAGATTTTTTAAAGTAGAATTTAATATTACACAAAAAAGTGTTTTAAAGTTTTTCCAAAAAAACTAATACTTTTCTAGATATATAGGGTCAAACAAAAAGTTTGTAAATATAAATTTGATCTTAGTTTTTCTGTCATAACTCTTAAATTTTTTAATCAAAATGAGATTTTTTAATGTTTTTTATGTAAAATTTAATTTTGCATAAATAAGTATTTTTACGTTTTTTCATAAGAACTGATACTTTTCGAGATATACAGGGTCAAACAAAAAGTTTGTAAATATAAATTTAATCTCAGTTTTTCTGTCATAACTTTTAAACTTTTTAATCAAAATGAGATTATTTAATGTTTTTTGATGTAAAATTTAATTTTACATATATAAGTATTCTTGAGTTTTTTCAAAAGAACTGATACTTTTCGAGATATATAGGGTCAAACAAAAAGTTTGTAAATATAAATTTAATCTCAGTTTTTCTGTCATAACTTTTTACGTTTTTAATTAAAATAAGATTTTTTGATGTAGAATTTAATATTACACAAAAAAGTATTCCTATGTTTTTGCAAAAAAACTAATAATTTTCGAGATATATAGGGTCAAACAAAAAGTTTGTAAATATAAATTTGATCTTAGTTTTTCTGTCATAACTTTGAAAGTTTTTAATTAAAATAAGATTTTTTAATGTTTTTTGATGTAAAATCTAATTTTAATTAAAATAAGATTTTTTGATGTTTTTTGATGTAGAATTAAATACTACACAAAAAAGTATTCCTAAGTTTTTTCAAAAAAACTAATAATTTTCGAGATATATGGGGTCAAACAAAAAGTTTGTAAATATAAATTTGATCTAAGTTTTTCTGTCATAACTTTTAAAGTTTTTCAATAAGATGATGTTTTTTAACGCGTTTTGATGTAAAATTTAATTTTACACAAAAAAGTATTCCTAAGTTTTTTTAAAGAAAGTAATACTTTTCGAGATATATAGGGTCAAACAAAAAGTTTGTAAATATAAATTTGATCTTAGTTTTTCTGTCATAACTTTTAAAGTTTTTAATTAAAATGAGATTTTTTAATGTTTTTTGATGTAAAATTTAATTTTACATAAAAAAGTATTTATAAGTTTTTTCAAAAAAACTGATACTTTTCGAGATATGCAGGGTCAAACAAAAAGTTTGTAAATATAAATTTAATCTCAGTTTTTCTGTCATAACTTTTAACGTTTTTAGTTAAAATAAGATTTTTTAAAGTAGAATTTAATATTACACAAAAAAGTGTTTTAAAGTTTTTCCAAAAAAACTAATACTTTTCGAGATATATAGGGTCAAACAAAAAGTTTCTAAATATAAATTTGATCTTAGTTTTTCTGTCTTAACTTTTAAAGTTTTTAATCAAAATGAGATTATTTAATGTTTTTTGATGTAAAATTTAATTTTACATATATAAGTATTCTTGAGTTTTTTCAAAAGAACTGATACTTTTCGAGATATATAGGGTCAAACAAAAAGTTTGTAAATATAAATTTAATCTCAGTTTTTCTGTCATAACTTTTTACGTTTTTAATTAAAATAAGATTTTTTGATGTAGAATTTAATATTACACAAAAAAGTATTCCTAAGTTTTTGCAAAAAAACTAATTATTTTCGAGATATATAGGGTCAAACAAAAAGTTTGTAAATATAAATTTGATCTTAGTTTTTCTGTCATAACTTTGAAAGTTTTTAATTAAAATAAGATTTTTTAATGTTTTTTGATGTAAAATCTAATTTTAATTAAAATAAGATTTTTTGATGTTTTTTGATGTAGAATTAAATACTACACAAAAAAGTATTCCTAAGTTTTTTCAAAAAAACTAATAATTTTCGAGATATATAGGGTCAAACAAAAAGTTTGTAAATATAAATTTGATCTAAGTTTTTCTGTCATAACTTTTAAAATTTTTCAATAAGATGATGTTTTTTAACGCTTTTTGATGTAAAATTTAATTTTACACAAAAAAGTAACTCTAAGTTTTTTTAAAGAAAGTAATACTTTTCGAGATATTTATATAGGGTCAAACAAAAAGTTTGTAAATATAAATTGGATCTTAGTTTTTCTGTCATAACTTTTAAAGTTTTTAATTAAAATTAGATTTTTTAATGTTTTTTGATGTAAAATTTAATTTTACATAAAAAAGTATTTATGAGTTTTTTCAAAAAAACTGATACTTTTCGAGATATGCAGGGTCAAACAAAAAGTTTGTAAATATAAATTTAATCTCAGTTTTTCTGTCATAACTTTTAACGTTTTTAGTTAAAATAAGATTTTTTAAAGTAGAATTTAATATTACACAAAAAAGTGTTTTAAAGTTTTTCCAAAAAAACTAATACTTTTCGAGATATATAGGGTCAAACAAAAAGTTTGTAAATATAAATTTGATCTTAGTTTTTCTGTCTTAACTTTAAAAGTTTTTCAATAAGATGATGTTTTTTAACGCTTTTTGATGTAAAATTTAATTTTACACAAAAAAGTATTCCTAAGTTTTTTTAAAGAAAGTAATACTTTTCGAGATATTTATATAGGGTCAAACAAAAAGTTTGTAAATATAAATTTGATCTTAGTTTTTCTGTCATAACTTTTAAAGTTTTTAATTAAAATTAGATTTTTTAATGTTTTTTGATGTAAAATTTAATTTTACATAAAAAAGTATTTATGAGTTTTTTCAAAAAAACTGATACTTTTCGAGATATGCAGGGTCAAACAAAAAGTTTGTAAATATAAATTTAATCTCAGTTTTTCTGTCATAACTTTTAACGTTTTTAGTTAAAATAAGATTTTTTAAAGTAGAATTTAATATTACACAAAAAAGTGTTTTAAAGTTTTTCCAAAAAAACTAATACTTTTCGAGATATATAGGGTCAAACAAAAAGTTTGTAAATATAAATTTGATCTTAGTTTTTCTGTCTTAACTTTTAAAGTTTTTAATCAAAATGAGATTATTTAATGTTTTTTGATGTAAAATTTAATTTTACATATATAAGTATTTTTGAGTTTTTTCAAAAGAACTGATACTTTTCAAGATATATAGGGTCAAACAAAAAGTTTGTAAATATAAATTTAATCTCAGTTTTTCTGTCATAACTTTTTACGTTTTTAATTAAAATAAGATTTTTTGATGTAGAATTTAATATTACACAAAAAAGTATTCCTAAGTTTTTGCAAAAAAACTAATTATTTTCGAGATATATAGGGTCAAACAAAAAGTTTGTAAATATAAATTTGATCTTAGTTTTTCTGTCATAACTTTGAAAGTTTTTAATTAAAATAAGATTTTTTAATGTTTTTTGATGTAAAATCTAATTTTAATTAAAATAAGATTTTTTGATGTTTTTTGATGTAGAATTAAATACTACACAAAAAAGTATTCCTAAGTTTTTTCAAAAAAACTAATAATTTTCGAGATATATAGGGTCAAACAAAAAGTTTGTAAATATAAATTTGATCTAAGTTTTTCTGTCATAACTTTTAAAGTTTTTCAATAAGATGATGTTTTTTAACGCTTTTTGATGTAAAATTTAATTTTACACAAAAAAGTATTCTTAAGTTTTTTTAAAGAAAGTAATACTTTTCGAGATATATAGGGTCAAACAAAAAGTTTGTAAATATAAATTTGATCTTAGTTTTTCTGCCATAACTTTTAAAGTTTTTAATTAAAATGAGATTTTTTAATGTTTTTTGATGTAAAATTTAATTTTACATAAAAAAGTATTTATGAGTTTTTTCAAAAAAACTGATACTTTTCGAGATATGCAGGGTCAAACAAAAAGTTTGTAAATATAAATTTAATCTCAGTTTTTCTGTCATAACTTTTAACGTTTTTAGTTAAAATAAGATTTTTTAAAGTAGAATTTAATATTACACATAAAAGTGTTTTAAAGTTTTTCCAAAAAAACTAATACTTTTCGAGATATATAGGGTCAAACAAAAAGTTTGTAAATATAAATTTGATCTTAGTTTTTCTGTCTTAACTTTTAAAGTTTTTCATCAAAATGAGATTATTTAATGTTTTTTGATGTAAAATTTAATTTTACATATATAAGTATTCTTGAGTTTTTTCAAAAGAACTGATACTTTTCGGGATATATAGGGTCAAACAAAAAGTTTGTAAATATAAATTTAATCTCAGTTTTTCTGTCATAACTTTTTACGTTTTTAATTAAAATAAGATTTTTTTATGTAGAATTTAATATTACACAAAAAAGTATTCCTAAGTTCTTGCAAAGAAACTAATTATTTTCGAGATATATAGGGTCAAACAAAAAGTTTGTAAATATAAATTTGATCTTAGTTTTTCTGTCATAACTTTGAAAGTTTTTAATTAAAATAAGATTTTTTAATGTTTTTTGATGTAAAATCTAATTTTAATTAAAATAAGATTTTTTGATGTGTTTTGATGTAGAATTAAATACTACACAAAAAAGTATATCTAAGTTTTTTTAAAAAAACTAATAATTTTCAAAATATATAGGGTCAAACAAAAAGTTTGTAAATATAAATTTGATCTAAGTTTTTCTGTCATAACTTTTAAAGTTTTTCAATAAGATGATGTTTTTTAACGCTTTTTGATGTAAAATTTAATTTTACACAAAAAAGTATTCCAAAGTTTTTTTAAAGAAAGTAATACTTTTCGAGATATATAGGGTCAAACAAAAAGTTTGTAAATATAAATTTGATCTTAGTTTTTCTGTCATAACTTTTAAACTTTTTAATTAAAATGGGATTTTTTAATGTTTTTTGATGTAAAATTTAATTTTACATAAAAAAGTATTTATAAGTTTTTTCAAAAAAACTGATACTTTTCGAGATATGCAGGGTCAAACAAAAAGTTTTTAAATATAAATTTAATCTCAGTTTTTCTGTTATAACTTTTAACGTTTTTAGTTAAAATAAGATTTTTTAAAGTAGAATTTAATATTACACAAAAAAGTGTTTTAAAGTTTTTCCAAAAAAACTAATACTTTTCGAGATATATAGGGTCAAACAAAAAGTTTGTAAATATAAATTTGATCTTAGTTTTTCTGTCTTAACTTTTAAAGTTTTTAATCAAAATGAGATTATTTAATGTTTTTTGATGTAAAATTTAATTTTACATATATAAGTATTCTTGAGTTTTTTCAAAAGAACTGATACTTTTCGGGATATATAGGGTCAAACAAAAAGTTTGTAAATATAAATTTAATCTCAGTTTTTCTGTCATAACTTTTTACGTTTTTAATTAAAATAAGATTTTTTGATGTAGAATTTAATATTACACAAAAAAGTATTCCTAAGTTTTTGCAAAAAAACTAATTATTTTCGAGATATATAGGGTCAAACAAAAAGTTTGTAAATATAAATTTGATCTTAGTTTTTCTGTCATAACTTTGAAAGTTTTTAATTAAAATAAGATTTTTTAATTTTTTTTTATGTAAAATCTAATTTTAATTAAAATAAGATTTTTTGATGTTTTTTGATGTAGAATTAAATACTACACAAAAAAGTATTCCTAAGTTTTTTCAAAAAAACTAATAATTTTCGAGATATATAGGGTCAAACAAAAAGTTTGTAAATATAAATTTGATCTAAGTTTTTCTGTCATAACTTTTAAAGTTTTTCAATAAGATGATGTTTTTTAAAGCTCTTTGATGTAAAATTTAATTTTACACAAAAAAGTATTCTTAAGTTTTTTTAAAGAAAGTAATACTTTTCGAGATATATAGGGTCAAACAAAAAGTTTGTAAATATAAATTTGATCTTAGTTTTTCTGTCATAACTTTTAAAGTTTTTAATTAAAATGAGATTTTTTAATGTTTTTTGATGTAAAATTTAATTTTACATAAAAAAGTATTTATGAGTTTTTTCAAAAAAACTGATACTTTTCGAGATATGCAGGGTCAAACAAAAAGTTTGTAAATATAAATTTAATTTCAGTTTTTCTGTCATAACTTTTAACGTTTTTAGTTAAAATAAGATTTTTTAAAGTAGAATTTAATATTACACAAAAAAGTGTTTTAAAGTTTTTCCAAAAAAACTAATACTTTTCGAGATATATAGGGTCAAACAAAAAGTTTGTAAATATAAATTTGATCTTAGTTTTTCTGTCTTAACTTTTAAAGTTTTTAATCAAAATGAGATTATTTAATGTTTTTTGATGTAAAATTTAATTTTACATATATAAGTATTCTTGAGTTTTTTCAAAAGAACTGATACTTTTCGGGATATATAGGGTCAAACAAAAAGTTTGTAAATATAAATTTAATCTCAGTTTTTCTGTCATAACTTTTTACGTTTTTAATTAAAATAAGATTTTTTGATGTAGAATTTAATATTACACAAAAAAGTATTCCTAAGTTTTTGCAAAGAAACTAATTATTTTCGAGAAATATAGGGTCAAACAAAAAGTTTGTAAATATAAATTTGATCTTAGTTTTTCTGTCATAACTTTGAAAGTTTTTAATTAAAATAAGATTTTTTAATGTTTTTTGATGTAAAATCTAATTTTAATTAAAATAAGATTTTTTGATGTTTTTTGATGTAGAATTAAATACTACACAAAAAAGTATTCCTAAGTTTTTTTAAAAAAACTAATAATTTTCGAGATATATAGGGTCAAACAAAAAGTTTGTAAATATAAATTTGATCTAAGTTTTTCTGTCATAACTTTTAAAGTTTTTCAATAAGATGATGTTTTTTAACGCTTTTTGATGTAAAACTTAATTTTACACAAAAAAGTATTCCAAAGTTTTTTTAAAGAAAGTAATACTTTTCGAGATATATAGGGTCAAACAAAAAGTTTGTAAATATAAATTTGATCTTAGTTTTTCTGTCATAACTTTTAAACTTTTTAATTAAAATGGGATTTTTTAATGTTTTTTGATGTAAAATTTAATTTTACATAAAAAAGTATTTCTGAGTTTTTTCAAAAAAACTGATACTTTTCGAGATATGCAGGGTCAAACAAAAAGTTTGTAAATATAAATTTAATCTAAGTTTTTCTGTCATAACTTTTAACGTTTTTAGTTAAAATAAGATTTTTTAAAGTAGAATTTAATATTACTCAAAAAAGTGTTTTAAAGTTTTTCCAAAAAAACTAATACTTTTCGAGATATATAGGGTCAAACAAAAAGTTTGTAAATATAAATTTGATCTTAGTTTTTCTGTCATAACTCTTAAATTTTTTAATCAAAATGAGATTTTTTAATGTTTTTTGATGTAAAATTTAATTTTACATATATAAGTATTCTTGAGTTTTTTCAAAAGAACTGATACTTTTCGAGATATATAGGGTCAAACAAAAAGTTTGTAAATATAAATTTAATCTCAGTTTTTCTGTCATAACTTTTTACGTTTTTAATTAAAATAAGATTTTTTGATGTTTTTTGATGTAAAATTTAATATTACACAAAAAAGTATTCCTAAGTTTTTGCAAAAAAACTAATAATTTTCGAGATATATAGGGTCAAACAAAAAGTTTGTAAATATAAATTTGATCTCAGTTTTTCTGTCATAACTTTTAACGTTTTTAATTAAAATAAGATTTTTTGATGTAGAATTTAATATTACACGAAAAAGTATTCCTAAGTTTTTTTAAAAAAACTAATAATTTTCGAGATATATTGGGTCAAACAAAAAGTTTGTAAATATAAATTTGATCTAAGTTTTTCTGTCATAACTTTTAAAGTTTTTTAATAAGATGAGGTTTTTTGACGCTTTTTGATGTAAAATTTAATTTTACACAAAAAAGTATTCTTAAGTTTTTTTAAAGAAAGTAATACTTTTCGAGATATATAGGGTCAAACAAAAAGTTTGTAAATATAAATTTGATCTTAGTTTTTCTGTCATAATTTTTAAAGTTTTTAATCAAAATGAGATTTTTTAATGTTTTTTTATGTAAAATTTAATTTTACATAAATAAGTATTCTTAAGTTTTTTCAAAAGAACTGATACTTTTCGAGATATACAGGGTCAAACAAAAAGTTTGTAAATATAAATTTAATCTCAGTTTTTCTGTCATAACTTTTAACGTTTTTAATTAAAATAAGATTTTTTTATGTAGAATTTAATATTACACAAAAAAGTATTTTTGAGTTTTTTCAAAAAAACTAATACTTTTCGAGATATATAGCGTCAAACAAAAAGTTTGTAAATATAAATTTGATCTCAGTTTTTCTGTCATTACTTTTAAAGTTTTTTATAAAAATGGGAATTTTTGGGGTTTTTTAATGTAAAATTTAATTTTACATAAAAAAGTATTTTTGAGTTTTTTCAAAAAAACTAATACTTTTCGAGATATATAGGGTCAAACAAAAAGTTTGTAAATAAAAATTTAATCTCAGTTTTTCTGTCATAACTTTTAAAGTTTTTAATTAAAATAAGATTTTTTGATGTTTTTTGATGAAGAATTTAATATTACACAAAAAAGTATTCCTAAGTTTTTTTAAAAACACAAATAATTTTCGAGATATATAGGGTCAAACAAAAAGTTTGTAAATATAAATTTAATCTTAGTTTTTCTGTTATAACTTTTAACGTTTTTTAATAAAAATAAGATTTTTTAATGTTTTTTATGTAGAATTTAATATTACACAAAATAGTATTCTTAAGTTTTTTTAAAGAAAGTAATATTTTTTGAGATATATAGGGTCAAACAAAAAATTTGTAAATATAAATTTGATCTTAGTTTTTCTGTCATGATTTTTAGAGTTTTTAATCAAAATAAGATTTTTTAATGTTTTTTGATGTAAAATTTAATTTTGCATAAATAAGTATTCCTGAGTTTTTTTAAAAGAACTGATACTTTTCGAGATATACAGGGTCAAACAAAAAGTTTGTAAATATAAATTTAATCTCAGTTTTTCTGTCATTACTTTTAACGTTTTTAAATAAAATAAGATTTTTTGATGTAGAATTTAATATTACACAAAAAAGTATTCTTGAGTTTTTTCAAAAAAACTAATACTTTTCGAGATATATAGGGTCAAACAAAAAGGTTGTAAATATAAATTTGATCTCAGTTTTTCTGTCATTACTTTTAAAGTTTTTTATGAAAATGAGAATTTTTGGGGTTTTTTAATGTAAAATTTAATTCTACATAAAAAAGTATTCTTGAGTTTTTCCAAAAAAACTAATACTTTTCGAGATACATAGGGTCAAACAAAAAGTTTGTAAATATAAATTTAATCTCAGTTTTTCTGTCATAACTTTTAAAGTTTTTAATTAAAATAAGATTTTTTGATGTTTTTTTATGTAGAATTTAATATTACACAAAAAAGTATTCCTAAGTTTTTTCAAAAAAACTAATAAATTTCGAGATATATAGGGTCAAACAAAAAGTTTTTAAATATAAATTTGATCTAAGTTTTTCTGTCATAACTTTTAAAGTTTTTTAATAAGATGATGTTTTTTAACGCTTTTTGATGTAAAATTTAATTTTACACAAAAAACTATTCCTAAGTTTTTTTAAAGAAAGTAATACTTTTCGAGATATATAGGGTCAAACAAAAAGTTTGTAAATATAAATTTGATCTTAGTTTTTCTGTCATAACTTTTAAAGTTTTTAATTAAAATGAGATTTTTTAATGTTTTTTGATGTAAAATTTAATTTAACATAAAAAAGTATTTTTGAGTTTTTTCAAAAAAACTGATACTTTTCGAGATATGCAGCGTCAAACAAAAAGTTTTTAAATATAAATTTAATCTCAGTTTTTCTGTTATAACTTTTAACGTTTTTAGTTAAAATAAGATTTTTTAAAGTAGAATTTAATATTACACAAAAAAGTGTTTTAAAGTTTTTCCAAAAAAACTAATACTTTTCGAGATATATAGGGTCAAACAAAAAGTTTGTAAATATAAATTTGATCCTAGTTTTTCTGTCATAGCTCATAAAGTTTTTAATCAAAATGAGATTTTTTAATGTTTTTTGATGTAAAATTTAATTTTACATATATAAGTATTCCTGAGTTTTTTTAAAAGAACTGATACTTTTCGAGATATATAGGGTCAAACAAAAAGTTTGTAAATATAAATTTAATCTCAGTTTTTCTGTCATAACTTTTTACGTTTTTAAGTAAAATAAGATTTTTTAATGTAGAATTTAATATTACACAAAAAAGTATTCCTAAGTTTTTGCAAAAAAACTAATAATTTTCGAGATATATAGGGTCAAACAAAAAGTTTGTAAATATAAATTTGATCTTAGGTTTTCCGTCATAACTTTAAAAGTTTTTAATCAAAATAAGATTTTTTAATGTTTTTTCATGTAAAATTTAATTTTGCATAAATAAGTATTTTTGAGTTTTTTCATAAGAACTGATACTTTTCGAGATATACAGGGTCAAACAAAAAGTTTGTAAATATAAATTTAATCTCAGTTTTTCTGTCATAACTTTTAACGTTTTTAATTAAAATAAGATTTTTTAATGTAAAATTTAATATTACAAAAAAAAGTATTCATGAGTTTTTTCAAAAAAACTAATACTTTTTGAGATATATAGGGTCAAACAAAAAGTTTGTAAATATAAATTTGATCTCAGTTTTTCTGTCATTACTTTTAAAGTTTTTTATGAAAATGAGAATTTTTGGGGATTTTTAATGTAAAATTTAATTCTACATAAAAAAGTGTTCTTGAGTTTTTTCAAAAAAACTAATACTTTTCGAGATATATGGGGTCATACAAAAAGTTTGTAAATATAAATTTAATCTCAGTTTTTCTGTCATAACTTTTAAAGTTTTTAATTAAAATAAGATTTTTTGATGTTTTTTGATGTAAAATTTAATATTACACAAAAAAGTATTCCTAAGTTTTTTCAAAAAAACTAATAATTTTCGAGATATATAGGGTCAAACAAAAAGTTTGTAAATATAAATTTGATCTAAGTTTTTCTGTCATAACTTTTAAAGTTTTTCAATAAGATAAGGTTTTTTAACGCTTTTAGATGTAAAATTTAATTTTACACAAAAAAGTATTCTTAAGTTTTTTTAAAGAAAGTAATACTTTTCGAGATATATAGGGTCAAACAAAACGTTTGTAAATATAAATTTGATCTTAGTTTTTCTGTCATAACTTTTAAAGTTTTTAATTAAAATAAGATTTTTTAATGTTTTTTGATGTAAAATTTAATTTTACATAAATAAGTATTCTTGAGTTTTTTCAAAAGAACTGATACTTTTTGAGATATATAGGGTCAAACAAAAAGTTTGTAAATATAAATTTAATCTCAGTTTTTCTGTCATAACTTTTAACGGTATTAATTAAAATAAGATTTTTTGATGTAGAATTTAATATTACATAAAAAAGTATTCCTGAGTTTTTTCAAAAAAACTAATACTTTTTGAGATATATAGGGTCAAACAAAAAGTTTGTAAATATAAATTTAATCTCAGTTTTTCTGTCATAACTTTTAAAGTTTTTAATTAAAATAAGATTTTTTGATGTTTTTTTATGTAGAATTTAATATTACACAAAAAAGTATTCCTAAGTTTTTTCAAAAAAACTAATAATTTTCGAGATATATAGGGTCAAACAAAAAGTTTGTAAATATAAATTTGATCTAAGTTTTTCTGTCATAACTTTTAAAGTTTTTCAATAAGATGATGTTTTTTAACGCTTTTTGATGTAAAATTTAATTTTACACAAAAAAGTATTCTTAAGTTTTTTTAAAGAAAGTAATACTTTTCGAGATATATAGGGTCAAACAAAAAGTTTGTAAATATAAATTTGATCTTAGTTTTTCTGTCATAACTTTTAAAAATTTTAATTAAAATGGGATTTGTTAATGTTTTTTGATGTAAAATTTAATTTTACATAAAAAAGTATTTTTGAGTTTTTTCAAAAAAACTGATACTTTTCGAGATATGCAGGGTCAAACAAAAAGTTTGTAAATATAAATTTAATCTCAGTTTTTCTGTCATAACTTTTAACGTTTTTAGTTAAAATAAGATTTTTTAAAGTAGAATTTAATATTACACAAAAAAGTGTTTTAAAGTTTTTCCAAAAAAACTAATACTTTTCTAGATATATAGGGTCAAACAAAAAGTTTGTAAATATAAATTTGATCTTAGTTTTTCTGTCATAACTCTTAAATTTTTTAATCAAAATGAGATTTTTTAATGTTTTTTATGTAAAATTTAATTTTGCATAAATAAGTATTTTTACGTTTTTTCATAAGAACTGATACTTTTCGAGATATACAGGGTCAAACAAAAAGTTTGTAAATATAAATTTAATCTCAGTTTTTCTGTCATAACTTTTAAACTTTTTAATCAAAATGAGATTATTTAATGTTTTTTGATGTAAAATTTAATTTTACATATATAAGTATTCTTGAGTTTTTTCAAAAGAACTGATACTTTTCGAGATATATAGGGTCAAACAAAAAGTTTGTAAATATAAATTTAATCTCAGTTTTTCTGTCATAACTTTTTACGTTTTTAATTAAAATAAGATTTTTTGATGTAGAATTTAATATTACACAAAAAAGTATTCCTATGTTTTTGCAAAAAAACTAATAATTTTCGAGATATATAGGGTCAAACAAAAAGTTTGTAAATATAAATTTGATCTTAGTTTTTCTGTCATAACTTTGAAAGTTTTTAATTAAAATAAGATTTTTTAATGTTTTTTGATGTAAAATCTAATTTTAATTAAAATAAGATTTTTTGATGTTTTTTGATGTAGAATTAAATACTACACAAAAAAGTATTCCTAAGTTTTTTCAAAAAAACTAATAATTTTCGAGATATATGGGGTCAAACAAAAAGTTTGTAAATATAAATTTGATCTAAGTTTTTCTGTCATAACTTTTAAAGTTTTTCAATAAGATGATGTTTTTTAACGCGTTTTGATGTAAAATTTAATTTTACACAAAAAAGTATTCCTAAGTTTTTTTAAAGAAAGTAATACTTTTCGAGATATATAGGGTCAAACAAAAAGTTTGTAAATATAAATTTGATCTTAGTTTTTCTGTCATAACTTTTAAAGTTTTTAATTAAAATGAGATTTTTTAATGTTTTTTGATGTAAAATTTAATTTTACATAAAAAAGTATTTATAAGTTTTTTCAAAAAAACTGATACTTTTCGAGATATGCAGGGTCAAACAAAAAGTTTGTAAATATAAATTTAATCTCAGTTTTTCTGTCATAACTTTTAACGTTTTTAGTTAAAATAAGATTTTTTAAAGTAGAATTTAATATTACACAAAAAAGTGTTTTAAAGTTTTTCCAAAAAAACTAATACTTTTCGAGATATATAGGGTCAAACAAAAAGTTTCTAAATATAAATTTGATCTTAGTTTTTCTGTCTTAACTTTTAAAGTTTTTAATCAAAATGAGATTATTTAATGTTTTTTGATGTAAAATTTAATTTTACATATATAAGTATTCTTGAGTTTTTTCAAAAGAACTGATACTTTTCGAGATATATAGGGTCAAACAAAAAGTTTGTAAATATAAATTTAATCTCAGTTTTTCTGTCATAACTTTTTACGTTTTTAATTAAAATAAGATTTTTTGATGTAGAATTTAATATT